>VYXH01012771.1:51910-75041 GCA_013397275.1 Burhinus bistriatus | reverse complement strand
TTTTTTTTTTTTTTAAAGGATGCTCGCTGTTCAACGCAAAATACGTTTTCTTTTTTTAAACCAAGTCCAAGCAAATATCAGCTTTCTCTTACCTGTCTGGGTGGTTTCATGCATAGACTCATACTCAGAATGATCGAGAGCCAAAGGGTTCATATCTGCCTGGTCTGACACCGAAACAGCGGGTGACGGCTCCTGCAGCTCTGTCAGCACTGCGTTCTGATGCTTTTTGTCGCCATCACCATTGGCATCCAGTCCTGCAGCAGAGATGATAAACACACTCAAAAAGCATTCCTTCTAATCACAGTAACATCACAGTTAAAACTAAATCTCGAAGTTGCTTACATATTTGCATTCATTTTTTTAACAGGAAATTAAATTTGACAAAGTTCTCTACTGAATTTTACCTCTTGCTTGAGCAACAGCTAGAAATTCTTACTCATACCTTCTTTACAAGAATCTGGAGGTTGGTCAGGTATTTCTTCCCACGTTTTGCTCACGCTACCATCAGTGGCACCACTTGCTTCCAAGTGTAACATATGATTTCCCCACACCTTTGCATTAGGATTTAACTCAGAAACCTTGGTTGACTCCTACAAAAAGAAATTTCTTTGATTATGCACTTTGTGGATGCACAGCATAATAACAAATAACAGCATCAGATGTACAACTCAAGATTAGATTGTCAAGGTTTTTTTTCACATCTGAATATATTAACTGAATTTGCCATCCCATAATTGTTTCAGGTACAAAAATGACTGAGTTGTGCAGCACAGAACTCATTTCCCTGATTAAGAATCACCAGAAAAGGCTAGCCAAGCAGAGCAAACTACAACAAACATTTCATTCTTCACCTTTGACAGACTAACTCAACCTGTACTTGCCCTCGACTTCAGGCAGTTCTCTAATATACATGTTAACTCAATGTTGATTATATTCTTACTGTATCTGTTTCGGCAAAAAACCATTAAAAAAATTATGAAAATACAAAAGCACAGGGCGTGTTGGGTTTGGTTTTTTTTGGACTTAGAAAAAAATTTAACAGTTCTAAGGAAGCATTATAGAAAATTTAAAGGAATGAAATGTGCATGACAACTTCTGTCATTACTTCAAGAGAAAAAGCAGAGCATTAACAAAATCTTAGGTTAGTTTTCCCCAAGGTAGGACAAAAGAATGAATTAACAGATCCAGTTATATCATCTTAGGTCAAATGTCTTTCAACCTGGACTGCAAATGGACACATTTAATAATCATATATGGTTATATATAACTATTATATAAATGGTTATATTTGTGCTTCAAAGAGATTGCTCTCTGCAGTGCCAACATCTACAATACTTTTTTTGATAGTAACGCGAGACAGTTTTGCTAATGTTTGAGCAAAATGTATTAAGTTATTCCATACCCAGAATATCTTTGGTGTGTTTTAATATGATGATTATACTGAGAAAGAGTATTGCTCATGATAACACATACTAAAAAGCTTATTAAAATTTGTTGTGTGAATTTAAGGATGCTAGGAACATTATAGAGTTTAAGACAGGCACTTCAAAACTCCACGAAGCTTTAATTACTCTGAAAAATGTGCACTCAGATAGTGATTATCACAGTGCATAGAAAACACATCCAGAAGGTAAAAAGATCCAAGGAATCTCAACTTAAACACATCTACTGACTGAGAAAAGACTTCTAAAAAGTGGAAGTGTTTGACATAACTACTTGAATAGGAAGGATTCAAAGATGACAGCAAGTTCCATCAGCTTCCATTTTTAATATAAAAAGCTCCCCCAGGAGCTAGCAAACTTAGCTTCTACTACAATCCACTGCCTGCACTGCAACTGCTGGGCAAGGTCAGAGCAGCTGCTGTAACGCAGCTGGTGTGGAGAACAACTACTGAGCGCTGGCTCTGCTCAGCAGGGAAGGAAGAGGAGCAGGAGCTGCCGCAGGTCGGCTTGCTTTCTTTCTTACCCCAGCCAGCCAAGATCCAGTCTAGCTCATTCCCCACGCTTCTCCTGCAGCCACTCCTTCCTATAGCACTTCAGAAGATCATCTCCGGAAGTGAGCAAAACGTTTCCTAATTGCTACCAAGCAAGAACTGTAAGATTTCAGGAAATCCACAAACATTTCTTCCTATATGAAGGTAAAGAGCACTATTAACACCCTGTAGGAAGTTGCCCTTCCACATACTGAAGTGTTCATCTCAAGTTCATCTAGAATTGTCCTGGTTTGAGGTAAACACAAGAACTGAGAATCTGCAATCAAGCTACTTTGCCCAACGTTTAAACTTTCACACAAGGTAAATAGAACCAAAAGAAAAAAAAAATATATCAGTGTTCCGCAACATTTTTAACTACTACGTTCTCTATAGTACTTGGTTTTGCAAAGGAAAGAGTGAACAGCTTCAGGACAAAATAACATGGTATATTTAACTATCTAATGAAACCACAGTTTGACTTGGCTTATTCCAATTCATAGCTTCAGCTTTAAGCTCTAACATCAAATCACTTCTGCAGAATACTTACAAATTCATCTTTATCTTGCCATCCCCAAGTACCAACATTTTCTGGTGCTAGCAGCTGATACGGGTATCTTTCCACTGCATATGAAGCAGCTGATAAATCTTCAGCTTCATTCTGGAAGTTTTCACTAACTATACATAGTCTGTCATTCTTCATGGTATTGTTAGAAATAGCATTATTCCATAAAAAGCCCATCAGATATTCACCATTACCAGCAGTAACGGTGTCAGAAAATAGCTGATTTGTCCAATCAGCATTGCCAGTCTGAAGACTGATGAAATGTGACCGTATTTCAACTTGGGGATTTTGTCTGTCCGGTTCATAGGAGTGCTCTTGGTCACTTGATATGTCTTCCATCAGATCTAACGCACACCGCCCACTGCCTCGCTGAAATCCTGCGGCACCAGGAGAGGCACTGTGTATTTCATAGGAAGGAGTAGCAGCGTATTTGTCTACCTGCTTTGGGTCAACAAAAACTCCAAGCTCTTTGTTTGAGAAAATCTTGTGATCTGACTGCGTCTGTTCCCAACTTGTGGTCAAGTCATTCATTTGAGCATTTAATATGTAACTGGTGTTTCTCAGTTCAGTGGTCTTGGTTTCTAACTGCTTTAAATTCCCTGTGGTAAAAGCTTCTAGATTCCCAGTTGATATACTAAAATCAGTGAGGTTCTCCTCCTTTGAGTGGACACTGAAACACTGTTTTACTTCACCATCCTGAAGATTACATTCGTTTACATCACCCAGACTTTTTTCATGAGTTTCTGGTCCTACTTCAGTAAAAGGCCCAACAGAAACTTGGGTGTTCCCGATCTCTGACTCTGGACAGGTACAGCGACATAACTCAGGCTCTTCTACTGGTTTATCACACACATGAGAATATGAATTTTGACATAATGAAGGTAAAAAATTATGCACTTCATGTAAGAGATTACTGGCATCTTCCAGATTTTTAGTGTCATCTATCAATTTAACACTCTTGTGCATCCCATTGTCCAAAGGTACAGCTACGGTGGAGTTACAGTAAGTATTCTGATCGTGAGTCAAGCCTTTATTGCAATTTAAGATGTTTTTATCACAATCAACAATGTTAGCATCCAAACTCTGTTTTACGTTTTCAGATTCTACTACATCCCCAGCTATTTTAGCTGAATCAGACCCTGCACTGCATTGATTTTCCATTGTGTGGAAGGAACGTACATCCTGTTGCTCATCTTGGCTACAGTTCATGTCCATTTTATTCATATCCTCATGTTCCACAGACACAGAAGAGACACTGGTTTTATCTGAATTTGAGTATTTGCATACTTTACCTTTATTCCCTGGTGACTCTTGTGAAATCTGAGATTCTAGGCTGTTTGCCTTTACGAACATTTCATCTGCACTTGTGTTACATAGTTCATGAGATGTCAAAGTGCCATCACTTACCCATGATTGAGTTCTGCTCAAACTATCAGCTTCCTCAAGCGTGTTGCCTTTTAGCTCAATGATACTCACACAGACGTCTTCCTCCACACCACTACAGTTTGCAACTTCAGTCGATGTCTTGTTTTCAGTGCAACCCTTAATTTGAGTTTGAAAATCAGAACCTTCTTCCAAGTTTTCATGCATTTCAGTTATAGTCAAAGCTTCACAGCTATGCAAAACTGTACCTGTGCATTTCTCTTTATCTTTCAAGATTTCTTCCATAACACTGTGATGTTCACTAGAGTCAGGTGCAATTGTCTGGCTATCACCATATGTTCTTTGAAATGTTCTCTCTTCCACACCCGAGTTTACTTCACTTTCTGGCTTTAGGATGGAGCCTTCTTCAGCAAGTTTTTCTACATGTTGACTCACCGAAAAAGAATCATTGTCCATTTCATGTAACACTAATGATAATTTAAAGTTACCACTCATGTTCTCTTCCCCCTGTTTAGTATTTATTTCCCTTACAACACTTGAGGGATGCCTACTTAAACCAAATGCTACAATCTCAGAATCACGACTTCCCTCAATCTGTCCTGAATTACATACTCCAGTGTTTAACACCACACTGGAAACACAATCACTGTGTTTCATGTTTTCTGAATGAGGGTTGTATCGGGCCTCTTCAGCAGTATCTGCAAATTTTACAGAATCACAAGCTCTATGGAGTGATTCGTTCCAACTGACAGCATTACCTATGGCATATACCTCCTCCCGTTGATTCTCAGGGACAACTTCATTGTATACTTTCGCTCTTAAGCCATCTGTTACTGTATTGTCAGTATTTACCCTATGCACCTCACACCTGTTAGCCAGTAAGTTATCATAAGAAGATCGGATGTCTGTGCTACAATATTCTTTGGTTTTCTTTTCCTGCATGTTTGATCTATCCTCTTTTTTATACTCAAATAGTTCTTTCTGTGAATTGAACGTAGCTTCCACTTGTGCTGATTGCTGCATTGGAAATTCCTCCCCACTGTCTAGAGGTCGTGCCATGCTGCACATTCCTTCATCAGTAACAGCTGAGTTATCTACGTCTGCTGCAGTCTCTTCATACATAGTAGCTGGCACCTCTTCATCCCCTTTCAGATCTTCAGCATCTACAACACAAATACTGTAAAACTCCCTATCTTTTGTATTTTGTCTGTTGTCTACATCAAGATAGGAAAACGTTGGAGACATCTCTCTATGTGAACTTGAAATTTTTTGTAGACTGTCACTCTTGCTGTCTTCAACATTTACTGTTGTTTCATTCTGCCTTGAACAGTCACATGTAACTGCATAATCCTCCAGAAAATTTCTATTTAAGGAAATTTCACCCTGTAAGCCTTTGTCTAGGATGTCTGGTACATGCGAAGTAGAAACACAATCAAACAAGCAATGCTCTTCTGCAGCTATATTTTCATTATTAATATTACCATTAATATTTTCCCTATTGCTCACGTGCTCACCATCACTATTAGATTTTTTAGGTGCTCTTTTTTTAACAACTCTATCTTTCCTTTCTTCACTTTTCTGCAGATTTCCATACGTACCAGAGACCTTCAGGAGGTGACTAAAGGAATTAAAGAAGCTAAGAGGTCTGTCATACTTTCTCCTAGAGCTCTCACGGGGAGTATTCTCCATGCTTTTGTATGATGGGTATTTTGCTTTTCTATCCCAGAACTCAGATTTAGAATTTGACGCTGCGCAACCATTGCTATGAACACGCTCAATGCCGACTATCGCAGCTGCCCCATTAACTGTCCTTCCCACTGTATGCAGATCCTGGCTTTCCACAGGTCCTAAAATTGAAGATAAAGTTTTACTTATCCTTGACTCCGGTGCTTCCTCTTCCACAGATTTTTGTAACAAGCCGGTTTTCTCCTCATTCGTGCTGTTACTCAATTCTTTACTGAAGCAGCAGCCCATGTTTAGTACTGTCAGAGGAGTCTTCTCATTGCAAATCACCTTCCTCTATACACTAAACTAATTTTCTACTGCTACTGAGGAGACAAGCCAACACCCCGCTGCCAAAAATAGCACACTTTAAAACCATGCAGGGGTTCATATGTCATTGCCACTCAAAGTCCAAGTCCCAGTTGCTGAGCCATGTTTCAGTATTTCATCATGTGCACTGTAATATTCAAACTAAATAATTCTCCTAATGAGATTACAGTTTGTTTACAAGTATTACCAAGTCTTACGAACTTCCATTGTTTAATTTGCTGAAGAGTTTCCTTCATCCAAATCATTAAAATATTTAAATGACATCTTTCACAATGTTCATGTGTGCCAAAAAACTGCTTGCCTTCATATTTAATACAGCTCCGGCTTTGTCTACAAGGATAAATGCAGTCTGGCTTCACATGTTTAAATCTGATTTCAAGATTAAATTAGTGGAAGCCATTAGATCAAACACTTTTTGGACCATTTTCTCCTTCTCCTCCCTTCCCCCAGAGCTGAACCTACACCAAGATTACTTCTTTAGGAAAAACAGGCTAAAGATAGATAAGACCTCATGTATTCCATTGAACAGTCATTGTACGTTATCAGAAGCTAATTCTGTTCCAAGCCTTTTTTTTTAATTTGTTATCTGCATGAAAAAAAAAGAATACATAATCCCTCAGTGACTTACAGCACTGGAAGGGGCCTCACAATCATCTAGCCATCTCATGGTACTGTGGTAGGATTAATTATAATTAACCTCCAAAAAATTTGTGTGTTCTTTTACAAAAAACCTCAAACAGATTTAAAGGTAGTTTGACTAAATGCTGCTACTTCCAAAAGTCTGTCCCCAGAATAAGTTTTCTTTGCTGTATATAAACAGACTTCCTTCTGACCTTATGACAGCTAGAATGTCTTTATACACATGTATTTACATATTGGAAGACTTCTACTAGTCTAAGTCCCTTTACTTGCTAAAAAAGTGGTTCTGTTTTTTCAAAAACAAAAAACCACTAAAAAAGCTGAAAATACCCAGCAATCTTTTCTCTAAACAGTTGTTCTTGTTTGCCTTTATATAACCTTACATCACTCAGACCTCTTCTGAAATCCATTGCTATTATTTCAAATTTGGACCCCATCCTGAAGAGCTTGCAGACTGTACCACTACAGCACCACTACTCCGTTACTTAAGATACTGAAAACACAAAAGAAAAGTAAGACAAGACAGACCTTTAAACTATTTCAAATGTTCTTTCAGCTGTACATTGAACTGAGTGCTATTTTTCAATTGGTTGTGCACCTTACGGCAAGTTTAATCAAGATGTACTTGAACTAGAGTTTTAAGTTCACCTGGCAACTTGCCTTCATTGTGTTCATATAGCAGTATATAGGGGTACCAAGGCTAATTAAAGCAGTTGCTTTTCAACTAACTATTAAGAGGTCTATTTTAATTTCTACTGTAAACTATGCTTGCAGGGTAAAGGCTGCTTAATACAGAGATCCATGCTCTAATATTCCACCATCATTACTTTTTTTTTTCCCCCATTATTATCATTGCGACTTTTACTAGCCGTTACAGCTGCTTTCATGGCAAGACACATAGCCTACATAAGGCTTAACATGTGATTCAGTCTTATCTATGTTGTCTCTATGGTCCCCATCACTGCCACACTGCAAAATTTCTGCTTCGTTTCCAAGAGCCTAAGAAAAAAATTATCTGTCTTTACCAGAGAAGCCCACAACCACTTTTTCCTTTCAATCTCCTTTGCCTACTTTACTTCTGACAGAAAATCTACTAATATCAACACAGAAATAAATTAAGCATCAGTTCCTCTTTTGCTTGTTCGTATTTAGTTGGTAAAATAAGTTCCTATCTGTTTAGTCATGAACCAAAGAAGCAGCAAACATTTTTTGTTTCCTCTTGTCACCTGAAGATTGAGGAAAAAAACAATGCTGCACTGAACCACAGTAAGCATGAGGCTGGATCAAAATCAGGTAGAAGAGAACATGAAAAAAGCGCATGCTACCCCAAACTGTTCACAATCTTATGATAATAAATTGCAACTACAAGGTAGTATTGAACAAGTGCAGAAGCACTCTAGAAATTCAGATGATTCACTTCAGTCTGCACTGCAGTCACTAGGAAGCACTCCTGCAGCAGTAATAGTAGAGTTCACATTTAGCAGCATAAAACAGACTAGAGGTGAATCTCTCTTCCTTACACAGTGTGAAATGCTTCTATTCTCTTCTCTGAAGCTTTTGCAAGGTATTCACATATTTGAGTCACTTCTTATCCTACTTCTCTTTATAAATACTCTGTGTAACACGAAAAAGAGTAAAGCTGTAATATAGCTGCCAATGTAGCTTCTTCTCCCCAGACAAGTATTCTGCTCATAGGACAAATGAATCAGAAAAAAAATAATGTGCTTTAGATTCTTAAACACAGGGTATCATACATTTAAATGCCATATAAATTTAAATGCCACAGGCAGATTCAGATTTGTATACATGAAAGAACAATATTGGCTAACTTTCAGGAGAAGCCTCCTATTCACCACTAATCCTCTGACCATAAAAAAGATTGCCAAATTGGCTAGGGAATGTATTCCCTCCTCAGCAAGTCTGCTTGGAAATTGCAAAGTAAGAAAAGAGGAAGACCACCCTGCCCTCCCCCAGTTTATCCAATACATGAAGCCTCAAAGCGCCTGCAGATACATTGTTCTTAGGGACAGGAAGTCTGATGCATCATTGCTGCCATCTGCTGCATTTTTTTTTTAATTCTCCCATGGGACAAAGTTATTCAACATGCTTGGATCCAGGCTTAAAACCATGCCAAGTCACTCCTTTCTTTAGCATTCCCTGGAATCAAGCACAGGGAAAGGGGGAGGGGGTTACTTATAATAGTTTTTTTGAAGAAAGGCCACAAGCAAACAATTCAACTGTTTTTAATGTCAGCATAAAGTCACCGTAATACTTGCAAAGTTTACAACTATTCAGAAAACTCCCTCGTCAAGTAAACAAATAGCAAGATTTTTCCCCTCTGTGATTCAACTATTACTAACTATGTGCTTTCCAGAGAGGAACTAAGTGCCTTTAAGAGACGGACCAGGGCAAAGTCCACTTTCCCAGTGCCTTAACAAGCACTTCTGCTATCAACTAATGGGGAGAAAATGGGTGAAGCAGTTCAGGCAAGCAGAAACTTCTTCCAGTTTTCCCATATCCTTCTTCTTATGTGCAAAGGCATATTTTATACGTGTTCCTTTGCTTTTATCTAAGAGTTCCAGGGATAATTTATATTTTTAAGCACCTATAGTGCACACTCATTAAGTCACATTTCTCAATACTGTTTATTGTGGGACCACCATTAAAAAAAACAAACAAACAAAACCACAAACAGTAACATAAATCTAAGCAGAAAATGCCATGCTCTTGGTACGCTACATCACCTGAGGTTGGTTGTTTAATTTCCAAGACTCAGGAAGTCTTAAAAACCTGCCGGCTAAGCTGAACACCACCACCTGACTTGAAGAGTACTTTAACAGAATTTGTGCTCTGTCACTTCAGAGCCCAGCTCAGCTAGGGGGTGGGTTTTATTTAGTTTGGTTTTCTTCCTTTATATATTTTGGCTCTGGTATATTACTCATCTACTCAAAGCCTAAATAGGTTTTCCCTCTCCATGAAATGAAACTGCTCTGAAGCAGCACTTCCATAACCTGAACATTTTTTTTTTAGTAAGTATTTTAGTCCTATGTCCTGTGCACACCTATGCAGAAGGCAAGAAGTCAACATGCTTATTAAGAGGACTATATCTCTGCATCCACTTTCATTTCTACATGTACCTATTGCTTGTCAAGGAGTAAGGGTTTATCCCATATATAGTCTTACAGACCGCAGTTTTAAAATGTAGTCTAGCTTTAAAGTTACAATAAGGACTGCTTTAACTTGTGCTATAACAACAGAATGAGGCTGGATTAAACTAACATCTAACTTCATTTACCCGTTTTCTATAATGAAGTCATGCAATCATAGCTAATCCTGAAGAAACAGTGATTATCCTGCATTCCCAGGCCATACCTGATGCCATGCCCACTGCCAGGCAAGAGAAAAGAGAAGAGCAGCATCACTACTGCAGGTTTTCTAAACAGCTGATCAGATTGCTTAACTTTCCCTTCAATATATCCAGGTTAAATGGACTGTTAAGAGTTTAAATACACATTTTACATATTAAAGCAATTAAACATTAGCATTAGAAGTCATCTACAGGTGCAGAACTATTCAGCACTTACGTTCTAAATCTACAATAATGTGACAGAGAGAGCAAACACCGAGCAGTATTGATCTTTCATGATGTTGATATTGTACATGTTCAGTTTAAGTCTTACTCCTCCAATCTCTCATTTAAAGCTATTCATGATCTTTGGAATTATTAAATATCACCTACATGTTACATAAACTGCTACTTACCTCTTAATTGGCACATACTGTATGTAATACTGTGTATTGTCAAACGATCTGAGGATTATACGCTATACTGAATTTTCACTAAACTGTTGCACAGGGTCCTACATTAAACTAGTAGATCTAATTTCCTCAGTCCCTTTTTATGCTATGAGGCTTATTCTTGAATGGGTTGCAAAAGGATTTTTGAACAACATAACCTAGCAGCTCCAAGCCCGAGACATCCTTCCATATTACCTCCTACGAAAAACATTTTAGGAAGTACAATTAAGTCCCATCTTAAGTTTTCTGACTTGCTAGCTATTTTTCTTGTGCTTAGAACCAACGATATGATTGAGCTTGTATTTACAGTACCTATAAGCATTGACAAAACCAGCGCCCACATGAGTTTGAGTTCCATTAACAAAAGCCCATGGCAGCACCTGATAATTATTCAACTAGAAAGAGAATGGGTGATGCTCATATTGTAATCAGACAGCAAGTTTGAACAGCCCCATGGTAAACCACTGGAACATACCAACTTTCACAGAACCTGTTGCCACTTGATGTCAAGAATCCCTTATGAAGATAATTTCAAATATCCAGATCAAGTCTTGGATTCAGCCAATCAAGGAAAGAAAATTCTTTGGTCCTTGGAAAGTGCTCTGAGAGACCACATATTCAAATGCAGGCACGGCAGGGGAGGAGTTTAGCATCAATGAGCAAGGAAAAAGACCGTGCCTTTAGCACTAAACATTAGTTAAGTACTTTCTGGCAGAGACAAGTCACATAAGCTACCTCCACCATGGGATTTGGGTCTTGGCCTCTTCCCACAGAGAGTAACCTTGAATTTCTAGCAGCAAAGTGTTACTGATCGAAAAGGAAACAGAAGTGAGGCAAAAGGGAGTGAAACATTTCTTTAACACTGACTTTCCTGGGTCCAGTTTAACAAGGGCTTTCTCAGAAAGTGTAATTGTCAATTACAATACTAAAAAATCCAATGACAGATGTCACCTGAAGTGACAAAGCCTGACTCTAGGTTAAAAAGAAGCCAGAAATACCAGCATATTTACTCCCAAATTTATCAAAGCTAAGAATTCGCTAGTATCCTCTAAATTATCTACCTCCAATTTGTAAGTGTAAGATACTATTAACAAGAAATTTATGAGGATCCTCAAGTTGTCAATTTTCTTCAACCAACTTGCATGCAAAACTACTGAAATTCTGCTGTTAAATACTACTAAAATCAGCCAAATTCAAGAGGAGCTGTTGTTGGAAATGAACATACTAGGCTTGCAATCCATCTACACTAGGCATTAAACAGTATATAGTTTTATAGCTACTTCAAGGCAAAAGAAATTACTGCCTCCCTCACCACGAGGTTAAGCCTTTGAAAACTGTTAGTAAACAAGTGACCTCTGTGTCATTAACATAAGCAACCCTGGAAAGTGATTTCTGAAGGGTTCCATCACAACATCAAAACTTTCATTTCAATTCAGTCACTATTGACTATCTGTTCAACATTTCAACGTGGTTTGTTCCTGCCAAAGAAAACAGACTAAAGTAATAATTAGGAAAATGTATTTATTGTTAATATTAAAAGACAAAACAAAAAATATTTTATACAATCACTTCAGAATTAAGACTAGCATACAGGGAGTTATTTTTCCAGGATCTACAGAGGTGTATCAAGATTTCCAGTAGAAATTCTACAACTTTCCTCCTGAACTGCCACAAAAGCACTTGGACTAGGTATCACCAGATCCAAGCAGAACAGCATAGCCAAAATAGCTAGGGAATGTAATTCAGCAAATTTCTTTTAAGTCTATAAAAAGAGACTTCTACAAATCTCACTAGATACCATGGCAGTATGGCCCCATATCAAATACACACTGAAGTAGGGATCATCACAGACATGGATCTCTACCTTTACACAGTCTAGCCCTCTGATCTCAAAATAATTAAGACATACAAGAAACAGTAGGTGATTTTCAGTTAACCTGAAGCACATACTTGCTAAATGCAATCGAGTCAGGACTTCAGAAGTTTTTCTCCTTCCTATCACATTTTTGGAAAGATCAAAGTGTCTTAATGGTTTTAGTTTGCTAACGTCTTCCTGTACTCCGTGAAGTTTTTCTCAGACTATAGCCTTGTTCCCAAAACTTGCAAGTGAAGTCCTGACGCACTGGCAAAATATACTCATGCAAGCATGCCATTATGGAAGGGACCATCTTGAAAAAAACACTTTTAACAGCACATATTGGCAATGATTCTCATACAACAAAATGACCTTCTGATGCTGTGCATATGAGAGTATGTTACTGATATAACTTAAAAAGCTTAATAAGCTACAGGTCTCATCTTTTTGGAATAAAATATTCAGCAAAGGGAAAGCTTTAATCTCAAAAGAATTAGTTATTTGAAATGCACCATTATAGCACTATGGATACCTTCCAAGATATCTAAACTGACATTAGTCTCCTCTACTAAGGAAAAGAGCAGACAGATTTTCTGAAATTGAAATAAATCGTTACTCTCTTTCTCCAAGTACAGAAGAACAGAAATTAAGATTTAGAGCCAAGTTTATATGTAGTTTTATAAAAATTCTACTATGCCAAATTAAAAGAACTAGCATCAATGTCAAGACTAATCAAACCACCTTTAATACTAATGCACCTGTTGAAAGAGCACTGACAGTTCCAATCTTTTGAAGCAAATCTGCAAGAGCCTCTTATTCCAGCTTACATACTGGTTTCTTGGAATTAAAGCCCCGAGTACAGGGAACAAAAATATTTTAAAAAACTACAACAGCTCAACTTTCAAAAGTATGGCATAAAAGCGGGTTCAATTTTTCCCTCTACTATCAAACAGAAAAAATTCACATCTGAGAAAGGTAAAACAGAGCAGAAGATAAAATAAAAAAAAAGGGAAGGGGACACACAAACAAACAACCCACGAGCCTGCTTAGCAAAGAGAAGCTTAAGTTTAGAGTGTTTTTCAAAATGCTCCTTAGTGCTTGCTGCAAGGTAAGTCGCAGCAGCAAGCATCTGCTGCTTAGCATAGCACAGGCTAAGTGCGTAGCAGAACATGCACTGCAACCAAACCCTTCAAGATGTCCCAAGACAAAACATTCATCCCAATATACAGTTAACGATCAAAGATGAAAATATGTTATGAGCAGAGCTTACACACAAATCAAGTATTCAATCTGCTTGAAGATGTATGTAACATTTACTGCAACATATGTACACACAGTACTATCTGCTGTATGATCTGCCAAAAGCATCCCATAAAGCAACTTACTGGATCCTGCACAGCAGCACAGAAGCAGCAGCACGTGCCATTTGGCAGAACCGACTGAGCAAAATTCCTGTTACAGAAAGCAATTTCCTATTTGTATGGGTTTGTACCTTTTTCCAATCACAGATACATGCCAAGTGCATTTCCTGCATTTTCCTCACATGTTAATGTGTGAGCTAGAACCTAACTCAAGATTGGTAATACAATTCCTGCATAGCCTAAAAAGCCCTGTACCTTAAATGAGTGCAAACTGTTGCAACTGGCAGTTTATTTAAATCCTCTGCAAGGCTGAAGAAAAGTTAAGTTGAGGGGCTCCTACTCGGTATGGAGAATTAGCCACCTTCAACAGCTCTGCTCTAGCATTTTATGTTGCAATGCTATCAGCCAACTGTCTTCTAAAATGTTCTGAGATACAATTTTGGTTAAGACATAGTAAAAAACTGTTTCGTGCATCACTTATACCAGGGGAATACATAATCATAATACTTACTAGATGAGAACCGTCTTTAACTTCTTGTACTTGCTGCACCTGCGGTTCAGCCACAACTTTAGTGTCCTGATCAGAAGTCATGAGCTGTCTGCTTTTTGGCTGCTCAGAGAGAACTTTACTGGTCACCTTTGTAAGCTGTGGAAATAGGAAGACAAAAGATTCTGTAAGCTGTTGTTGAACTTCCTGAGAACTCACAGCCATTCCAGACGTGCCCTGCTGATTCAGATTGAAGGTCCAAAGAACTTCCACACAACACGGTCACGATTATGTGTTCAGAGAAAACGTTATGGCAGAAGGCAAGGATAAAGCAATCTTGCAGATACGCTCAGCTCCCAGTCGCTGGCTGCCTCGGGAGTGCAGAGGAACACTTGCCACAGCACTGGGCAGGGAAATTCCACTGGGAAAGTTTCACTTGATTCTCACCTTAATTATTCAGATTGGTTTTCAAACCATGACTTCTTCATACCACCTGGTAGACTTAACTTATTAAGAAGCATTTAGTCACAAACCAACCTTTGTCTTCTACAACTACTCTGACAGTCAATCTTTGCAAATTTTAAGAAGCATGTTACAACAGTTCTGCTAGATTAGTAACGCTCAACAAGTTGTTCTGCTCCATCATCCTAAAATGTTACTTTATTTGATTAGACAAGTAGAAAACTGACTAGGTTGAAAGTCTGACAGTGACTTCGCTTTGAAATTTGAGACTATTATTTAATACTGTTATTTTAAAAAAAAACACCTGGTCTTTAAAGAAAAAAAAAACAAGAAAAGCTCATTTAAAGCATAAAGTCTCAGAAAGTAAATATTGAGTTGTAAAATCAGGGTAATTTCTTTAGTTTTTCTTTTCTAAAAGGACTATGAGCAAGTTGTAATACACTTTGAGTTGCTTATTCACCCAGAAATTCCAGTAGTCCACCTGTAACAATGTGTGAGAAAAATATGTTGCCTTCAAGTTGGTGACACTGAACTTCAGGCTGAGGTTCTCTATGAGCGCCTTTAAAAAAAAAAAAAAAAAAAGGAGATTTGCAGCACCTGGAAGGTACCAGTATGATTCCATTCTTTAGTAGCATAAGCTCCTTTTAGGTATCTTGACTCGGAAAGACTGGAGTTAAAAAGTATTTCTTTCAGTCTATGGCATTATGGCCTTCCATAGAATCTCTTCTACACTGTATTTTGAAATGGACAAAAGTAAAAGCCTTTCATACAGCTGACAGAATACATACCAAAATTTTCAAATAAAATTATGACATTCACCTGATTCAAGTGTCTATATTATGGGATTATGCAGAAGATAAAGTATTTTGCACAAACAGCTGAAGAAACAAATATACTGACATCCCTGATGGGATGAAATATTCAGCTTAGATAAACAGTTGTTTATCAATTCATGGTACTGAAGTAAAGTCAGCATGAAAAACATGTTTTTGAAAGAAACACATGCACTGTGTCACTGTTACATCCCCGAAGTTTTTTCCCCCCAACACCCTGCCTCTCATCTTGGAACAGAAACTATTTAAGTAAGGGAGAAATGATATAGACAAAAAAAAAAACACATAAAAAAAGAAAAAAATTACACTGCCCGTCACATATGGTGTTGCACACACATGAACATACACAGAGGATACAGGGCAGAAACTCTGGAATTCATTCAGGATGTTTGTATTTTATAAAATAACCAAAAATCATCCTTGGTGTGAAAGCAGTTTTTCAAAAGCAAGTATTAAATAGCTATACTTTGTGTTACTCAAACCCCCACACAGGAAACTATATGCACATTAACACTGCAGAAGGTGTCTAAGCTTCTTGGAGAATGCTTCTGTTAATATTCTTTAACAAAATTGGTTTTAGCATTTTAAAATTTTGGATTAATATTTTTCTTAAAAGAGAACCAGACTTCTTACACACCTCATGTTTGCTGTATATGATCTCGACTACTGTTCATACTAACTTGGAGCATGCACGTTAGTCCAGATTCACAAGCTAAAGTCTATTTTACAGAAAGACGAATGTGTTTCAGTCAGCAATGATGCTATCTATTCAGCATTTTGATCCCCAAATCAATGCCAAGGTACTTCTTTCCATCCCTTTATGTCACCTGCTTATCTCACACATTCCCATTCCCTTCTAAGATCAGCCTGCCCCAGTCACGCTGCAATCTCTTCCATCCTCTGGTATGTTGTGTTAGCAGCAGTACTTTGTATGTCTATGGATTGTGGAAGGAAAACAGCTAAGGTCATGTGAGCCTAACAAACAAAAGTTCTACTACACGTATGTCCTTTAAAGCATTTGCTGACTGGCCATCAAGCACAAAATACTTAGCTAAATCATTAATTTCAGCTGAGGGTAGACAAGTTGTTAGCCAATTTGATAGATAACACATGACCGCAATGTGCACATTGCAACTTCAAATTTCTTGGGCAAGCCACCAGCAATCAGAGCAGCACATTATTCTACTGCTTTCCAGAAGTCCTTTAGATGAGATTACACGAGATGGTTATCACAGGCCAGGTCTAGACTGAAGCTCTAGGTAACTTTGTTTGGATTGCTCAGACTAATAATCATACTCTCATTAGTTGCACAGATTTGTTGTGATACACACCACACTAAATCCACTCACCTTATGAAAAAATTATTTTTAATAACTACAATGCCAAAGCTATATAGTCAATTTGCATTTTGAACATTAAGGATCAAGATGACTCTCAAAAAAAAGTAATATATTACTATAATCTGTTTAAAGACGATAGTTGACCTGCCTTCTAAATCCCATGCTTTTAACATTGATTAGTATTGCCTTTCTGCAAATAGGTAAGCCATACTGAAAGACCCTGAAGGCAGGAGGAGTTTCCTTCGTAATTTTCTTCACTTAGTATGTCACGCTGCTACAAGTCCCCAGGACATCAAGTGCTCTGCTGCAAAATCCCATCTGTTGTGATACACTTCAAAATGACTTCATGTGCAGGGCTGTTCTGGAAAGTTAGTGCCATCAACTTTTCCACCACAGAGCTGCCACTTACCAGCCTCTTAAAGTATAAAACCTGCATGACAGCAGGCTTCCATGACTTACCATGTCAGATAATACAGCGCCTGTGGAAAAAGCAGTGTTACTTCAGGGAAAGAAACAATAAAGACCATGAAATGTTTAAGGCTCTTCACAGGATGCGTTTTAGTATGTTTTTCATTAGTATTCATACGTATCTTCATACACAAGCTTATTTAGAAGAATCACAATCAATATCTGGTAGTGCTAGAGACTATAGGTAAGGATTGATAGTTTGAACACAGTTTATCATCTTTTGATGCTAGTTCAATAGTCAAATTAGCAAGCAAGTTAAATGTGGCATTTTAATGCAGCAGTAAAAATTATCATCCCATTGAAGAGTTAACTTGCTCACCACTTTAAAAGATATACTGAATTTCTGATTGGTAAGCCATATCTTTGCATAAACACATGCTGCTGCAATAAGTAGGAGACATTCAAGAGAAAAATGCAAGTTGGCAGACCTCTTTGGGACAGAGATAGCAATACCTATGGTGGAACATTAGGCTCTCAGGTGTAGGATGCAACTTTTTTCATCCAAATTATTAAAAAAAAAAAACAACACAAGAAAAACCTTCAGAAGGACACAACCTCTTAAATAACCTTTTAAATAATATTTCTAGTCAAGCAGGTTCACCAAAAAAAAAAATCTGTCTTTCACAAATTACGTCTAGTCACATAGTCTGCAGCATGGCCTGCGTTTATGAGTTGATTTAGAAGTACATAATTATAAATTTGTAATATTATATATAATCTCAATTTTTTAACTGCATATAGTAAATCTTTATTTTTCCTTCTCGCTTGCCATTTAGTCATCATAGAGTAATTTAGTCTAGTTCAACAACTTCAGATATATTACATCAAGAGCGAAGTTACTCTCAAGACATGCACATACTTATTTCCAGAACTACCTAATCCAAGAGAAACTGCATGGTTTTTACTGAAGCTTATCAAAAGCAGTTTGAACTTGGTTTTTAAGTAGGCAAGACACTTATCACCCAGAAGTTCAAAATACAAGTAAAAACATGTTTCTTCAGAAACCACACAACATTCAATCCTGAAGTCCTTACCATCCCCAAAACTGTAACACGCTGCTGGTCTGCTAAATTAGTAATTGCAACAGGAAGGGGATGAGCACCTCAATACAGTTGTTTTCTCATTAGGAGGATGATGGAGGCAGTAACTCTTTACTTGCACAGATCTGTCCCTGTGGGCATCTGGTCAGCAGTGGTTAATCTGAGGAGTTACAAGAATATTCTCAGGATGGACTGAGACCACCAGGCCAAGGGACACAGGTAGCGCATATTCCAGCCTACTGGTTTCCCTCTGAAACATCCACAAGCACCTTCACAAATAAAAAGTTGTGGGGTTTTGGGGGGAGGTTTTTTGTTGTTTTTTTTTTCTTTTTTTCCGCTCTTTTTTTTTTTTTTAATTTGACAACATGGTTCTTTACTGGCAAATATTTTCAAATGCATCTTGTTATGAGAATGCCATCATTTCAGAAGATACCAGATACAAACCAGCAATGGTCCACGAGATGACTACAGGGATAAGAGCACACAACCACATGATCACACTTGTCTGGGTGCCAAGCCAAGCAGAGCTGGGACCGCTCTCATCCAAAACCCACATGTGTGTGTTACTGTGGTGCCAACATCAGGCTAACCTTTACACTGTATTTTAATTCAGGTTTAGGTATCTTATAGTACTGGCAGAGTTAATGTTCAACTGTCTGAAGATATTTATATACACACTCCATCCACATACACCACAACCTTGCAAACAGCTTGGAAGAGACATCTACTCGACTGTTATATCGCCAACAAAACCACTACTGCCGCCACCAACCCCCCCAAAACCTCTCTGAAGTGTAGCTCCCGATCCCCCCACCTCTGCTTTCATTAGAAGTAGTCTCTAATTTTTCTAATTCATATTCAAAGTGTGCTTTTGTGCAGTCTGTTTTGCCGTCTAGTTACAAGAGTATGAGTAGCAGCATGCGTTCTCTCAATCAAACCAGTCAGATAGATCTGTTGTTTAAAAACATGCAAAACCCCAAACAACGCTCTAGGGCTGAGATCTTGCCTGCCAACTTTCAGCCCAGAGTAATCAGCCCTTAAAAAGAGATTTACAAATGCAAGTGCTGACAACTAACTTTCACACTGCAAACAGCAACACCATAAAACAAAAAAGCTCCCTAGAATAAAAGATCTTTTCATTTCTCTTCCAGCAAGCACAAATAAAAATAGATTTGAGTTTGGCTTTGTGCAGAACTCTTCCCAGCAAACATTTTAGAAACTTTAAACACAGATTAAGATAAACTTTTCACAAGGCTAATACAGAAATACACTTCCAGTAACATGAGAAAGCCTAAAATGTTTTCAAAACAGAGGTGTACTGCTTAACTTAAGCCTCGTAGCAAATTTCCAGTTGCAGGCCAGAACCCCCCTGTCCACTCTCAGAGATAACGTACTTTCTCACCATCTTTCACACCCTTATGTATCCACGACGATCACAACCCTGCAGCAGAAGTAATCAGAGCTACCAGTGACTTCAGCTTTGAACAGAGTTTTAGCAACAGCTGAATACATCACATACTTGATATGAGAAATACCAGATGCCTCTTCCAAAAGCATGCTATTAATTTAATACATTAACTCCTGTTTAAACAAAGTTTACCTTTCTTTATTACTTTCACAAGTGTTTTGAATACCCAAGGCATATGTAATATGTCAAGAGTTAATCATGTTCTCAGTCGAAGTAAAGCTGCTAACTCAGATATAGGATAGTTAAGCTTATAAAGCTTCATCATGAAAAACTGACAAATCCTAATCCTGAAAGGCTGCAAGTTTCCCTCCATCTTCACATTATGAGTGGTGATACAAACTGGAGCTTGCAATTTTAATCAGATGGCTGTTTTAGAAGACTTTCAAAGAATGATTTCAGCTGTTAATGTAAAAGTTGAACCATCATCCTGCTGTATGGGCCACATGTTACTGTTCTGTAGATGAATAACCTTACAAAGCTGTATCGTTCTGATCCAGAAGGCCTGTGACAGAACTCAGGGGTTTCCATCTTGCCTTTCAAAGCAGGAAATCATTCTCTTTAGAGAGCAGATGTGACAAGCAATCTATCATTCAAAGGATGGCATTATTTAAAAGAAAATATACTGTGAAGTTGTTACATTACCACAGTGGACAAAATAGCTGCAAACAAACAAACAAATCCTAACAACCCCAAAAAGCACATTTGTCGGTGGCGATCTCTGCAATCATCATTGTGCCTATGTCAGTTGTAAACTCTGTATTACACAACAGCAATTAAAAAGCTGACATGACAAATATTTAGTCACGGCATGTGTCTACAGGAGTTAAATACTGAATACACTACTATTTTTAAAAATCATCACAAGGCTCTGAACTTGTTTAACTGCTAATTAGCTAAACAGTTGGGGGAAGAGTGGAAATTTTCACCTCTGTAGCTTAGCCTGACCCAGTCATTTATCACAGTCGGCCAGATGAAGGTTTCAAAACGTACATGCATCCAGTGTGTGTGCCAGCATGGAGGCTAGAAAGTTAGACTTCAAAAAAACTGAGAAAAGTACTGTTTGATTTGTTTCAGTTTTCCTTCCTACCAAGAAAATTGCTTATGCCCGGGCACCCCCTAGAACAACGCAACTTTTCAGTTCTTTAAGAGGAACATGGACATAAGCACCAGGGTGAATCTACAACAGGACGCTTGGCAGGTGCAGGGCGTTTTAAAACCCACATGGTAACCAGGTGTTAGTAATAAATGCACTGTGTCAGAAGACCACCTAAACCTTAACACTGTATGTTTTTAACATTCTGCAATAAAAAACACCAGTTCAAATGGTTTAGAGCTGCTGCTGCATCTATTTCACAAGTTTTTTTTTTTTAAAAAAACTTCTGTTCTTTATAAGGTTCATAGCCTCCAAAACTGTTCTGCAACTCCACTAATTATCTCTTCAAACTTAGTCTCTCTTCTAGGAATGGCTGAGATTTCAAGAGAAACAGCAAACCTTGCTATTTGAAGGGAACACTGCATTTCCTTATTTAAAGATCTATGAAACATTTCTGCACTAGGCTTCACATGCAGTTTGCAACTCCATCATTTACTGAGCTTTCCAACTCGCACACAAACTGCACACCAAAACTGATTAGTCCGCAAGTCTAGAAATTCAGATCATTAGAGTAATTAGCTATCCAAGGGATACCAAGCAATAAGTTACTAAACAAAGGTGATAAAATACCAAAAGAAACCTGAGAGTGGTAAATGATAAGTACTCTACACAGAGCTGTACGAAAAGCTCTTTCGGTCAAGAGCAAGAAAAATGGGAAGGGCATAAAGTTACAGCCTTATTCACTCACCTCATCTCAAACAGGAAGAAAGATCTTGATAGTACACAGAAGATAACAGGCTTACTCCTACCAACAAATAATCCTGATTATCTTTTTTTATGTCTAGCCTTTTACACATTGTATTTTAAATATACATGCTTAAAATAAAAGGAAATCTTTTTCACTATATTGAAAGGTCTCACATAGAATTTCTGCAGTCCTGTTGTGGTTTAGGCCAGACTGGCCACTGAGGCCAACGCACACCAAGAAGGTAAGTTTTACACACAGGGACTATCTGGTGCACACTCAAACATCACTCAAGAAATGGACTAAGTCGTCTGTGGATCACATCCTCCTCAGTAATACAATGCACGAGACGTTTAATAGTATATATTCTAAAATTATCTTACCATTTAAGAATGCTAGGAGAGCCTACCAAAACACAAATAACCCACTGCGAAGAAATTTTTGTGCCCGATAAGAGTATCATGTGCCTTGAAGACAAGTGTGATTGTGTCATGAGCAGTTTTCAGTTTGCTTACGGCTTGTTCTCAGTTTTCAAATCTGAAGCAGCACTCTCCTGACTGCAGGCTGAAGCACATAAAGAAACCCAACTCATTAATTAACAGGGGTTGCTTCATGTAGCACAGCCATCACAAAGCCACAAGCTTGTTTTCCTCACTGTAAGTGGACTAACAGCACACACCCTGCAGGTTATCCATAAAGATGCTTATTTAATTTCTACTATAACCATCATGTCAGATAAGATATTCTTTTATCAGACGATGATTTCAAAAAGTACTAAACTGTTAATTAAAATAAACCCTTCACTCTTCCATTTGTACATTATCTGAGCAAGCCCTCAAACGGCACAGTTGAAGTTGTTAACAGCTCAGCCAAATCATGACAATCCTGAAATGAAAGATGGGACGCTACCTTAATATAAAGCATCTATGATCATAATTCTCCACAACCCCATCCTCTCTTGAAAAGTTGTTTTATCTAGTTGAATGTAGAATCACAAATTCCACATTCATCACCAAGGCCTACAAAAAGCAGACAACATCTCACACTGGAGGAAAAAGGTCTTTTATCTTTCTCAGGAAAGAGATCAGGAATTTGCCACTCAAGCACATTAAGCAAGTACCTCAAAGTACCATGATTCTCCACAAAATACTCCACCACTTGCCCTCAATTAGGTTCATGAGCATTTGACCTCTTCCTTACTTCCCAGCCCTGGTGTCTCTCTTTATTTTTCCAGGAAAGAAAACATCACCAGCAAGAACCGCATCGGTATAAATTTGAAGAATCCCCCCTTTCTACAAACAGTTAAACAGAGAACTACGCAGTAGTTGCTTGCACACACACTTTACTTCTGTGACAACCAGGAGAGTAGTAGAGGACAGAGGACCCAAGTTGAACAACCAATGACATTAATCCTTCCTTCCTGTCCTCTAGGAAACCACCAGCAGCAAAATACTACAAACGAAGTTCTGCAGTTCTGAGTGAAACTTAGCAAGTCAAGTCCACGTTACTCTGCTGCTGCAATTACTCTTGCCTACAAAGCATCACAGGTAGTCGCTACTGCAAGAGAAGGGGG
>VYXH01012771.1:0-41596 GCA_013397275.1 Burhinus bistriatus | reverse complement strand
GGGCTCCCCCGTCAAGCTGGGAAGGGGCAGAACGGGGCTGAACAGCCTGTCCGCCGGGCAGCAGGCCCTGGCGGCCGGCTCGGGCGGGCAGGCCGGCTTACCAGCGGTTGTCCTCACTGCGGGCTCTACGTCCAGGAACGCCTTCAGGCCTTTGCATTGACATAACGCGTGTTGTCGCCTTCTGAAGCGCTGTCACAGCAGCAACGGGAGGATCCAGATGCCTGTCCAAAATTGCAGAGTCTACCTGAGAATATTCTAGCTTTTAATATACCAGCTTCTGTGGAGTGAGGCTGAGCGGTGGCGGCTTCAAAAGGAAATGATAAATACAAATAGGAGGGTGTCGTGGTTTTAGGAGATGAATAGTTCATGAAAGAGCCTTCTGTTTCCTGTGGGTTATGAAAGCCAGGAGACCATTCTCTCAGTAGGACTCAGTTCTGACTTGTCAGCCTCGGTTTACCGAGTTGGGGAATAGAGTAGATCTTCAGTTATATAAAACTGCAATGAATTCCAAGAGATTCCAGAGTCCTTTTGTTTGACCAAAGAACAAACAAGTCTTGTCAAACTGTTCTAGTTATTTAGTACAGATCATAATTTGTTTCTAACTACAGTTAATTAGGCAAATGGAAAATGTGTGGTTTCTTCTTAGGACTTCAAAAAAAAATGCTAGAAAGAATCATCTTCCAGGACTGCTCCCAGTCCTCAGCTTGCCATGTACCTCAGCCGCAGCAAAACTACATCACCTCACAAACAGCTGGCCATAATTATCTGTACCATGCATTGCTGCCTATTTTTGCATCTCAGAAATTAATCCAGATAGGGGCTTCTGGATCCTGTTTTTAATCCTTACTGATAAGAGTCTGCCTTATCAGACTTTAATGCTTATTGATGAGAGTCCTACCTTCAGGGTATCTGCTAGAAATTCCCATAGAGGCAATACTGCAGTTAACAGAAGACCTATTCTAAGGACACCCAAGTACCCTTTGGAACGGTTTTCAAGATTGCTGTATTGTTCCAAATCCCTAGCTTGTAGAGGCAATAAAGCACATCATAGTGCCTGAAAGGAGGTTGGGTCTTACTAGACATGAAGCTTTACTGTTCATCCAAGGGAAGTGTGTCTCAGCGTTGGTTCTTGGGCAAACAAGTGATTCTGTGACTACGGGTGGTGTTTTCCTTAGTAAGTTGTTTTGGTTTTACAGAATTGTTATGAGGAACAAACCCTGAGCAAAGGAAGATGGCTAGGGTAAAGCCTCATCAGGAAAAGCAATAAAAATTAGCTTTGAGTGTGGGTATTTAGAAGGAGAGAAGATACTTCAAGCCATGCAGGAAGAGTGACTGATCCATTAGGTGGTCACCATGCAGCTGCTATATAAAGAATTGATTACTTCAAAGTCTAAAACTGTGAAACTATTGCTATTCCTCATTCTTCTTTATTTTATAAATAAGTTCAATATAGTTTTGTTCTTTAACGGCAGACTGTTTCTCAGCAGACTACAGTTCTTGTCAAGAAAAGGAAGAAAAGAAAGGCCTAATTTTAAGCTCTCAAACATCATAAGCCCCATTATGTCCTTGTTCTAGAGCAGCCTCAAGATTGCTGATGCTTACCCCTTTACACATACAGTCTTCCTGTCTCCCCCAAGCCGTACCCCTGTGCAACACCTGGGCAGAAAACCACACACATCAGACCAATAAGAAGACTGTACTATATCCTTCCTTCTGGTAACTTAGGTTTTATGATTGCAGAGCTCATCTTCTCCCTTTCTGTATCCGAAGGAGTGTGTGAGAGAGAGAAAACGAATGATTCCTATCAAAGACCAGGACATGGAGATAGCCTCATTGTAGGTAGTTTTTTTTAATGGATAGGGTTGGTTCTGTTTTGGATTTTTTTCCCAAGGCAGCTTAACTGTGTTATTAAAGGAGAAAAATACTCTGAGACTAATTTTTTTAAAAGCCCAATGTAATAGAAATGTTATATATTGACAGACATATCAATATATATGTGTTGGGTTTATAATTTTAATTTCCTTATTGTTAAGTTTTATTGTGGTTGAGTAACAGTGAAACTAGTGCACTTTTTCCATAAAGTCATATGAGTTTTCTACTTGCCTAGGCCAGTTCTAATTCTCTTCTCAGTGTGGGGGATGTAGAAATTCATCACTGAATGCTTCTAGTTTTTAATGGCACACTGCTGAGATCAGAGAGATCTGAGTTTTTCCTTGGTACGCTGGTAGCTGAGGAATGTGTGTACAAATATGAGTAAAACATTACAAATTGACAATGGATGCTGTGTGGTAATACAAACCACTCCTATTTCTTCTACAGCTCAAACTCAGCAGTCTGGAGAAAGAATGCATCTTTGAAGGAACAATGTGCGTGAACAATAGGATTGTTAGTCCACAAAAATCGAGCAAGGTTAGACTAACTAGTTGGTTCTTTCTTGATCTTGGTCACACAGATGTAGAAAAGACTATATATTAGTGCTATATTGTTAAAATTATATTTTGTAAGGTTTTTTTAATTGAGGTTCCTAGTTCAGCAAAAAATGATGAAGTATTTAATATATTTAGGAAGATAATTTCTTACAAAGAGGAACTGCAAAGAATACAGTATTCCTGGAAGCTAAACCTAGAATTGAGGAGTCAGAAACTCAGACCCTTAAAAATCACTAAATGTACTGGAATGCTTGGGCTTTACACACTTTATGATTTCCTCCAAGTATAACCCAAAGGATAATAATTTCCTTCCTTGCAAGAACGTAAAGGATTAATTCATTAAATTCTGTGGAGCACTTGGGTGTCGTGATAAAAACCTCCACTGAAACAGGACTAGATTTCCACTTTGTAAGGAAGTTCTTGTTTTGGGCTGTCTTTTTTTTTTTTTTTCCCCCTTTTCACTCCTTTAAAACACACTCTAGTCATTGCATTCTCAAAATATTTTATCCTGCAGATCTATGGGATAAGGCTTCATGAATCACCAGTATTTAAGAATCGCTGACCTGGAACACTTGCCACAACCCACAAACCACTCAATACTTTGCAGTTTGTAAGATCTTATGAGCCAAGTAATATTTTACACTTTCTGATGCCGTTACTCAGCTTTGCAGGAAGAGAGAGATCTTTTCAAATGTAAGATACTAAATGATTGCATGCAATGGGCTATTCCTGTCATGAAACTGCAACTTAAATAGAATCCAGTAATCATTCTGCATTGCATTGATTTGATGAGTGGCATTTTAAATGTATATTATTGCTATGTCAGTATCTTTCATAGGGCACAAGTAAATAGTTGGCTCTCTCTGTAAAAGAGAGTCCCTGTTCCAAGTAGACGACCATCTCAGCAGTCAAAGTAGACAACCATCTCAGCAGTCAGTAGACAAAGATGTGGAGAAACTAAATACGGCTTCCAAAGGGAGGGGAAAGTAAGAGACATTAAGTGGCCTGCAAAAGATTATATGAGATATCTACCTTTGAGTCTCAGCTTTATGTGGAATCCTATAGTTTAGTGAAATGTTCAGGCTTCCTTTGTAACTAAATGAAAATTATCAAGTAAACTGATAAAAGTTCATTATTGCTCACACAGATCTGTGATCCCTGTTACTCATGCATCTGTAACTGTAGGAATGATCCAGATTCAGATGAGGTAGCCAGAGATATGTTCCAACACAACTTTTCATCTTACTTGATTTTTAATAACATAACCTTCATTTTCTCAAGTAAGTGCAGATGTGTAAATACACAGTATTCAGTCCTGATAAAAACAGATGTGATAATTTGGATCTATTTCCTTTCTAGCTGAAGAATCATTTACACCATAGTGGTGAGGCTATCGTGAGACATTTCTTAATTATATCCAGTGCCAACATTCAGTTTGACTGCCATGATATTCCAATGCACAGATAGCAGCGCTGAGTACCTACACGTGTGATTGACAACATGAACATGTGCACTTTCTGACTTTCTTGGATCAGCTGCTATGTTTGGTAACAAACTTTGTAAAGTGCTGCCATAGAACTAGTTCAAACAAAACCACACTTAGATTTTCCCCTCTAGCCTTGTCCCTTTGGCAGGTTAGTTGTATTTCTTTAAAACATAGAGACCATTTTAAAGTAAGTTTGTGGTGTAGGTGCTAGCCATCGTTAAACCTTGGTTTTCATTAACGCAGTGTAAAAAAGTCTAAGCTGTAGATGGTATCATACATATGAAAACTGTTGTTCACAGCAGCTGATTACAAACTTTCAAGAGATGGTTTAACAGTAATAATTACTGTTAACTGGGCATAATCACAAGTCTGAAAATCACCATCCTATTTCATGGAGTTTATCATCAAACTGACTAGTATACAGGCCTTACTCTGTCTAATTATAGCAGGTCTGTAGCAGAGCCAGGACTTGGAAACCAGATCTCTCACGTTCCAGGTTTGAGCAATCTACTGTCTTCAATTTAGTTATTGTTTGTCTGTGACGATATTTGTTTCTTTAGCTTGAACCCATTTTTAAAAGCTAATTAAGCCTTAATGAGAAATCATATAATTTATGTAAATTTTGTCACTGAATAAGTATTTTCTGAAGGGATCTGAAATCAATTAAAATTTTCCTAGCAGTGAGCATGTTAGCAATTTTCTGCCTTTGTACTTATTTTTGTTATTCTATTACTATTGTTTCTGAGCACTTCACAACATTCTTTAAATGTCATTGTAGCCACTGCGTAAAGTGTGAGTGTATTTATCCCCAATCAACAGGTGGCAAACTAAGGCATGAAGATGTTTGAGTTCAGTCGTGTAACTGGTCCTGTGCAAAAGTATAATTCTGTATTTCTGTCCTCTTGAGCCCTATACTAAGATTCAGTGGGGACCATATATGCATATATTTTTATTCCCCAAACTTCCCATTTCAAACATCAGCATCTGTAATTATATTTCCTGCTCTTGTTCTCATAGATTATAAAAAGATTTTCTTTTTTTTTCTTTTTTTTCTTTTTTTTTTCCTTTTGGCTGCAATTTTGATTCTCTCCTTCTCAGTTCTGTTGCAGATTTGTGAAGAAAATTGCATGAAAAATTTCAGGCCACCAGACGAATGATTTGCAAAGCTATGGATACCAAATGTTTCTAGTTATAAGTGTATTAGTTATATATTACATATATATTAGTTATTATAAGTATATAAGTCATTAGTATAATAGTGAGTTGGGATAAAAAAAATAGTAACTTAAATATTGAAAACTTGAAAAATAAACAAATATCCTCCATAGGAACATATTTGTGGCACCTTTGTTTCCAGTTATTCAGTGAAAATATACACCTCCACAGAAATAAACATTTTGTTTGGCCATTAGTCAGTTTAGCATCAGATAGAGTTTTTAATATTACCTCCCCATCATAACAGTGTATTATGTACAAAAAGACCAATCGTAGAACTCAGGAAGTGTCTCTTTTTTGAAGTTTCTTCAGGCCAAATGAAACATTAATTACAAAACATGTGGTTTTAAAGCACCACTTCCCTGAATCTAGCATTAGTCATATCACTAAATATTATGGCATGTTATTAACATAGAACACAATTTAAATCACAGAGCTCTCCTAAATTTTCAATTTACTTGGAGAAGTGTGGTTTTCTGCTTTAACTGTGCATCGAATGCCTCTGTGACTCAGAAATGCAGAAGAGTTTTTAAAAGACAATTCATCAGAAGTGTATCTGTTCAGTTATAACGATCATGAAGATACTTTAGCTCTTATTCATGGGCATATATTCCTCAATGGATAAAGAAACACATCTGAAAGTGGTAAAACTTAGTAATGAAGAGTTAGCAGATTCTCTGCTCACTTTTCTTGAATGTTCATTTGAACTTGGAAACTGTAGTGCTAATTGGTTATAGACGTATTCCATTCTCATTGTATAAATGACTGTACAGTGTTGAAGGACAGAGAAATTGGAGTCCTCACCTTGTCTTTTACAGAGTGGATGTTTTCAGATGATAGGTGCATCATTAAATCTGTGCTGGGTGTGCATCCTACTCACCTGTATTTACACACAAGTATCTGAATTAGTATAAGGTGGAAGGAGATTTTTTTTTCCCCCAAATTGGGCTATGAATGGATTATACAGCTGGGCTTGTGTGATTTTTGTAATAGAGCTGTAAGGGTTGGACTTCAATATTTCTAAGAGATACTTGCAGCATGGTGACAGTGCAGTCTGGTTCATTAGCAGACAGGCAAGTCCGTACTGACGGGAAGTGAAGAGGTACATTGTCCTTCGCTCTTCAGAGTCAGGATTTCTTGTGTAACCTGCACTTGATGGAGACTATGGTAAGTATAGAAGAAATTCAGACACAGTTTATTGTTTCAAATGCTATAAAACAGTACTATTGTTATTAGTTTAAAAAATACTTTTAAATATTGTGGGCTAGTTGTAGGGTATGAGAGATGCTTTAATGTCAGCATGCTGGATAGTCCTTTTTATCAGGAGTTCCTAAGGACATAGTGGGTTGCAGTGGTGTCTTTGATACTCCTGTTTTTTAGGGTCATTGCAGCTCAGGATAGAAAGGAGTGCATCCAAAACACCCTTTCAGTGCTAGTGATTCCCAGCTGTTAACATTTGAGACCACCAGCAGCTGGTGTAGTTGGGAAGGGACTGCTCAGACCATGCCAAGAACAGTGGAATTGCAAAATTAGCTCCAGGCAACTGTTCTACACTCTTCTTCAGATGCACCAAAACTGCTCAGTCCGAACAAGGAGACCATGTATCCTTTTTCAAAGTACTGGATGTACAGTGCCTGACACTTCTTTTCAGCAGCCCCTAAGTTGACTGTTCCTGCCCGTGATGTTTTTTTCACAGCTTCAGGAACTAATCCACCCTACTGCTCGTTATTAACATGCCCAACAAAAGGGATTCTTTTGAGAGTTTTACACCTCATGGCTGGATTATAAGGTTACATCTTTCTTTGTGATGTGAAAAGTATTTTTGCTAGCAGAGGTGATTAGGGAGGATAGCAGCAAAGGTGGCAGGAAAACCCCAGTTGTGTTCATCAGTCAGGACTGGAGGCCTTTTTGGTTTGTTTCTTTTCACATACCCTTCTGAATTACAGGTTTACTGCTCCTGAAGCTGCAGGTGGTTATTAGATAAGTCAAAAAAAAAAGTGTCGTTCTTCACATGCTGAAACATCTAAAAGCTAATTCTATTGTAGAATATAAATGCTATATAAATAAAAATAGATAGTGGCAGCTTATGCATCACAAATATGAATCACATGAAAGCAGGGTCTGTAGTCAATGGAGATCAGTAACATCCAGTCCTGAAAATCTACAGATCATTCTTGAATACTTTTAAATAATTAATGAATTAAATTAATTTTACTATTAATTTTAACTGCAGTTGCATATATATTTCAAGATAGGGTTTTTTTTTGGTGCAGAGATGCCCACTAGCCTCTGCCTGTTCTCTGATAAACCAACTCCAAGTTCCCTATAATTCTAAGGAAAGAGGAAAAAAAATGGTTGCCTCTGAGCTCCTTTTTAAGAGGATCTCGACCCTTGTCACCTGGGGTGGAGGGGCAGAGCTGTGGTCAGTGGCTTTATGTCTTGCACTTGGCTAGCTTTGCTTGTAAATACTTAGAAATTGCCATATATCATAGTTACTTAGGGTTACTAAGTATGTAGGTACTTAGGGTTTCTGTGTTAAACCTCTGCTGCACTGTCTTCAGATATTTTATGCCCATAATTTACAGATACAGTATAACATATACAGCACTCTAATTGAGTTCTTTGACATGTCTCTTGTGGTCTGCAAAACCAGGCATGCCCTCAGAGAAAAAAACAATGATTCCACAAGAAAAGACCATTAGCTGTTGGTATTCTGTAAAGTCATGTCTGATTGTTCTTTACGCCTCTTCCCCCTCAGCTGGAGAAGACGGTTACTCTCCAGAGGCCAGTAAGAAAATCACTTCATGCTGCTGAATCCTACAAATTGTTAGGATGATCTATTCAATACAGCCTTATGACTCCTTTTCCCTGCTGCAGAGCCCTTTTCCATGACGTGGGGATTAATTTCTGGTTTTCAGCCAGCACAAAGATTCTAGTAGGAGGGAGGATTTCCACACTTGTTGTTTTCCAATGCTCAGGAAGGTACGCAGTTAAATCTTATTTGAGAAGTCACAATGCTTTCTTCTCAGTTTAAGCTTCAGGTAGTGGTCTTGGCATCTCAAACATGTTTCTAACCAGAAGGCCTTGATCCTTAGGACATTTTTCAGAGAAAGCATTTTCCTATATAAATTGCTGTTGCTTTTATAAAAGTTTCTGACTGATCTGTTCTCTCATCTACAATGGAGCCTTCTGCTCAGGCTGCTGGCTGCCTCAAGACTCTTGAAGAGAGCTCTTGCTAAAGCAGCTGTCTCTAAGGAGGCAGGGGGTTAGAGTTTATTCCTCCTGTCTTCCTAGTGCTTCCTTGACTCAGCTGTGGTGCCAGCATCAACACCAACTCTCTCCTCTTCCAAATTGTGATGGTAACTCTTAATGGCAGCTGGTTTCCTCGAAAACTTGCTATCTTTCTTCCAGTCTAGAAGTTGCCCCCTTCCTAGGATCTTGTGGGTTTTTCTCAGTCATATTGATGGGTCTTTTCTTTAATCCATGCCTTACTTCTCCCTGCTAAATCTCTGTCATACTTTATCGGAGTACACGGCTCCAAGCAGGCAGAAAGGAGTGTTCGTTGTTTGATTAGTATTTGTAGCTCCTGCCCAGTTAATGGAATCACCCAGGCTGAGAAGTACAGGTTTTTAAATCATCCACAGGTTGAGCAGGGCCAAGCATTTGGTGGCAGTAGATTAACTCTGGAGCTACGCTGGTGCCCAAAGTGCCCTAACAGTTCTTGCTGCCCATGAAACAAGGACGTCTGATCTGCTTATAAGAGAATGAATTTCCCCAGTTTTCAGCCCAGTGCATCAAGATAAACCAAAATTGAGCTACAATAAATCAGAAAAGATATACTGAGATGAAAGTACATCTATCTGGATGTACCAGGCTGAGAGCTGTGGCCACCCCGGAGTGGATCATGTGTGCCAGACTTTGGGAGTGGAATGACCTATAAAAGGAATGGAGGAAACCCCCATGACTCTCATCGTAACCTACTGACATGTTTTAGACATCTAAACTGGGTATCCTTAGGTCAGTGTGGAAATCACTGTGCACCTCAAGGTACACAAAAGACAGTATTGTTTATGCACAGATTTTGTGCAATCTCAATTCTAACTTCCTCTTCATTGTAAGACAGGAAATAGAAATCTGTTTTAAAAGCAAAAGCAAAACCAGTTTATACTACAGGAACCATGAATAGCAAGCTCCAGCTGGCTGTTTACTAAGCTAAATGCAACATGGAAAATTCAACGCGTCAGGGAAATAACATAGCTTTTCTCTCCTGGTGGCAGGCAGCCCTGATTGTTGTTACTGGCATGTTCAGCTAACACTGACTTTGGACACAGTATCATTCATCCTTTTGGTATGACTATAGATGGATAAAATCACCGTGAGAGCGACCCAGTCCTGAAAAATACATGTTTATACTGTTTTTCTCTCCTCAATACAGTTAGGTCAGTTCTGAGCTAGGTCTGTGGGACTGGAAGCATATCTGGTATCTTCTGTGAAATGTGCGGATGGTTTGGTGTTTACTGGACAAATATATGTATCAGGAAATACTCTGCCTTACTGCCAGGCTCCCTGGCAAAGGCGCATGCCTGGTAGCGAAAAGATGAGCCCAGGTGAGACACAAATGCTGTATGACCTACGCATCTAAGAGACGTTTTCTTCACAACCAGCTTTCTGGCACAGAAGCAAAGCATTTCCCTGCAACCTTCTGTGCCTCCTCTGTGTCTGGAGAGAGGAGAGCTCTGAGAGTACGGCTGTGAAATTTGAATAGTATTTGAACTGTGCAAATGCATGTACTGTACATCTAAACCCCAATTTTCAATACACAGTGATTTTTAAAAAAGCTTAGTGCTGCCTTTAATGCCTTTTGCACTTCAGGCACCTCTTCTCCCTTATGTTGCACAGTAGTAGCACATCTTGGTGTCTGCTGCAACATGGATAGTATTTGTAGTCATACGTTTCTGATTTTCATCAAATTGAGTAATAAGTGGGGGGGTATCGTGCAGAGATAATGCAAATTACCTTTTTAAATTTATGGTAAAATTGATCTTGTGTCTGAAGAAGTGTGTCCTTCCATCCTGTGAAGGGAGTTGGACGGCAGATAGAAGTGAGTGGGAACTCAGTGGGGAGGAGCGCAGGGAATAATGGTGGGTGGTGTCCCAAGACAGCACGGCAGGATTGGTACTGCTGGGAAATCCAGAGAAGGTCTTGCTGAGAGGCCAGTAGGAAACCTACATGTTGATACATGGTCCAGCCTGGAGGCTGGATCACAGGCAAGCAAATAAACCAAGAGGAACTGAGGCAAAATGGATGAATGTGAACTGCCTCGCTTCATAGACCACCAGGGAAAGAAACACCTTGTATGTCTCTGCTGATAATCTAGCCCCAAGCTTGTGAGAGACAGACCTGAACCAATGGTATGTAAGCAGATGGAAGTTATAAACATGAAAAAGAATCCTAAATAGGATTAAATCGAAACTTAAAATTTTTTGAAGTGCAATCTTTCTACTGACAAATATAAATTGCATTGAGAACCAGGAAGGGGAGAAAGAGAAATGAAGCATGCAAGTTTTTTTTAAAATTGAAAAGCATATAATTTTTAAAAATAAACAGAGTGGGATAAAAAATATTTTGCTTGTCCTGACTTTGTGACTAGTACTGTTACCTCTTTTGCTCATCAACTTTCTGTCTTCTTTTAAACTCCCAGCATCTTGTTTTATAATTAAATTGTAAGCTCTTCAGGGCAGAAGATATGGAGCAGTAAACACCCTGCAGCAATAAATACTTACCCTGATTGGCACCACTGAGCAATATAAACACTATGTAAATAATGAGAAAGCCTGAGAGGTGCTGAGTCCTGAACAAACCCTGTTCCTTTCCAGCAGTTTACATTATAGTTAAATTAATTCTAACCGTATATAAAGCCATGCCAGTGCATTAGCTAAAGGCAGGCTGGGTACTCCTTGGAGGTACAGAAACTCATGAAGAGCTGAGTGAGCCCCATGATGTCTTCTGGGAGGAGAGATGCTCTGGGGAGAAGCTGGTTTGGAACTTGGAACCAAACTTCCCTCCCTTTGGGAAGGAAAAAATGGACAGACAGTGCTCTTCTTATGTGACATTCAGGGTGGCATTTCTCTCATGGATTAAATGTCTGTGCGTGAGATATTTCCAAACTCCCATCATAGGCGGTGAAATCTGGTGAGCTATCCAGCTGACTGATTCAGTTGCCCACGTATATTCATCTAGTGCCATTTGAGATGCCCCGTAATAGGTCCCAGTTTCTAACTTCCACTTCGGAAGGAGAAAGGTCATGTTTAATATCTGGCAATTCTGTATAAATCTCTTTGATACCACAGGCAAAGCTGGCACTAGACATCTAAGCTTACCCAACTGGTTTGTGTGCCGAGAGGTCTACTTCAGGGTGAGGTGGACAGATCTCTGGACTGCACTGACTGTTACGAAGCTTGGACATCCAATTCACATGTCGATACCTGCCAGATGTCTTAATCTGCAAGGTGAATCTTAGTGTCCTTTAAGATGTGCCTCAAAACAAGACATATTGATTGATGCTAAGATTGTGAAAGTGCTTTAACCTCCTTTTAAAAATCAGAGGTCTTAAAATGACCCAGAGTTGCCTGCGAGAATGTAGGCTTCAGATCTGCTCTGGGTAAGCGTGCCCTCTCTGAACAGATGAACAAAGCCAGCACGCATTGTGTAGAGACACCTGAGCTGGCTCAGCACCAGCAGCAGTCTGGTGGTGTTAGTCTAATACCAGGCAGGCTAACCAGTCATGCTGAGAGGCAGGGCAGAATTAGCTCACATGAAGAACGACAGATCTTACGTTGTGCACTGACTTGTGCAGAAGGCTGGACAGAGAATACATCTTCTCAGATGTTACTGAAAACATGTTATACATCTTCAGATTTTTTTTTCCTTTCCTTCTTCTTAATTTTACTTCTTTTTTCTGAGAAAATGTTTTCTTCTGAGTATGTGAACGTATTGGAGCAAGATCTTTATATGCTTATACAACACAAATGCAAGGACCATCTAGTCTCTGACAAGAACACTGTGGCAAAACAGATTAAAAATACAGATAGAAAGCCAAAGTGCAGAAAGAGGTTATGTGCCAAAGATGACACAGGCCCTCTGAGACAAGGCTGAAGTCTTCTGAGGTTTGATTCCATACCTCAGCTATAAAAAATTTCATTTCCATGCATGATATTATATATCAAAAATTGGTATTTGGGTAGTGCCTGAAAGTTGCTCTTTTTTCTAGATATAGGAGAATGGAGAAAAGAAACAGTCTGTTACCACAAGGGACTACAGCATGAGGTGTAATCAGAAAAAGGAAATAAGAAGGGTACTTAACCTCAGAGGTATGTTGCCTAAGTGTAGGAGCAGGACAGATGGACTGACTGTCTCTGTATTCCCAGATGTTCTCAAAGTGAGCAGGAACTGACTACCACTAAGAGTTTTTATCCGAAAGTCAGTACCAGTATGTTTTTTCACCTCATATAAACAAAGAAAAAGACGGGTTTGTTCTGCTTCACTGGAGCAAAAAAAATAACACAATAGACTTCCATTCAGGCACACAAATAGCAACTGTCCTGTGCCTTCTCTATTTAAATGGGTATCCATGGTGAGATCTGTAAAGCTTTCGTTAGATGCCTGTGGAATGGTGCTGTGGTTCACACTGCAGACAGGAAGGAAAAGATGGCTGAAAAATTCCCCTTACAATGAATGAATGAATGAATGAATGAATAAATACAGTAAGATATCAAGTCGCTGTTGCATCCCACTGCAAAAAACGATGCCTGTGTTCTCCACCACTGCTTTACTATCCCTCCGCTCTGTTTTTCCAGGCCCATTCAAATTAAATGCTAGTCTGTACTTAGGGGCACAACCCCAACCAATAGCTGGTACATAAATAGGTGTAAAAACTGCATCATTACAAGGGGCTTCCTTCCTGGGTTGCATTTCTTGTTTGCTGTCTTCTTTCTTTGTTGATAGTTGGGATTAGTAATCTGCTGTATGATATATGTGCCTGGCTCAGAACTCTCCGGGGTCTTGCTTGGCTCAGAGCACACAAGGATGAGCTGGTACTGTAGGTACCAAGCGCAGATGTCTGCTGTGCAGGTGGCCTCTAGCAGCAAAAGGAAAAGAGAAGCTGGGGGCAAGATTGTCGGACTTGTTGAACTGCCTGGTTTTGGGGCAGAGTGACAGACCTGCCTAAAATTTACGATACTACCGATATGTCATCAAGGCTGTTTATATCAGGGATCCATGAAATAAAAATGAAAATCAACGAAAGAAGTCTGAGCTAATGAACAACAACTTCCTGGTGTTGAAATAATGATTCCAATTGTTCACAACAAAGATGAGCTGTTCTGCCACGTACGAGCTTTAAAAAATTGTGCGTGGGACCCCAAAATAGACCAGGACTGGGTTAAGGAGTGAAATATGAAAATATTACCTTTGGGCTGTTATGTATATTCTGCATTAAAATATCGAGGGTTCACACTTTCGAGATCTTATTTGTACATGTATCAGCTAGAAACATTTTAAAATGTCATATTCTGGTAGTAAGTTGAATCATAGAATTGTAGAATACCAGGTTGGGAGGGACCTCAAGGATCAGCTGGTCCAACCTTTCTTGGCAAAAGCACGGTCTAGACAAGATGGCCCAGCACCCTGTCCAGCTGAATCTTAAAAGTGTCCAAGGATGGGGAATCCACCACTTCCCTGGGGAGATTGTTCCAGTGGCTGATTGTTCTCATTGGGAAAAATTTTCCTTTTGTGTCCAGTTGGAATCTCCCCAGGAGTAACTTGTACCCATTATTTCTCATCTTTTCCATGTGACTCCTTGTAAAAAGGGAGTCTCCATCTTCTTTGTAGCCACCTTTTACATACTGAAACATGATAATAAGGTCTTCCCTAAGCCTTCTTTTGTCAAGACTGAACAAACCCAATTCTCTCAGCCTTTCCTCATATGGCAGGCTTCCCAGTCCTTTGATCATCTCCAGCCTGTCCACATCTTTTTTGTATAGTGGGAACCAAAACTGAACACAGTATTACAGGTGTGGCCTGACGAGCGCTGAGTAGAGTGGGATAATAATAGAATCATAGAATGGTTAGAGTTGGAAGAGACCTTAAAGATCATCTAGTTCCAACCCCCCTGCCATGGGCCGGCACACCTTCCACTAGACCACATTGCTCAAAGCCTCATCCAACCTGGCCTTGAACACTTCCAGGGAATGAACAAATAATGACTTCTTTATCTCTGCTGGTGATGCCCTTGCGGATGCAACCCAGCGTTCTGTTGGCTTTCTTTGCCACAGCAGCACACTGTTCACGCACATTGAGCTTGTCCACCAGGACCCACAGGTCCCTTTCCACAGGACTGCTCCCCAGCCGGGTAGATCCCAGCCTGTGCTGCACTCCTGGATTATGTTTTCCCAGGTGCAAGACCTTATACTTGTCCTTGTTGAACTTCGTAAGGTTCTTGTTGGCCCACTCTTCCAGCCTATCCAGGTCTTCCTGTAGGGTGGCTCTCCCTTCTGAAGTGTCCACTTCCCCCACTCAGTTTGGTATTGTCAGCAAACTTTGTCAGGATACACTTGATCTCGACATCCAGATCACTTATGAAGATATTAAACACCATTGGGCCCCATATCAATCATTGGGGGACTCCACTTGTGACAGGTTGCCAGTCTGAAAAGGAGCTATTTACCACCACCCTCTGGGTTGAATGTAAAAATCCTTTTATAGATCATAACAGTCACCATAAAATTATTAGCAATGCCAATGCTGCATACAAGTTGGAGGATGCTGGTACACCAGTGATAATGCATCGAACTTTAATTTCATTGCAACTAGTAGAAAAGCTGCCTTTAACTGAGACCCAGATCTGACCTACATTTTTTTTTTAATGTTATGCCTAAGTTCTAAAGATTGAAAATATTAATAAAAATGGATTCTCTCATTGCTGTCATCAAGGCAAAGCCCCAAAAGCTTTTGTATATACCTTTTACCATTCATTTTTCTGGTTTGCTTCTGTGTGAAGATGGAAAGTGGACTCATCAGTAAGCGTTCTGTTTATTCAAACCAAGTCAGGAGTTAGGTGCTAAACCCAGCTGCTACTGATACAGCAGCTATTGAAATGTAAAAGCGCGGTTAAAAAGCTCTAATTTTAAATGTGTTTTCTTGTGGAATCCAGCCAGCTTTTGAAATCAGATTTTCATTGTCTTTACTAAGCCATCCAAATGTTACAAAATCTGGAAATACAGCTAAGGAATCCTGCCAGCGCCCTGGTGCAGAATGATCATCTCGCATAGTTTTTCTGCTTGGCTGTCAGGGCATGCCAGGGTAGATGCTTGTGGTGTGCTGTGGTCCTCACTTTTCTTAGGGAGCAGCAGAAGAGATGCCCCTGCTTGTGCCTCTGGGTCTGTGATCTGGAGGTGTGCTCAGTGCAGTCTCCATGGTCAGGCTGCCCCTGTAATTGTGGAGCAAGTATGGGAAAAGGCAGAACTCAGCAGTGCTGGCAACAAGGACCAGACGGGAGGAACAAAATCAGATGTCTGGGATTCTGTGAGGAAAGGGAGAGGCGGGCAAGATTTATCAGGAGGTGGAGGCAAAACAAACCAGGCAGAGGTATATGTTTGTGCAGTCCTGCGGGAGGGTGTGGGCATCTGCATGCATGAAGGCACAACCAAGCGTGAAGAAAGTGCCGAATGGGTTTGCACTGGGGAGGCACAATCAATGGCCCGGGTGGTTTTGATCTGTGCTTGGGAAGCAGATGCCTGTAGGGTTAGAAGCAAACTGCTGTGGTTTCCAAATGCCCATATTTAGCATTCTGGCAAGTTGGAGCAGATGGCAGGTCTGACTACCCTGGGCCCCATTTCTGGGCAGTGGCTAGAAACCCTTCAGGCCTCTTTGAAGTGTGGTGTGGATATGCCTGCTTAAGGAATGGCATCCTGGGATTTCCTGCTCCCTTCCACTGTCTCCGTCTATGTTTCTGTACCACGCTCAGCACTCTGGAACACATACCCAGCACCAAAGCCACAGGCTGGGGACACCCTGCTGGTTTGCAGTGGGTGAGCTCATGTGCCCTCAGTTGTTCAACAGAGGTAGTGTGGATCTGGCTCTGTGCCAGTGGAGTTACTCTGCTTCTCAGGTGGAGATGTGAGAGCAGACATATCTGGACTGTTTGAATGCCTTCCAGAAACTAAATCATCTGTAAGCGCTGCTGAACTGAGTTCAGCACGCTCAAAAAGTAGGGCACAGCTGATTTCCCGTCACCATTCACCCCTAGGAGCAGAGCAGAGGAAATTTCAGAGCAGCCTTGGTCACCAACTGGGAGGATCTCCCAGCCAAGGGTCAGCACCAAGCGCATCCACCTTCTCAGCGTGGCTGAGGGACTGAGGCAGGCAACAGCAGTTTTGTGGCTGTTCCCCTATTACCCTGGACAAACCAGAATAAGTGCTCTTTTCCCTTTGCAGTTTGAGAGGACCTGCACAGAGGAGGTGGAGCTGGGGGCAGGCGTTGACCTTGTGCATGTAGCTTACACAGAAACCTACAGTCTTTTAAAAGGATTTGTAAACTTTGCTCATTAGCTTGTAGCAAATCTCAGTGTGCAAGAAAACAGCTACCCTTACACAAGTATTGTCTCCCCAAGTGAGGCTTCTTAGATTCTCCAGCTGTTGCTAGAGAATCCATATGATGGACTTCACCTTTGTCTTTCTCAGTTTGTTATATCTGTGCCTTTGGAGAGAACTGAAGCAGAAATTGTCCATCATGCCAGCCCTGTGGCAAGTAAGCCATGCGCTTGGCTTTTGTACAGGTGTTCATCACAGACAAAGAGAAAGGAGGGAAAAGGCAAGAAGAACCTGTCAGAAGAATTGAAGGAGAGGCTGGAACCAGTCCCGGTCAATCCTCCTCTTTACCAAGTTCTATGTTGGGTAACATGAACTGGTAAGGGAGGACACTCAGTCACTGTGAGGCTTGCTCATGGTATGGGGCTTTGGTGGTTTTCTATACGTTCACCAGTAAAACTGATTCTGAAAGAAGAAGGAGGTGAAAAGCAACTCAGGAGGAGAAGGCCGTCATCAGTACTAGATGAGACACAGCAAATGAAGTAAAAGGAAAATAAAATGATGAGAAGTGGAAAGGACCTATTGAAAGCTGGTAAGTAGAAAATTAATTTCAGCCTGAAACGACCACTTTACCAGGATGAAATCAGAGAAGTTCTCTCAGGAAAGAAGCAAAATGCTTAGAACTCCAGGTTTCAACAGTGAAGTTCAACGTGAGCTGCAAATGCCTCAGGGAAATGACAGGCAGATCAGCAAATAACGAATTACAGAAGTGAAGTCAGGATGTAATAAAAGGCTCGGTAGCCCTTTGAGATAACATTTGCTTTTACCTGGAGAGGTTCCTGAGAGGGTTGTTGGAGCTTGAAAGAAAGCACTAGCTCCAAAATTGCAAACCTCAGAAGCAGGAAGAAAATAATTGCCTCCCAAAGAAACATGTAGGTAAGAAGATGCCTCCGCTGGGAGAGGTCAAGTCAGTAACAACCATGTCTTTAGTCATCCCTGAAGTCCTGAAATCAGAAAGGCAGTCATGCCAGACATATTTTTTTCTCTGTATACTAAAGATGGGACCAAGCCATGAAGTACACCTCTGACTAGATCTCCAGATCCAAATTTGCAGAAGATTGGATTTGGGATTTTTTGGGCCAGGCAAGTTCATCTGGACCTCTTAGAGTTTGGGAATGCTCAGTTCTGAGTTTTTTTGGCTCAGGTTTTGTTCCAGTTCACCTGGAGAGATATATAAAATCCTCTGTGGAACTGAACCAGGAGAGGACTTGGGGCACATGAATTTTGTGCAGTCATGCACTACCTCTGTTCATGCTCTGAAGAGCTGGGGTATTGCTGCATTGTCACTGTGTCTGTGCTCATCCTGCTTTTCAGTTGAACTCGGTAGCACCACATGGTTGCTGCTGCTCTTGCAGCTCTATGGCCATGCATCTTTAATTATAGGGATACTAATAGTGCTAAATGCTAGTAAGCCTTTGGGGCTGGAGGCATCAATGAAAAGCTCTTTCATCGCCAAACCCTCCACTCATCAGCTAATCTCATCTTGCTGGGACACACAGTCTATTCCTTGGAGACTTGATCATGGGAAGCCATAGCACAGCATGTCACAGGGGGCAGGAGGAACCACTTGCCTTCTGACCCTCTCCACTTCCTTGTGTGGGGACTCGAATCCATCAGTCATCCTGACCCAGGGCTGTTTTGGGCTCCTCTGATTCCTTCTGTGTATTAAAGAAAGGGAGGAATGCTGCTGGTAAGGAAGCAGGAAGGGTTTGGAGGGAAAGACGGTTTGCATGTCCCCACAGAGGAGCACAAGAGGGAGGAACCATACCATCAAGGTGGCTCAGAGTGGGGCCACACTCAACACTGCTGAGCAGGACATATGACTGGTATTACAGGTAGTACTACTTAGCGCTACAGGTAGTATTAGTGCCTAATAACCATGGTGGTGTTTGGTACCGTGTCCTTTCAGAGTCACAGCCCTGGGGGACGTCATCTGTCACTTCTGCAAAGCTTCTGATGTGCAGCCAGGTTGTGTTCCTGCCGCAATGCGCGTGGGCAAGCCAGCGTGCAGCTGTCTGCTGTAAGCTCAGAGGCAGCTCCATTGCTCGTGGCTTGTTGATGTTACAGCAGCATACCAAAACATCCTTTTACGAATCATTCTGGGATATGGCTCTTCTGAAGAGCTGTGGCCCAGGCCTGCTGCTGGGGGGGGTGGAATGCAGGAAGCCCTTGGGTTGTGCTGGTTGCAAGAGGATCCCAATGAGTCCTCACAGAGGTTTCAGCAAGTGGATGGACAAAAGCTGCCATGGCCAATATACACTTGAAAGTCTATAAGCAAAGCTGGAGGAAGTGGGGGTGGGGGAAGTGGGAGAGGTGATTGCTAGAAAGGTCAAGATAGGTGGATAGGAAACACCAAAATTGAAGAGGATTTGTCTGGAATATCCTCCTCATCAATTTCTTCATTTTGGAGAAGGGCGATAAGTCTCTCTTCTAGGTGAATTTTAACTTTATTGGATAAAGATTTCCTGTCTTTTTGATAAATTCAGCCAAAAAATGTCAATGAACAGCAGCAGCACAAGTCCTGCATGCTCATAGATCCTTTATGGTTTGTTCTTGCCATGGGTGGTTTCAGATACATAGGAAGGAGCTCTTTTTTACATTCTCTCTTACCAGAAGGCTTTGGCCAGGTGTATGCAGGCTGTTTGTGTTCTTAGACAATAAGCCGCAGAGTCCAGAGATTTCAGTCAAAGGTCAAGGTCCTGTTGTGCAAGACAGGGTATTTTTCTCAGAAGTTAGTTCCTTCCCCAAAGAACTTCCAGAGACAAAAGACCGTGGCCCAGCTGACGGCAGGGAAAGAGAAGCCACTGGTGAGACACTTCTAATTAGTGTAATGAGCATCAATCAGATGACACCAGCTGCCTAACCATTGTCAGGTAGTTTTATGGGCATTACAGCAACAGCATGATTGTAAAGAGAAATGATAGGGGTATTAAGTAGTGACTACTTTCAGGACAAGCTCTTTGCACTCATGAATGCAAGTTTATAGGAGATGGCATGAAATGAAATGTAGAGTAAGATCGATTAATTGGGATATATCCAAACTGTGTGATTCCTGTTTATTCAGTGCTGCAATCTCCCATCTAATGCCCACGTAATGCCTTAATAAGGCCCTGACTCCTGTGCACAGATTCAGTTTACTCATCCCTGTTTATACCTTTTTACATGCAATACAAGACTGAACCAAAATTAAACCTGGTCTTTTTAAGTCTAGAAAATAAAGGCACTGGATCGATTATATTGCGAGAGGAGAGTTTTAGCCAATGGAATTATCTGCCATTCACAAGCAAACTCTTTTTTAATCCAAATCCTCATTTGGATGTTCTGGGAAGGTCCATCCAAATTTCTCACAAGGGGTTCTAGAACATCTCAACTACCCACCCCTGCTTTACATTCACTGCCACTAAGTAGTGAGCTAGATTTTGGCGGTACTTTTTCACCTTGCATTCTCTGTGTGTTCATTCATAATTTTTCATGGGTGTATTCCTTTTCCAACAAGGAATGAATGTTCATGCAGTGGGTTGAAACTTGTGGTTTAACAATCCCCTAAGACATCAACCTGGAAGGGACGTTTGCTTTTGTATGTTGTATAAAATCTAAAAGAGACAAGCAGAGGGATAATAATTCATTATTCATACATAATTCAGCATTCATTATTCTCTCCCCTTTGCTAAAGAGCCCACAGGCGTCTTAACTCACTCTAGTCAATGGAAGTTTAATCAATACAGGCAGTAGACCACAAAGCATGAGTTGGCTGACCACCATTGGTGTCTAGTTTGGGGAGGGCTGAATCCCACCCTACCTAGTAAGCTGGTGGACATATGTGTTCAGTGATACAGCTGCATATGAGTTGAAGTGAAACTGTGCATTAGATGGTGTGTGTTGTCAGCAGGTCAGACGGACAACTTGCTTATGAAAGTTTTATCTCTGCTGCTGCGAAGCTGCCTGTAGCAAGGCTATGAAGAAGCAAACTCACAGGCCATAAAAGCTGAAAATCATGTTGTATATAACTGAAAGGTCATTTCCCTGTGTTCAGGATGAAAGGCACAGACCTGCTATAGCTAAGCCTCAGAAGGTACAATAACTTGTGAATTTTTCAGATGCCTGTTCCCAGGATTAGTGCATCATTTAATTTATTCTATACATAATATGAAAAGGTTGAAGTAATGCATCATAAAGGCATGCAAAAAGAGCCACACAGTGTATCCATATATATTAATAGTTATCTATTAATAAATCATGTTACATGCTAATATGCTTTATGTTAATATTATTTAGCTAAAATTCAAGCAATACATACCATTCTCTAAGGCACAGAAAATGCATGCGAAAATAAAATCTATATTTTAATACATTTATTGTGTCCTTATATAGCCTGAAAGTCAGATAATCAATATACCTGACATAGTTTAAGCCACCGAGGCAAATGAAAGCTGTTCTGTGGTGAGGTGATTGCAGATCCATGGCTGTAATAATTTTTGTCTGTGAATGAGAAAAAAGAAAGGTGGGAAAAACTTCTCAGCATTACTTCCTTGGAATCACAGGAATACTTTTCCAAAGCCACAATGCCTTTTCTAATATTATAATATTCACTCTCAGAGCATTTATGTGCCTAATTCCCTTTTTCCCCATACATGCAATCTAATACCGAGTCTAACTGAAATGGCAAAAACCTATTGAGCCCAGTGGCTAAACAGTTAAAAATGTCATTCAACAATTTGCGAGGTCACTGTCACAAATATGTTGCTAGGTGACTGCAGATGTTATCAGCCACTAAAATACATGAGTTTTCCAGATGTAGTCATCAAATAATTTTCAGTTGAGTGATTTTCTTACAGTAAAGTTGAATGCCTGTTTAAGGGTCTAAATACTTAAAAATATATAAGCTAATTTGAATTATATTGAAAACTGTTATCTGTTGTGAAAGTAAAGGAAAGGGATCCAAATCTGGGGTAATTTGACCAAGGGTTTCTAGAGATTCAGCTCCCTAGGAACTGCAATTTTACACTATCCTCCTGGGTTTTGTAACTTCTGTGCATACCTAATGCTCACATTCTGCATCTAATTATTCTACAGCTGATCCCTGTTGATTGGCATTTCTATCAGCTAGTGATATGACTCATTAACCCTTTTGGAAAGCAGCCTTTCAAAAGTTAATATCTGTAGAGTTTGAAACTTCAGGGTGATGTGCTATCCAGTCATAAAAACACATGAACTTCCAGGCAGTTTCAGATGTCATTCTGGGAGCTGATTTTATCGATCATAAGGAGTCTGGTTCACCTTGCATGTCAAGACTCCCCAGCGTGGGCTAGCTTTCTGAGCTCTCATTCCTGGTAGTGACAATGATGTCGTTTGTTTCACCGGTGGGGCTGGGAGAGCTGCTCAGCTCAGCAGATGTAGGTCTGTACATCAGGAAGAGTGCTCCCAGACCCCTGGAGTGTACTAGCTGCATGGGCAATGACTATAGCACAAATTTAGATACTTGGTGCAGGTGTAAAAACCTACGTTAAAGGGTTTTAATCTCCAACCTGACTCCACACTCCAAATAATAGGTGTAATAATTGGATACAATTATTGGATACAGTTATTTTTTAGAGTGGAAATCAGATTAGATGATGCTACAGATTTATTCTGGCCTCAGTATCTGTGAATGTACGTTGAGTAGATGTGAGGTAGGGTTCAAAGAATGTGCCACTGCTTGCATTTTTCCTAGAGCTTTGAACCATAACATCTGTGTATGCTCCCTGGTTCAATGTTCGTCTAGAACGATGAAAAGATTACTTGGAGTCCTTAGGCAGGGACCTGCAAGATCACTGTCGTGGTTTGGGCTTGGCTGGCCACTAAACGAACAACAGATGCTCTCTTTTACTTCTCTCCCCCTCAGAGAAGGGAGAGCATCTCCCTTCAGGCAGAGAAGGATGAGAGAGAAAAGAAACTTAGGAGTTTAAAAAGAAACAAAACTACTTTAATGAAAATATTAGTGAAACAATAAAAAGAAAATAATGACATATATACAATATATACAAAACCAGTATTAAGCTCCCAAGATGCTGATCACGTCACTGGCAGGCACTGGGGAAGCCCCAGACTGGACTCAGTGACAGACGGGAACTGGATTCCAGATCTGGATTCAGGAACACAAGGAGCAGGATCAAAGGCAGACAAACAGATAGAGTCCTCCTCGGACGCCGGCCATTGAGGAAAGAGCGCTGACGCTTTGATCCCTCAGCTTTTGTACTGAGCATGAGGCAGATGGGATGGAATACCCTGTTGGTTTTGGGTCACTGTCCTGTCCCCTCCTCCCCGCAGGTGTGACCCCTCTACACTTTTCGGCTTCCGACCCTCTAACGGGGCAAATAACAAAGCTGGTTGGCCTTGGTTGTTACAGCAATAAGGATAAGCAAGAGCCTCTCCGTATAGCATTCCTTGGTATTAACACAAAAATCAGGTCTTATCTCTGCTAGAAGCCGACACTGTCTGACAAATATGCCATTAATTTCAGAGTGTTCAGTTATTTAGAAGAGGCTTAGCTGAAAAGTAAAATTACTGAACAGAAAAGTGGTTCTGTTTTACCTCAAACCAGGACAATCACGCTTTTCAGCTCTAACCAACCTGGATCAGCGGTATCTAGATGTGCATGGATTTAAGTGTAAACTGTCCATAAAGAGTAATGGGCTAGTATTAGATCCAAAAATATCTCCTCTGGCTCAGGAAGTTCCTGGGCCACCAGCGGTGGCAGACTGGACAGTTATTCTGAGAAAATACCACTATTTATTATTTTTATATATTCTGCAGATTTTTCCCTAGGCATCCACTTTTGACCACATATCAGAGATGAAATACTGCACTAGATGGATCTTGGCCTGACCTGTCTGGCCATTTTTATGTTCTTAGGCCTCTGTAGTACCGACTGTTATCCATTATGACAGTATAGATGACACAGGGATTTCCAGCAGTGTATGGGGTTCATGTCACTGGTCTCCAGGGAGTAGTGAAAAGTATGGGAAGAAAGTATCACGGACTAAATCCTTAATCTTTCTGGCAAAGCTGAAGGGACGACAGCAGTTTGTGAAGTTTATGGTCCCTGTAGGTGCAGTGTTTAAATGTAGCTTAGATAGCTGTATTTGCTATGCTCTAGCTAAATCTGTTTTTACCACATCAAAAAAGGTTTAGACAACATATAAAGTCCATGTGCTCTGTTCTAAGAGAGCTATGCAGCATTTCACAGGTTGTCTTCTAGAGGCTGTGCTGTTATGCCATTGCTCCCAGGAGAAGTGGCATTGTAGGAGAATCGTCGCTCTTCCTCTCTTAGCTTCACTAGCATCATACAATATAGCAAGAGACAGTGGCCATGAATTGTGGCTTGGGATGTTCAGGCTGGATCAGATGACTTCTCAAGGTCCCTTCCAATCAACATTTCTAGAGTCCATAGAAGACCTACACTCATCCGAATCATTAACACAAGGCAGCTATTCCAGAGCGTCTCCAGTGGCTTCACATATTTGTGTGATGGCAACTGAATCATGCCCCCCAGTCAACACAATTAATGGAGGGTGATGCAGCTGACCAGCTACTAGATGAAGTAGCTGTTTGACAATTCACCAACCAAGCAAGTGGATATAATCAGCGCCTTTTCGGATAACCTAGTGTATCTGACCTGCCCTTCAGATGTCAATTCAGAACGACATATATCTATCATAGGTTCTGTGTCATATCTATGTTAGTATCTCAGGTGTCCCGTGGCGTCTTCAGCAGCACAACACACTTGTGTTTAGGCAACTGGATCAAGCCCTGGGGTGAGCAAAAGGGATTGTGCTTTTTCATCTGCAGCACAGCAGGTTTCAGGATATCCTCAGTGGCTTGTTCACCTCAAATAATTGTTCTCTGTGAGGCTGTGGTTGGTACTTTTAGCTTACAGAATCCCAGCACCAGCTCAAAAAAATACGCACGCGCTCCACTGCACAACTGTTGATCTGGGATAAAGCCCTGCTGTAAGATTATGTTTGTTCAAAAAATGTAGTTGCCTAACCAGGGCCACAGGTGAGAGTCATGTTCACGGTAGGTCATTTACACATTGTTTGGGTTTGCCTCATTCTTTTTACGGTCATCCAAACTGGAGCTGGGCGGAGGTACTGGGCCTACTGGTTTTATGAGGAAAAGCTACCCTGTAGCAGTTCCCCCAGCAGCAGTACACGTAGTGACGCAGCCTGTATCCCATTTCCATACTGATGTTTTAGGACAGACATATAGGATTATGAACTGTAGGGACAGTAAGATGTCCAACTGTCCTAGAATGGGTTGGTGGCATCACAAGCTGGGATGTCTGCCTTGTTCCAGAGTGTAGCAGATACTCCATGACTGAACATTTGGATCCCTGCAGGCTATCACTGCTTGTGAGAAAGAGGGAATGCCCAACGCTGATCACTGAACCACTGCCCCAGATAAAGCCACTGTGGAGAAAGATTCCCACTAGCCAGCACCTCTTCCAGTAGCTGGTGTCTGAAGGATTGAGGCCATCACCAGGCCATTTGAGGAATACTGCCTTTCTGACCCTTTCCTGGTTTCATTTTTCTATTTACTTCTTTCTCCTCTGGAATCCTAAGCTTTTACCGGGCATGCAGCCAGGTCTTAGGCACTTTGCTACCAGGTTATATTAGTATGGCCACTCGTACGATCACCAGCCCCAGCTGAGGAACCTGCTTCCAGGCCTGCTCCACCTTGCTGGCTTTGTTGGATGTAACACCCTGTGAAATCCTGTCCTTTAAAAAATGGAAAGTGGTTCACAAAAACCTTGTATTTGGAAACCCAGCCTTGTCAGTTGAATTGGCATACTTAAGGGGAGCATGAGGTGGGGACAGGACTTAGTGGAAAACAGGAATGGGAAGGTGGCGTTAGGCTGGCAGCAGGGAAGCTCTGACCATGAGCCCACCGCAAGCCTCATTTCACGTGATGCTCCTTCCCTTTGTCCACCTGCAGTGCCTCCATTCATGGAGTGGATGAAGACCATGGATCATACATGAGATGCTACCACACAAGGCAATGCTTTTACCTTAGCTCTGCCTAATTAGTCCTTTACATTACTTCCAGGTAAAACCATGGGCCACCTGTAGATTTAAGTTAAAATTACTTTAATCCATTGTTACTCAAGTGCAATTGCTGTAGCTCCCTTGTGCATCATTCATGGTGCTTCCCGGAAGCCTGGGTACCTTGACTTTTCTCCATACAGATGTTGGGATATCTTTAATAAAATATATTCCTACTGAGATTTCTTTTAATGCAATGTCAGAAGTTTCCAGAAAGACGTTTAAACTGTAGAAATTTAAGTTAAAATTACTTAAATCTAAAATGAATTCTCTGTCTTGAATCTGAACAATAGATTGCCTGCATCTTGGAGCAAAACTTCCGAAAGGACCTTCCCACAACATGAAATAGAAGGATAGAGATGTGCACCACACACTCTGAAAAGGGAGGGAGTATCGCCGGTACAGCGGCCGGTTCCGCGGGCCAGCCCGTTTCCCCTGCTAACGAACTACCTGAAACTCTGCTGCTGTTAGCAGAGCCCAAGCGCCACTGCACAGGTCCCCTCTGCTCGTTTTGTGCCACCTCAGTGGACAAAGAGATATTACCTGTCCAGTGGGAAGAACGGTAGCCTTGGCACAAATATTCTCCTTTCATTTTCCAGAGTTTAAGTTTAGACCGACTCTGTATTGTGACAAAGTGCCAAGCACTGACAGGAATCTTCTGTCTCTGTTAAGAACTTTGGACACATAATAACGACAAAGGTTTAATATAGCTTTGCTTGAAAGCAGAAGTTAAATGAGGTTATTTAGGAAAAAGTTCTTTAAAGTACAACTTCATTACATGATAACATCATGAACTAACATTCATTTGGAAAATGCATATTTGTATTTTAAGACTACTTTTAGCATTTCCAGACTGAATAATATTTTCTAGAATATGTTTATTCTGGAATGAGCTATTGCAGTTCTGAGTGATAGGAACAATCAAGAAATTACCAGTCTATATGCTTAACAACAACAATACTAGTAGTAGTAGTAATAATAATAACATTATTATTAATAAAAAACAACTTTCTTAATGCTGAATAAACCTGAAAATGTGGGAAAAGCTCAGTTTCACATTTTGTCTTTTTTCTTTGTGAGACAAACATGAGTTTCTGGTGCATCATTGATTCCTGCCTTATGAGCTATTTCAGTATACTGAGATTTACAGGGATCTGTTTAGTTTATCCCTACTTTGAGAGATGACTTGATTACAGTATATAAGCATTATCAGAGGAACAAAACACTGGAAACTGAGAGCTGTTTAATCTAGCAGAGACAAGAATAACACGGAAGAAAAGCTAAGAGTTAAAGCCTTATTAGCAATGAATACTACTTTACCAACATGTGCAAATAAGATTAGAACAGATTACCCAATGAAAATGGTGCCTTCTCCATTACTTTTTGTCTTCAAAACAGGCACTTGAATGTCAAGGTGATGGTGACCTTTTCTGTAATAGTCTTGTATCCGCACCACTCCGTCAGGCTGAGGAGATCTGGGGGGGGACCTGCCTGGGGCAAAGACAAGAACACCAAATTTTCCTCTTCTCCTAACACAGTTCCCTAATCACCATTGGGCAATTATCTCTCTCCACTGGCTCTAGAAGGAAAACAAGTAATAATTTAGATTAACTTAGATGGCTAATGATTTTTCAGAGATGTAGTGTCTACAAGAACGTCCCTAAATTAAGCAGATTGGATCCCACTGTAATATAAATACGCTTTTGGTGACCAAGGCTTCAGTATTTCTGCCTTCGATTCAATGGGTGCAGCCCCCATCTGCTTAGCTCAGTCTTCTAGAGGGGCTGCACACAACAGTAACTCTGTACTAACAGCCTGATACATTTAAAATAAACTTTTTTAATGGTGGGTTGTAGCAACTGTCACAAAATTTTAAAAAGTGGAATTTTCCTGCAGCCCACTAGAGAGGTGTTAAGTAATTAAAATAATGTGTGTGTGTTTATTTATTTAAAGGATATATTAACTGTAGTTTAATGGGCCAGGAAACTTTGCTGTTTCAAAATAAAAAGTGATTAACAGTTGAATATGCTTTCTAAAGCTGGTGCATCAGCATCCGCTCTTCAGACTGTTGATACTTTAATATTTTGAAAAGCAAATTCAATTAACTCTCCAGTGTTAAATACATTGCACATATACACAGACACCCCGATTCTCTCATTTTGGATGAGACCATGACTGTATTAACAGAAACATTTCAGAGAAATCTATTTAGTGGTTTATCTTCAGCACAAAGCACCAAATAATATAAAGCCAATATTTTGTTTTTTCATGTGAAGCACTGCAATATGGTCGCACGCATCCCAAGATTGGTGCTGGGAGGAATAAGTCAGCTTTTTCAGGATGCGGTTGTAGCTCCCTTCTTGTGTGTAGCTCATGGTGCTTCCCAGAAGCCTGCGTACTCTGTTTTCTCAGTACAGATGTTGGGATGTCTTTAATAAAGTGCGTTACTACTGAGATCCCTTTTAATACAATGGCAGTTGTTTCCAACAAGACGTTTAAACTGTAGAAATCTGTAGGAGTGGCAACACTTAAGGACCAAGCCCGTCTACTGTACCCCTGACAGAGTCTGCTTTGCTTTCTATGTACCTTCTGCTGTTACCGAGGGCCATTTTGTACAACAGAAATCATTAAAAATAAATAGAGGAATTCTTATTCCTAAAGCCTGTATTATTTGCCTTATTCCTAATGACTTTTGACATAACTCTGTAAACTTCGGTCACTCCCACTGTGCTGGAAGCATGCTCTCCAGTGTTGCCATTGCATCTGTCCATCAGGTGAATTTAATTTTCCCATAGGCTTTACTTATCAGCATTTTGTTGCCTCTGAGCCTGATTCAGCCTGAGTGGTACAAGGCTGATTTTGAGAGCGTGCATGGTCCACGTGAACTGCTGAAAGCAGGAGAACTACCCATGGTTTAAAATTTGGGGCGTGCTGAGAAGTTGGTATGAAGTAAGGATGGGTGGTGAGAAGTAGGTTAAGCTAATGGGAAGGCTACCTCTTGGCTCTGAGGTGCTCAGGGGACTAGAAAGTGTGGGCCTGGAGAATTTTTACTGACACACTGATGCTCTGTCAGAGAGAACACTTTGAACGCGGGATGAAGTAACTGGGATTTGTTTTGTTGTGGTTTTTTAATCTCCATTTGACCTGTCTACACACGTCTAAGCCTCAAATTCCAAACCAAGCTTTAATCCATTCTCCTCTGGAGCCCTTGGAGGTGGAAAACAAAGTTGTGGTAAATCATATCATTAGACTTTAATAGCCAATGAACAGTAAGTAACATTTTTTCCTCCCAAGGGAGTTATTTAATGTTTAATGAAAATACCAATTTGCATAATTCACTTGCAGTATAAAGGTCACCATCAGTCTGTCACTAGGATAACAGGGTAATTACTTAAGATAACTATCTTCCAGCCATTAAAGAATGTTAATTTGTTGAAAAGGACAATTTAAAATGATTGTATTTTAATTATTATATCATCTTTATTCTTTTTTTAAGAATGTCAGAACTTCTGCAGCACAGCTCTCAAAGCTGTGTATCACTTTCCCAAAGGCAGTGGATATTGAGACCAGGCAGACTGGGCTTCTCTACTAGCTCCTCAAAAAACCTTCGATTTGGTCCACTCTTTTCCATCTGTCTTGTTCACCTTCAGTATTTGGCAGTAAACATCTGCAAACCTAGATAAATGGCAACAAGAACTGTAAATATGAGATTCCTAAGGGAGTTGGAGTGACGTACCAGGTGTCTTGGGCAAAGACATAGCGGTCCCACACCATGTCCCTTCTGAAGGTGCGGAACGTTCTCACTCTGCTGGGGTCAGGAGGATCCTGCTCCAGGCAGACCAATCTGTCATACTCCATCACCAAACCCAGTTGGGTCACGAATAAAATATCATCCAAATAAGGGCCCATTTCTTTTTAGGTTGTGGTCTAAGAGGAAATAAGAGAGTGGTTCTCAGTAAAGCATGACTAGGCCAATAGCTGGAAACCTGCTGAGCCTTTGCACGGCCAAGCCCAGCCAAGGACTTAGACATCAATACGTTCACACAGGAGGAAGCAGCTTATGGAAATATCTGCTGGAACAGCATGTGAACCCCAGCTATTGAATCCCCTACAGCTGCACACAATATGCTGCTGAGGGCCAAGGGCCACCACCACGCCCAGATGGTTTGCAAGGAAGATCCAAAACTGGCATCCAGCTGCCAGCTGTGGTGGAGCACTCTGCATTCCCAAAGGAGTATGTGTCAGAACTAGCCTGCAACAGGGACTTCCTAAATTGCGAGTACGTGCACTGCAGCCACGCTCATACTGGAGTATTCGTGGCATTGGAGCAAATGGCGTCACTTTATACTTCAGAGTACATCCTTCTGCTCCTCTGGGGAGACTTCTACCAGGGCTGTATGCAGTGCTTGTAAAGATGATGCAATGTAATCAGCTCCTTCTCCCCTTCACTGTAAAGCCCAGATGATTCCTTCCTCATACTGTTGGATGCACCATAAGGGTGTCTTTCATACTGGGAAGTGACCCCGTGAGTTACTTACACACTGTTTGCAGAGGGACAGACCTGCTTTTTCAACTCAGTACAATAGACCAAAACCACACTATGTTTCATTTAATGATTGCTCCTGCACAAAGCTTTCAAATAACAAGCAGTAACCTATTTTAAACCTGAGCAAGCTGAACATTTCATTTGGTATTCACTTGACTCCACTTTAGCTCATTAAAACCTCTGCTGCATTGGAGAAGGCGAAGAGGGCAATATGATTAAGACAACATGATTGGGACAGGGCAGATGGGATTTCTTTCATCTGAGAGTTGAGGAAATCCTGTTCTTCCCTTTAAAGAGATGCAGCAGGCAACGTTGGTCCCCCTGGCCCGGCCAGGATGGAGGTGAGCTCCAGGCACCGGGTTTCTCTGCCTCTCGGGTACTCTGCAAGGTGATGCTTCAGGGATAAGCCTTGCTCTGTGCAGAATGACCCTAGATGTTTACCTACGTATCCCCAGAGCGGTATCTCTTAGGGATATGACATTGATAACTCCTCAGCTCTCCTCTAATGCTATTCAGAGAACATCTTATTGCATTTACACAAATAATCATATATACACACATTAGTGGCCACTGTGAAATAGAAGAGATGCAGCAACTATATTAATAAAATCCTGGCAGCTATGAAAAGATGGGGCATGCCAGCTGAGTCTGTTGTGGTGTCCCTACCACAGCAACAAGGAGGTCCTGCAGGTGTTAGGGCTGATGTCCTGGCCTGGCCTCCCCAGGGAGGTGCCCGATGCCCAGGGCTGGGGCTGTCCCTGCTGCCCCCTGCCTGCCCTGCTTCCTCACAGGGACCTGAGGCACCACACCGCCTTTTCATGGCCAAGGATGTAAAGGTGAAATTTCTGCAAAATCTGTCTTCTGTTTGTGTTTAATCACAAAACTTCTTTTTCCACCTCCTCCTAAATCGAGACCCAGGACAACACTGTAACAGTCAATGCTGGATTTAGGCAGATTTGTGGTCAGAGACTCCTCTGCTCTGCAAGCCCTCCACCATTCATGGCAAGCCAGGGTATGACCGCTCCAGGCATAATTTCCACCTCCTTCCTGGCTACCTTCTCAGGAGCCAGCTCGGTTGGGATCTGTGGCTGATCACTTCAGTTTTGAATATAGGTCCTGTGTGATTTCCAAATGCAGAACTGTCATTAAAGAGAACTGGAGCACAATAAAAATAGGATTTATAAGACTAGCCTGTCTAGTCAATCCAGAGGGCAATCCAACAGCACAGAGAAAAGGAAGGTCCTTATGGGATGGTAGTCCTGACACACAAAGGAATATAAATACACACCAGTGGCTTTTTTGGTATCCTTCCTGACAGTGGCAGTACCAGATATATGGAAAAGCTTCCCAACTGCAACACTCCCATACAATATCCCAGCCTTAAGCTGTCTGAAGCTTAGGTCTCCTTAAACCACAAGTGGCATGTTTGTCTTTAAAACAATTGATGTAACTCAGCGTCTAAAAATAATCCCATGGAGTCATACATTCCCTTGTTCTTCAGCGTTTTGATCATTCCAGCTACTCTGCAGCGTCATAAAACACATTTTGAGAAAGAAAAATATCCCAAAAGTTCCCTAGAGCGAAATACTTAAACAGAACCTCTCACTCCTTAAAGCACATACCTAAATCACGTTGTTTCAGAAAGTGCTGAAGGCTCTGGAGGGGGATGGGGAAGTCTTGGCTGCTCCTTGGTGCCCAGAGGCCACGCGTGGCCAGAGCCGCCGGCACCCCACCAACCTCTGTACAATTCAGCCTGTGCTGAGCTCTCACTCACGGCTGTTTTTCCACAGGAGCTCGAAACCTGGAAACAAATAAACTGGTAAAAATCTGATTCTTCTCCAAAAACGAGATCCTTGGTGGAAGTCCCGTGTATGCTAACGGAGGAGCACTGCATCGGCACAGGGCTTGGAGCAAACATCAGAAGTGCTGCTGGGGGACCGGAGCCGTCCCTGCCGTAACGCTGTGCCCGCAGCCAAGAAAACTTACTCTGTAGCTGGCAACGAGTAACATGAAGCAGGGAAATTGTCTTCATTAGTGTTTTTCCCTCTTCAACCAAAAGTTTAAAGGAGGCACAGGGGCATGGCTGGACCTCAAATACTGTGTTAACTGAATTTGCAAATATGTAAATATTGTTGTTCAGTATTCTGCTGCTCAGGTGGGTTTCTGGTAGCCCCCAAAATGACAAGAATCATCTCTAGAATGCTCAAATTATTTAAAATAACTGTATCCTGTTCTCATACACTACAATTTTATATGCATTTTCTTTGGGAGTATATGAAGAAAATGAGGTTAAGCCAAGACCTGGATTTAAGCACACATTTTTTTCTTTGAGTACAAAAAGGAAAAGGTTGAGATGCCTTCATTTAGGTGGCCTTGATTCATCATCCAACGCTAGCTCCTGAACTTGCTGTGCATCGTCATCACTGTGTATGTGTGACGAATACTTCTCAACACCCGAATCACAGTCGGTACCCAAGAACCGACACGCTCTCGTTTAGGAAGCTGGGAAGCGTTGCCCTCAGGGAATGGCAGGTCTCAACCTCGGCGAGTGCTTAAAACAAAACCAGTCTGTGAAGTGCTCCAAGGGAAAAGGAGGTAGAAGCCAGACAGCATCTCCCCCTGCTCCACCCCCTTCAAACTAATTATGTGACCTGAAAGCTCATGCCTTAATTAGCCTGGAAATAAATTACACTGGCTCCTCCTGGTGGCTGATCACACTAAGCTCAATACCCACGAATGGGGTTATTAGCGATTAGCACTCATCTTCGTCTGGATGAGTAGCCGTGCGTTTTATTTACACTGCAATGGAGCCTGGAGCCTTCAGCCAAAACCAGCCAGCCTCCTGTTGTATCTGTCACAAATACTAACGGCCACCACACTTGACCATTGCATCGTTAACTTTTTGCTAATCATTGGTTGTTGATAACAGCGGCTTTCAGCAGCATGGGAGGAGGTTGGGGGCTGCAGGCGTACAGCTTGCTATGGGGGCATCACTGGTGTGCGCTGCTGGGATTCAGCTCCAGAAGGAAAACGGGAATAACACAGCTAACCAGTTACTGGTGGAGGCAGTAACATGTACACTCAAATAATAGAGGAAAACAGCTGGTTTGAGCCAGTTTGTGTCCCCTAAGCAAGCCCACCTAGGATTCATTTTTTTTAATGGCACGACTCCCCTCTGCAATACAGAGAAGCCAGCGTCCCCCCGTCCGGGGAGGCTCCCCTCGGGGGGGGAGTGTGGGCGTGTCAGAGGACACTGGGAATTTTCATGGTAAAATTTGAATAAATACTCTGCATGAAAGCAGGCCCAGTGACTGAGCGTGCTGGCAGGCTAGCCGGGAGACCTGACTGCATTTGAAGGACCGTGGTTATAATTCCTGTCACCACTGCTTGCATCAAGAATTACAACCACATGAATTTGGAGCCTCATCACTTTTAGTCAGTGCTTTAAAGCTGCCTCTCTCTTATGCACGCCCAGTGGTTTCCTTGACCTATTTTTGGACAGAGAGAAATTATTTATTTTTATATCTAGATTTCCCAGTGAAGCATGATAATACAATAAACAGGGGACTTGGAGGAACAGGAGAGAGATACCTGGCTCTGCACTCTTGCCCAGACTATATAACGCAACAGGGAGCAGCCTTGGATGTCATGCTGACGGGTGTTACGGAAAGCCATCTTACTGAAAATGCCAATGGGTGCTACAGAATACAGGAAGGGGATGAGGATTACCTCAGCCTGCATTTTGTCAGACGTTCTGTGAAGAAGAAGAAGTTCACACAAGCCAGAACCTGTTGCAGATGTGAGATATGAGACCTCTACCAGTCTCTCTCAACCAGAACTCTACCAGTTCCTTCCCCATCCCTCTCTTTCCTGGCAGCTGAAGTGTTTAGTAATTGGACTGTAGCAAAGGTATATCTGGTTGTTATGGTGAAATCATATAATAGCTCAGGGGAGCATTTGTATTTGTTCCGGCAGTAGGATAAGTTACTGGGTTTATGGTCAAATAAATGGATCTGTGCTCCCCATTAGATCTGCGTGTTCTGTTGTAACTCCAGCATAGGTGCTGTGGAAGCAGCCCTTCTATACAGCTCACGTATAACATTTGTGCTTCAGACCCAACCCTTTTCTGTTAAGCCTCAATGAGCATCCATCCATAGGTACCTTTGACCCTCAGCGCTATGTCATCTCTCTGGACAGACAGAGCTGAGGAGCACAGCGTCACCAGAAGGAAGAGAAGCAGGAAGCCAGAGGACACCAGAGTTCTCAAAAAGCACACAAAAGAAAAAAGAAAACACTATCCCCTCTTCCCTTAATAATGAGAAAAAAGCCCAGAAAAAGCAGAGAAAAGACAGAAAAATGGATAGATATGGTAACAGATCTAGGCCAGGGACACAGGAGGACCTATCTGCTAATCTTCTCCTGAGGAACAACATATTTTTCTCAGTTTGAAGATCAGATGAGTGACGAAAGGAAGAAGGTTTCAAATAATTTAGAGTTATATTTTAATGGGAGAAATGTAACTTAAACATGCAAATATGACCAGTAGTAGAGGTAATATGTATATAACCAGTGGGAAGCCCTCAGAAATTGTGTGCATCTGTTAAACTTAGCTTCCCCATGGCTTAAGGGGCTGGTACAGGAGTAAACACCTCTTCAGGTGCAGTATCTCTGTGAGGAACGTGAACATGGGCACCTGGGGCAGACTGAAGCTCTGTCTAGCCTTGTACTCTGCCTCTTTTACTGTCTTACAGCAGATCTCCAGAAAAGCATGTGAGAACAAGACAACATGTAGTTTTACCTCCCTGATTGAATATATTCTGGCCCAGCCTTCAGCAATCTGTGGCTCAGGGGCTTCCTGAGCCAGAGGTAGTATCTTTACGTTTAGCCGTTGCTCATGGACACCTGGCTGAGTCTGTTCTCATGGAGCATGAATCCATGCTATTCACTAGTGTGCAGCTGTGCCAACTCACTAAGAGATGCCCCACTGGTGTTGCTGTCCTAGTTAAGTGGCATGTGCTATATTTTGACTTTATCTAGGCTATAAAGTCAATACAAATTTTTTATAAAATGCAGCACTGAAAAATTGAGAGGACTATTTCTACGGGTGTGAAGACTCTGAAGGTGACAGTCCTATATTTCTTTAGGACTGACTTTGTGTTTGTTTCTGCAGTGTCCATTACGAGGAGATCATACAGTATGTTGGGAATAGCTCTGTGCTGCAAAATACATCTTTTTTTCCAAACCATATCTGTGTGTCATTCCCTTCTTCTCCATATTTAAAGCAAACAGTCCATTTTCATATAATTGTTATGTGGAGTCAGAGGCAAATATTGATGGATAATGACAGAATTTAATTTATTTCTTTGCTGAAGATTGATTTTTCTTGGGCTTCGACAGCACTGGCTGCCTTCCCAGAAACATCTCTGAATTTATCATCGCTGGGTGCCAAACTGAGACAGAAGGAACAAGTTTTAAATATAAAACTCCTCAAAGTGTGGGGACGTTTCAGCATGATGAAGTTCCAGCCGTAACCCTGAGTGCCACAGAGTAAGGACAGCCGAGAGGAATCGAGGCAGTGAATTAACAGTGTCAATGGAGGGAGATCAGCTGTAGAGACGGGGGTTCCCTTTCTGCCAAGAGGTAATTACTCCTCACTCCTAACTTTTGCTTCATGCTGAAGATCATTTCCTTCTCTGTCACAGTTGTGTCTAGGCAATGAGTGAAAGAAATGAGAGTGTAAACTAAGGCAGGCTTGCCCATCTGCAATACTTTGCAGGCTCCAACACTCAGAGGCACCATGGGAATCCAGCTGCTCAAATCATTGATGGGCACAAGTCTCGCTTCCTACTGCCTGGCAGAGGAAAGCTGATGGCCTCACTTTCTCAGTCTCCCCTGCCGACAAACCTCGTGAGCTTTAATAGCTCTCTCCCGATCATTGTTTCTGCAGAGGAGAAGGCTGAAGCCCACTACCAAGGTACACGCAAGGTTACATTCCTCGGAGGCACACAGAGATGCAGTTGCTGATGTGGTATGCGCTGTAATTATCAGCATGAGTCACTGGAGCTGTACACACTTGTAACACAGCGGAGCTCAGCCATGGTGCTTGTCTAGTAAAGTACAACTTCAGTATCTAAACTCTTGGTATTATTTGACAAGACAAATTAGGAGCCAATGCAAAGTAGGTTGAATTTCATGTTAAACTGGAAACATTAAATGTTCTATTGACTTCATTAGACTGGACTTAGAATGAAGATATCTAGGCATAGTGCCAGGATCACAGAATCATAGAATAGTTTGGGTTGGAAGGAACCTTTAAAGGTCATCCAGTCCAACCTCCCTGCAATAAGCAGGGACATCTTCAACTAGATCAAATTGCTCAAAGCCCTATCCAATCTGACCTTCAATGTTTACGGGGATGTGGCATCTACCACGTCTCTGGGCAACCTGGGCCACTGTTTCACCACCCTCATCATAAAAATTTTCTTCCTTGTATCTAGTCTAAATCTCCCCCCTTTTAGTTTAAAGCCATTACCCCTTGTCCTGTTGCAACAGGCCCTGCTAAAAAGTTTGTCCCCATCTTTCCTATAAGCCCCCTTTTAAGTACTGAAAGGCTCCAATAAGGTCTCTCCAGAGCCTTCTCTTTTGTAGGTGGAGCAACCCCAACCCTCTCAGCCTGTCCTCATAGCAGAGATACTCCAGGCCTCATTTTTGTGGCCCTCCTCTGGACCCGCTCCAACAGGTCCATGTCTTTCCTGTGCTGAGGGCTGCAAAGCTGGACACAGTACTCCAGGTGAGGTCTCACCAGAGTGGAGTAGAGGGGCAGAATCACCTCCCTCGACCTGCTGGCCACGCTTCTTTTGATGCAGCCCAGGATGCTGTTGGCTCTCACGTTGTCCACCGTTGGTGAGGAACAGGCTGCCAACAGTGATACTTGTAAGCATGCATCGCACTGTTTAGCCTGTGAAGTGAGCATGGCATCTTTCTGAGTAAAATGGTAACAGCTATTCCTTGTTAGTTTGATCTGGCTGGGCAAGCTCACAGCACATCCTTCATTCAGGGTTCACAGTGGGAGGACGTGGAGCAGACACAGCAGAAGTAGAGAGGAGAGGTTGTAGAGCAGTGTCAGGAGAAACGTCCCCTTTCATTGAAAAAAATCAAAAAGGCAGTTAACAAAAAGTCTGGGTACCTGGTAAAATCAAACCAGCCTCCACTACTCAGTTTGTGCAGAGATCTTACCCTCCTTGCAGCAATGCCAGCCAAGCCTCTCACTCCCTCTAACGTTAAAACAGTCTTTGATTTAAAAGGACCTCCAATAGTGCCCCTCTATGGTTTCCACCACCAACGTGGAGTGCCCTTCCCACTTCCCAGGTGAAAGCCCACAATTCAAGCTCTTCCCTAGAAAAGTCCTTTCCCTTCATAGTGAGCTCTCGTCCTGGTGAACCCAGTTTCCTATGAGACACAGGAGAGGTCTTGGTGCTGGCAGGAGAACCTGATTGTCTCTCCTCTCAGTGAGAAGCACCTCCCAGCTGATTCATTCTGGGTTGAAGAGAAGAAACTCTTTTTACTCACCTCTCTGAAGACTGTTCTTTATATTTTGCTGCCCTCTGAGCAGCAGTGCCTGGTGCTGTGAAGCACAGCAGCCTTTGCTGCTAAGCCCTGCACCCCGTGTATCTTCCTTTCTTTGAATGTTTTCAATCAGGAGAGCAACCAATCTGTATTTCCTACAAAAATTGCTTCTGGCTGCCACGCTGCATGGACTTGTCACTGATAGGAGAAGTGACACTGTAGTGTAGGGTTTCTACCAACTGTAGCATCGAATGGAGCATCATGTAATGTAGAAAAAGGACTATAAGGGAGGCGGTTTGCTAGCGGTGACATTTGAAGGCACAGACTACCTCACCTGTCCCTGGGATCTGGTGGGGTGGCAGTGCCGGGGTGCAGTGCCCGCCTCATGCCGAGCCAGCTGCAGCCCACCCGTAGCAGAGCACCTCCGCCTGCGCCTGCCTGACTCCCACCACCTCTGCCTCCTGCCTTCCTTCCTAGCAAAAGTGCAATGAAAATTAATTATTTCTGGCTGAGCAAATTATTGCTGGTTAATTTGCACCCCTCTGGTTTCATGCACAGCTCAGGTCTGGCATGTCGGTGCGCTGCAGAGATTTGCTTTGACACTGGCTGACAGGTCAGTGGTGTGGTGGTGTTGGGACATTAGTCAGCGCAAATGCTGGTCCCAGGGAGACCAGCAACCCACCTCGGGTAGGTTTAGTGTCACATTTACCTTTCCTGGGCACTGCCACTGCCAGCTTCTCTGGACCTGAAGAAACAGCTTCCTCCGTATGCCAGCTCTCCAGATACACTTCCAGACAAACCTGCAGCCCTGAAAATCCCAAATGAATACTGTCCCTTGCAACACTGGGTCTGAATATCAGCTGCTCTCACCTTTTAAAGGAGCAAGACTCAGGGCTTCTCAGCTTCAGAAAATTCAAAAGAAATAAAACTGAATTAAACATTTCTGCCCATCTCGGGCTAGTGTGTCCAGTCTATTCTTGGCACTCCTAATTATTCTTGTAAAATCAGCCCTGGGGGCTATCCCTCCAGCCTTGCCTCCCTTTCCCTTTGCCTTCCCCAGCAGCTGGTTCTTCTGAGCGAGCAGGGGACTGACTCACTCACACTTTTTCTCTTCTCCTAGCATTAGGCTCTTCCATTAAATTTTGAATTCTGACAGCACTTTGCTTTAAAGGAAATGAGCTCCTCCATTAACCTCTGCCCTGCCGATGGGAGCTGCAGACCCTACCAGTGCCTCCGAGGGGGGAGGCTGGATGAAGCGGGGGAGTGCTGGTACCTTCTGACCCTGGAGAGGTGAATTCCAGACAGCCCATCGTACCACCGGCTGAATGTCAGCCACTGCCATCGCATTAAGTTGTAAAAGATAGGAAATGTTCTTTATTGCTTTGTCTGGTGGTTTTCTTTAAAAAAGAAAAAGAGCTATAAGGAGCCACTCTAGACGTGCTGCTTTTACCAAGTTTAACGCTGTACCTGGAGGTCCTGTATACATTATGGCCCAATCTTTTCTGAGTCCTTCACACCTGGCGGTATTGGTCTCTGCACTTGGTCTATCTGAGCATGTGAGGAAGTGTGGTCACAGGGATGGATATGAAAGACATTCCTCATGCTGAAAGGAATAGCACGTTTCTGGTTTGAACTAACAATGCGCTGGGTGGATTTCAGCAAACATGTATGGGAGAGAAGTCCATACCCCCAGGTCTTAGATCGTACATGTGCTTAGGTCCTACCACGATGCTCTTTGCAGCATGCTAATACCATGTTGGAAGAAGGTCTTCTGAGGAGCTCAGTCTGACTCAGTATATGGGCGCTTCTCTTTCCCATCTAGCTAACTTCTGAAGCATGGAGTAAGGTTTCAGCTGTTTATGTAACAAATACATTTCCTGTATAAAAAACCTCAATGATTTGTCTATGTACTAGAGTGCTTCTTCAGGCAGGTTTAAAACTGTACAACACATCTTAATGCTTGAGAAGTCATGTAAAATACAGTATGTACAAGAAAATTGGAGTAAAGAAATGGTAGTACACCGTGATGCCATAGCAGCCTTTCAAAAAAAAGTGATCCTGGGCATAATCTTTAATATCTCAAAACTTAGCCCTCAAGAATTACCGTTAATAGGGATAATAATTCACTAGCTATATCAAAGCACAACAAGTTCACAAGCAAAAATTCATTAAGTAAAATTCCTTCATGATAAACTACAGTGAAAATGACTGGAGAGATTCACACTTGTGCCCTTGAGATGTGTCAGTTCTCTGGAAATTTAATACAGAATTTAGTGTTCTCAGGCACCTTCCTCAGAAATAGCAGAGATAAATCACAGCTATACTAAGCCCAGCCAGCAAACTCCATTTCTTTCTGAAATCAAGTCCTGGTGTCCACAAAGTGAAGAAAAGGGGAGCACCTGGAGCTACCTGGGCATCTGTTTTCTGAAGGGGGCAGACCCATGGCCAGAGACCTCTGTCAGCCACCTGTTAGCTCCTTGGCTGGTGCAGTAGTCATAGGGGTGCACTGGCAAAAATGAATGACAAAGTTTCCACTGTAAGGTATGTAGGAGGTAGGACAAAGCAGAGGAAAGTAACAAGGAGATGTCCAGGAAGGTTTTCGTACAGTGAGATCAGTAGGACTGTGGAGGAACATTGGGCATGCATGGGAGACCTCTTCTGTGCATCACTTACAGCTGCACCCAACAAAGCTCTAATATGCGTGCACTGAGAATTCCCTTGCGTGCCCAAGGGCAATGGAGTAGCTGTTCTGTATACCTCTTCCACCTCTAATGTCAGACTTTAAAATAGATCTTTAATTCCTTTTAGCCACAGAAGTGGGGTCTACAGATAGGGACTAGCTCTGTTACTGAAAATGCTTTTTGTTCAGGGACACTCCTAGAAAAATTGCATTGATGTCTCAGTGCGAATATACAATACATATCAATATGTTCGTCTATATATGACTGTATATAGAAGGTCAGGTGAAACCCTTCCTCTGCTGAAATCAGCCCAAATCACTAAATTTGTTTATTTCTTATTACCAGAGCACTCAGAAGCCCCTAATCATGTATGTGGATATACAGAGTTCCTTCTAGAAGAGGATTCCTTCCTTGAATCCAGTAGAACCAGGATTTCACCTTAACTTGTAGTGCTATGTGAGTTTCTCTTGAGTTACGTTTTACTTAAATCTTGAGAAGAGGGCTTTTAACCATGCTGGTTTTGTCAGGACCACAGGGGTAGGGCAGCCATGCCCTCCTAAAATCTATTGCCTAGTGTGCAAAAAGCAAAGTTAATGGTGGTGGTTAACCTCTAGGATTTGCGGTATTGCTGCGAGGACACTAGTATGAGATTTCTAAAGATTCATCTGGTTATCAGCATAGGTTGTTTTGTCACTATTTTGTTTCTATTGAAGATTAGGTATCAACTTTTACTTATGCACTTTGGCTGCATTTCTTTCTCGGTTCTTGCACTGAGTTGCATTTTCACCCTGTGGGTTCCTGACAGAAGAGCCAAACTCGTACTCGGTGCAGAGGCAGTCCTGCTGGCTGCTGGATTCTAGTGCTGAGGCTGCAGTGCCCAGCCCAGCTTCTTAAACCTGGGCTCACAAAAAGGATATGGACTGAATACGGAATCACGGAATCACAGAA
>VYXH01012770.1:38509-64135 GCA_013397275.1 Burhinus bistriatus | reverse complement strand
CCGTTTGTAGAATATTTCATCTGATAGAAGAGTTCATCTGCCCTCTGGCTATGCAAACAGGTATTTTGTAAACCTTTGTTAACAAGTAGGACATTGTCCAGATTTTTAAAAAATGGTCACATTTCAAAAGATGCACTGAAAAAAAAGTAAGATTCCAGAGCAATGTAGGTGATTTTAATAGATGTCTTTGAAAACATAACCACCGCACACACTTTCCCTAAGAGACAACTTCCCATTTACCAGTTTAGGGCTCATTCAATGTCAATCCATTCATAAGGACCTTCAGTCACATACTTTTCTGTAAAACTAAAATGGAATTATTTTTTTTTAACTGAAGCTGTTTGAACGTGAGATAAGAGTGGACAGAAAGCTTCTAGTTATTTATTCACATACCTATAATCGAGCAGTTCCTAAATAAGCACATTAAAACGTTATTTCGAGTGAAGTGTGACAAATTTCCCTCCTACTCAGTACTATTTCAGAGCAGACACTGTGGTAGAATATTAAACTCACCCATTTTTAGCAACTTTTTAAGACTTTATTTTATATTAAAATTCACCTAACATGATGATGATGGACAGGTTGCCCAGATTTGCACCTCATATAGGTATGGCTTCGTATCATATTCTACTGACATGTAACAATATTAATACAGCTCCACACCAGTGTAGGATCCAGTCTTGCAGGAAACTTTAAGAAACTGATATCCTTAAACAAAGAGGCAAACTAGGGACTGCTCTATAATTGCAGATTAACCAAATATTATTTTATGAACTTGCTTCATTTCTGTTGCAATATTTGTTTCTGTGTTTCTAGGTACCGTTTCTCCTTACAAGGCAGAACAGATCAGAATGTATTAAGAAAACATTGAACAACATTGTAAATAGAATAGTTAAGCAAGGCCAATTTGATAAAAGCAAGCAAGGTTCATTTATTTTAACTTTCTGTTAGTTCATGCCTCGCTGCTACAAGTAGCACGTGTTTGCATTCTAGGTAATGTGACTGACTCATGAGTGCCAGTTTCCTAAGTTCAGGCAGAAAGAAATTTATTACTTATTTAAAATGAGCAGAGGTCAGTATTTCCAGGCTAGAATATGGCACTGTTCTAGCAGGCCCCCCACCCACGGTACCGATAAACAGCTCGTGGTGCTGTATCCAAAACTGAGGCAAAACAGTAAAAATAAATGTTTAGAAACATGCAAGCAAAGGAAGGAAAAACAGATCATCAGCAGAGAATTAAAAATATTTTCTTTGTGTTGTAGTCAAAATTTTCCTTCTGAAAACCTAAAATCAATTTCCTAAGTTAATGAAAGTACATGGTGTTTTTGGCATTAGCAAACACATGACCTACATTTTTCACAAAACTGTAGCTAACTCAAGAATTTAAAACAAATACAAGTACCTCTGGAAAAACTTACTGAAATAAAATAGATTAAAGTGTATTTTAAAGAGGAAAAGCTCCTAGATTTAACTGAGACCTAAACCAGGATGGATAGTGTTGGAACATCTGTACACGTATTTATGTTTCTTGTCACTAAAATTCAAGACAAATTGCCAGAAGTACATACTTTAACATATTTAATGAAGTCTAAAATAATTGTGGTTATACATATTTATAGCTGCTTTGACCAACAGGTAAGATACTTAAAAGTATATAATCACAGTACCAAAGGAGTAGATTATTTGTGCCTCAGTTTTTAGCTTTTCATGACATTTTTCCAAAGTCAAGGTTCCCACAATAACCAGAAACTCTAAATATTATGAAGGATTAATGGGAAATCCACTTTGACCTTTTCCCTCCAGAATTGCCTGCATACAAGCTGGATTCAAACAGGTTATATATTAAACTGCAGAACAAAACCAGTTGTTTTTGTCTTCCCTTGCAGATAAGGGAAGGTCATGGTTAGAGGCTTGGTGGGGATGGTCCTACCTAATATCTATGCAGCCATCCCTAATGCTGTTAGCGGTTTAAGCAGGGTTAATGTGGGTCTTACTGGAATAGATGCAGGGAAATGGAAGAAAGGAGTTCAGTGGTACAAGTTTTGTTTCTGAAAGAGAAATATCCAAACTAAAAGAGGAACAAAAAGCTCTCTAACTAGCAGTAGTTACTTAACTATTGCTCAGGAGGCGGCAAGGAGTTTATGGAAAAAAGATAAATGAATAAATATATTCTCATTCTTCAAAACACCTCCCTCACAGTAAATATTTAAACATATGTATAGGACATTGTAGAGGAACTGTCAATAGGGCCATCAGAGCTTGGTCTTTGGGAAATTTCAGCATCTGACACATTTCATAAGCCCCAAATTCACATTAAAATATTTCCCTTTTCTTGGCAGTCACAGGCAGGTGATCAACAATTTTCCATGTCTTTTCCACACAAACTCAGATGTCTCTCCCAAATAACCTTGACTTACATTATTTTTACATTTCTTTGTACATTTTTCTCGTTGCTTTGCTGAATTAGTTGTGTTTATTTTTACCTCGCTCTGCCAGCTGCACAGATACCACTAGCTGTGAGACAAAAACCTTCACAGCTGGAAACAACCTAAAATAGTCACTGGGATGATGCCACAGATACACAGCATCAATTAGCAGCGGGAGCAGCTGTTGCAGCAAGCAAAGACCTTCCTGTGTTTGGTTTGCTCCCTTGTCATTTAACATCAGATGACACCACTCCTCATCAGGAGGCAGTCATTGCACGCGTGCTGCACGACACTCGTTCCAGCACAGAGGGCCAGAATAAGTCTTTGGAGCCACTTACATGCGGCGTAGGCTCTATTTTGAGGCTGGTAAGTAGTGCACAGGGACTTTTTGCTGGCCCTAACGCACGTAAGCATCTTCCCTTACAGGGAGCAAATCACAGTGAGCGCTTAGTCACCGAGTAGCTGCCCTATTTTTAGGTAGCCCAGATTTATGGCAGTTCTCTGTCATCTCAGTGACAGTGTCCCAAGGACAGTGTGTGCCCCAGAGGCCTCAAAAGCCTCTGATGATGCTACCACAGCTCTAAAGGAGTGTTATCTGCTCACGCCCATCTTTCAAACTATAGTAATGATGGTAGCTCAGGCTTTCACTACTTACCCGTGCTTTCAGGGGGAGGCAGAGAGAGGACAGGGGCAAGGGGATGAGAAAGAGGCAGAAAGAGAAAATGAGGGAGCAAGGCAGAGGGAGAGAAAGGAGAGAGAGAAAAGAGAAATAACAGAGAAAAGGACTTATTAAACTCAAGTTGCAAATTACGGGCCAGATAATAAGCCTGTTTCAATAAATTAGTGGTGTTAAACCAAATACAATTAGCCTCCTAGTATTGCATGCGTATGCAGGTTCATATCCTAAGGATGATGTTCTATCAGGAATCCAAGATACCGTCACGCATCAATCTACAATAATCCTGCTGTGGATCATGAACGGAATTACTTGAAATATCTTAACTTCTCCGGCAAGTCTTTCTAAATGAGAAAACGTATAGGAGTACTGTGTACAAGGCATTTGGAGGGAACCATGAAATGAAATGCAATGAAATAAGCTTGTCTGGGACAAGCTGCAGCTTGGAGATGTATAGAGATTTCAATGCCATCAAGGAAGAATGCTTTATAGGTGGGATTTTGGTGGACAGGTGAATGAGGAACATCACATCAATTCTGTCAAACTCTTCTGCTTCCCATTTCTCAATATATGCAAAATTAAGCATAAAAATTAATACAAGATTCCAGTAGGTCTTTAAGAAGTACAAACAGAGCATAGAAAAAATAAGGAAATATTCAGCCATATTTTTGTGTATACTTTGAAATAGCATCATCACAAAATAGAACACTGTTGTGAGATAAGTTACTTATCTTTGAATTGTTGCATTTAGTTATAAACACAGTCACTTGTACTGAATTCAGCCTCAAATTAATTGAGGTTTAATAGTTTTAAATGAATCTTAAGGGATATTAACAATAAAGACACAAGTTCCTCAACGTTGAATCACCAGGGAAATACAAAGTGAGGCATTGAATCTCAGATCGCTATGAGACAGTTCCCCAAGAGAGCTGATCATCTTGATATTACTCTCTCAAATAACAAGATTTTTTTCTGTATTATCTTTTTTTCCCTTAGAAAGTATTCCTGCAAACTCCAGTAAACGCCCGTGGCAGACCGGGATAAGTGCGTTTTCCATTCCTAAGTGTTTCATTCCTCCTGTGTTTTAAAGCTCCAGTGAAAACGTTAATTACCTCACCATAACTGTTTCACAGACCATAATTTGGGTAACTTCAAAAACGCTCAAAGAGCAGACAGAACAAAGCCTAAAATGGCAGAATTTCTCCTCTTAACTTCTTAAGAGCAGTCCACAAAACTCAGCCATAATTGGTTTGCAGTGCTTAAACCTTCAAAACCTTCAGCCTGTAAAAGTGTCCTAGATACTCAGAGCCGTGCTGCTTCTTATACCTAAAGGTACTATGTCTTTGCTGAACCACCTGTGTATTGATTTTCCTGCCTGAGATGCTTCAGCCTCTTTCCCTGCAGAGCCCAGGGTGCTGGATCTGCTCGGTCCCCCACTGCCTCCCTCACCGATGGTGGTGGCAATGCCTTTCTCCCCCCATTCCTGAGCATTGCCCCTAGCACTGGGCTGCTCAATGAACAGCAAGCATCCTCCCCTCCTTTTGGAGGAAAAGGGTGATGGGGCTTCAGTGGGACAGCCTGGCCAGCTAATGCAAGGGGGTGTGTATGTCAAACGCAAAGCTTCAGTGTATATGCAGTCCAGCTGATCCTGATAGGGCTCCTTGGCTCTAGCACCTTTTCTGGCTTGAGTTATAGTCTTTGAACGTACCGTATGCTGCTGAGGTGCATACTGATTTTAATACATTTTAATTTACCCCTATACTTTGTGTTAGGACTAGTGTTGGTGATGCTGACATAAGTATTTCTATTTTAATTCTAGTATGTAAGGACATTTCCTCCACTGTTGTAATTATCACATTTCAACTGAGCAAAGAGATGGATTATTAATTGAAAGTCGTTTCACTCGCTGCAAATTATTGGTACAAATCCAGCTGATTTCAGTACTACAATAAAAAAACACTACCCAGTAAAAGCTATTGTATACCTTGTGAAGAGGAAGGTAACATGCAAACATCCACACCACAAAACCTCTCCACAGCTGGAATCAGACTGCAGCCCTATGACAGTCTCAGATGAAAATCAAATGACTGAAGAGCATCAGAGACCAAATCAATCTTTCATCCACCACAGGTGATCATGTTTGGACTCTGAAGAACACGTGTGAGTATGGCAGGGCGGGAGCACTGCCACCACCCCTGTCCGCACTGCGCCTGGCCCATGAATGAATGAACTTAGGGCCTCTGTTCCCTGGGCTGTCAGTGCAGGGCCTTTCACAAACACTAGATTCACATAAAAGCGCTGTAAAGTTTTATTAGGGAAAAATCACCCTTTAAACAGTTGGCTCAGTTCTCTGCTGAAGGGAACCTTTCTGCTTGAACAGTCAGAAGTACTCGGGCGAAGACAGAAGAACATTGGGAGAATTTAGCAGAAACTGGCACTGAGCTAAACAGTAATTTCCAAATGCCAGGTATCGCTAGCTCCCTGCTTTGATTATAAATCAGGTGTGCCCATGTATTTTCAAAACTAAAACTAACGGTCACTGAGTTATGCCTGAGTTCATGCTTCACTCTCACGCAGTCCAAACTAAGCCAAGACATTATATGGCACCATATATTAAGTGAAACTGCTCTCAAGAGCTTAGCAAATTAAACTAAACACTGTTACATTGCTCCAAATGCTCTCAGCATGGTTCTTTTCTTTTTTTTTTTTTTTTTTTCCCAGAGAAATAACATGGGATTTTAACTATTATAGCTGGAGACAAAATGAAAAAGCCAGCACTTACTCTTTTCTTTTCCACATCTTCTATTACCACAGAACAGATAATGCAGCAGTAAAATGCCATAAAAACATTTCCAAAGACACATAAGTGCCTTTGGAGCCTTGGCCCATTGGGCTTTTATAGCTAATTTCAAAAATGTATTCAGTGCCTAAACATATACTAAGATAGCTAGATAGATAAGATAGGTAGGTAAGGGTATTGAAGAGCGCATGAGTCTAATTCTAATTTATTTCTACTGAAAATCCATGTGTGTCCAAGACAAATAGTACCAAAATAAAGTGAATTGCCCTTGCACCTTTGACAAATCAAAATAAAGAACTTGTGTGTACTTTCATGCGCTATGTATCTTTAAAAAAGTTGCCTCAGTGAATTAGATTCAAGAGGAGAATGCAGGCATCTTAATACCACTTTAGGTACCCAAACCAAAAATTCAAATCCTCAAAACTTCCTCAAGTTTCCACAAGAGAAATCTCCTAGGAGACTAAGTTTCTGCACGAGGAATGAAGAGAAATGCTTGAGTCCTGAAAGCACTTGGCAATTTGGTGTCTATCCCACAACTAAATCCACTGACATTCCCAGACAAGGCTTTCTACCATCTGCCTTATCTTCAAGAGCTGACATGTCAGATACACCCCGAGAATGGCTAACCTCAGACAAATCACAGCCAGGAGGAGAAGCCATCCATTCCCTCATTCCAGCCCTTCACATCCCAGTCATTAGTATTAGTAGTATCAGAAGTGTTTCCTTGGGTTGCAGGATTCCCTTTAAAATTCTGTTCTCCCTGTGGGCATCTTACCATCAAACTGCATCAAGCTGTCCTGTTCTGTAGAAGCACATCAGAGACACACCTCACCCTTCATGCGCAACTACGGGCTTACAGGGTTACGGAGAAGAGGCTTGTGCTCCTTCTCTCCAAGCTGACTTTGGGGAGCTGAAAGAGAGGCAATTCGGTAAGTGGCAAGGCATGATACCCACCTGACAGTATGAGATACGTACTTATGTCCCTAATAATCCTTGGTATTTCTTCCCACAGGTAACCTGGGTAGTTCTCCACGGTGCCCTCTGTTTTATCCATCCACTTAGAGAGCGTGAGCTGGTAGATGTGAATTCGCTGTGTGGCAAGGCACCTGTAAGTTGGATGTTGCCTGGCAAAGACTCCTCTGTCAACCTAAGCTCAACTATTGAAGGAGATAACACTAGTTTTTGAGCACCTAATAGCCATTTTATTTAATTTTCAGTTAATTAATTAATCTGGTTTATCACTTTCAATAAATAGGACTCATGTCCACAAACATTTAGAGACTGAGGCCTCAGCTGATTTTGAAGCTGTGGTTTAGGGTCTTATATCATCAAGAAACCTTAGTAAATTTTATCAAATATGACATTCCTCAATATTTGCAAAAGACTAAAATAGCTAGAGTTAAAAAACCTAGTCCTCATTAAAATATTATAAGATCTTACTCTGCTCCTACACCAAAAACTGTAAAATAGATTATGTAATGTAAGAACAAACTATAATTGGATGAAGTGAGACTAAAAAATTGCAGGTTTATGTTCCCCCTAATATTAATTCTCTGCCAAAGCACTTCATTAAATCTCAGTTACAGGTCAGAGTTGCACCATGAAATAGTAGGATATGTTAAATAATTATGTACTAAGCGTGGGTCTATATTGCCTCACTTCACTTTGTGAAAAAGGTAAATGTGATTTTGTGAGGCAAAAATTCCATATCCAACAGACATTTATAGAACAGGAGAAGCAAATACATTTGGTTGCAGGATCCCCCGGTGTTCTTCCTTCATAAAGTATTTTCTCAGGTTACCTATGAAATCAGTGAAGCAATGGCACAGCTGTTACTAAAACATGCAGCTAAAAATCTTAAAACAAAGGAAAACATACATCTTGTTCCTTCACAGTCTAGATGAAAAAACATTTGATAATTCTTTTGTGTTTTCAGCAATTTGGCTGGGAAAAAAGTCAGCTGAGCAGTTCAAGGTAATAAGGAGGCAGGGAATATCTGAGCCTGTAAGGCCAAGTGCGATGCTTAATTGTTCTCTAATGCCTGGGAAGAGTTAGTGCCAAGGAAGGGCGGTCATACCGTGCAACGGACTCCTTCAGTTTGTAGGTCTAAGATATTGGGCCTGAATCTGTGCTTTTGATAAAACAAAGCATCCCAAATCAGTGGCTTTTTTGGTTTCTTCTCTGGCCAGTTTGAGTCAGCTTTGAGTTCCTCCCGCCTTTGCTATGACAGGGCGTGTTCTTCCACAGCAGCTAGAGCAAGAACTGATTTTTATTTTCTTTTTAAGTGAAAGGGGGTTTTCCATTAAGCAGTTTTCAAGTTTGAACTGCACTATCATCTGGAATTTATGAAAATGTTTTCCCTGATTTAATTTAATAAAATAAAATCAGTTGCGTTATTTAGAGATGGTTTTATTCAGCCTTTCTGCTATTGAACACTCAGACTGGATAATTGGCTACCTTATACATGCATAGTCGTAAATGAAGCTTAAAACGTGGTCCTTTACACTAAGCATAATTTGGAGGAAAAAGCATCCCAGACAGATGTCTACTCCATGGTTTATAAGAGTATGTGATACCATCCGCACTTTTCACAGCTAAACCCTTGAAAACTGGGAGATTGACAAAGGGACCCAAACGTGAAGAGCATTCATTAAAAGATGTAAATAGCCAAGATCCGTGCTGTTTTGTTTCAATCTTCTTTATCCTGTTGAAAACAGGAAAGCCTCCTGTCATGCAGGCTCAGGGATTTTCAGGGCCCAATAAAGGTTAGTGACATTTTCAATTCATGTTTGTTTTCATTCTTCTAATCATGAACCCTGTGTCAGCCTGAGAAACCAGCTGAGCTTAATCCATAACCTTTTACAAGTGAAACATTAACTCACAGCATGTTCTGTTGTCTTTTTAAAGCAATACAAAAGCAAAGGGAGAAAAAAAAGGGCCACAATATACATGATAAAACATAGCAGCAGCCAAATGTGAGGGTTACTTGAAAGCAGTTACAGTTGTGGAAAACAGCATATTTTTTAGGTCATTAAATTCATCGTGTTCAGATGTCATAACTGCCGTTTGTTTCGCAAGAGCATTCAGGACTGATAGTGACAGGAGGCTAAAGGTGAAAATGTAGAAATAACCAAGTTAAGATTATCTAGATTATTTTTTATGCTACATTTTCATACACCACACCAATATTCTGACATCTTTTCATACCATCATTTTTGATTGGTAATAACTATAGAGAAAATACTTGAATAGTTTCTCCCCTTTCCTTCTACAGATTAATTGCTCCCACTGGTTTTCCCCCGCAAGTTGCATGCAGTTATGTGGACAGTACTCTAGGGTTTTATGGCAACACAGTGAAACAGGCTGGATATTATACACGGCAGACTACTGGCCACATATGGCAACCTTCCTGCCCCACTGAGCGTGGGGAATGACGCGCACTGAGCAAACCTGGAGGGAAGAACCGCTCTGACTCCAAAGCACACAGGGCCAAGGAAGGATAATTATTTCTCCAGCCTGTAAAAACCATTATGGGGAAATCCTGACCTCCCATCTCTCTGTTGGGCAACAAATACAATCACACATGTATTAAGGAGGCTCTCAAGTTTCAAACTTTTATTACCCAGAACAAGAAACCATGTTAATTCTTAGAGAAAAATAAAGAAACAGCAATAAGAAGCTATCTGAAAACAATACAGAAAGACAGAAATTAGAAAGTATCTGATTTCATGAAAATAAACACACTAAAGATGGCAAGGGAGCCCTCAAAAAAGGAGAATATTAAGTCTGAATTAATATACATACCACAGATAGTTCCTGTGAAAAAGAAAATGAGCGGAAAAAAGTGAAACCTAAACACTGGCCTTGTGAAGTATTGCTGATGTATCTGAGATTATAAGGAGATGTAAAAGAAGTGGAGAAGAAAGCAGTTGTTCAGCACACAGTGAGACTAGAATAATGAAGCTGATGGATTTTTGTGTCCTGGCTGACTGCTCTTTTGACCAAGTTACCTTAACATACAGCATGAGCTTACTCGACGCTAGGAAGGCACATGTACAAGCCCTTACCGGTGGCCCAGGCACGGGAAATGCTTCAATCAGAAGTTTTCCTTGATTAGAGACCAGAGGACACATACGGGAGGTAAAACTTTACCAAGCAGCAGATTCTCTTGTGCCTAATGGAGGCTGAGCACAGGTGGCATGATTTTCCTCAGAGATGGCATTCACAGGATTTCTTTTCCTTACCTGACCACCTGTGTCCCTAACATCTTTGGATGCTCTATTCCTGTGTGATTGGATTCAGAAAATAGGCTGACAAATTATAGAGGAGAAGGAGAAAGAGAAAGAGAAAGGGAGAAAGGAAATAACTAAAAGGCAGGTGAACAGAAGCGTGCACATACACATGCAGTACAATCATAAAAGGGTTATTTCCTTAGAAAACCAGTCTAAAATATCCAGAGTTAATTAGAAGAAGCTGACATGGGGAGCCAAAAAGAAGAAGGGTAAACTGTCCCAGGCATTACTCCACCAGTGATGCACCAGGACGTGATGCTGTTTTCCTACCCAGACTGCCTGACTATGACATTTTGACAGTAAATGTGTGCCTGCTGGCCAGCACAGCATTGAGACCTCCTCGTCTAGCTCAAGGCTATGAAAAATTAAGAAGTTGAAGCTAAGACTAACAGAGACAGAAAAATATTACATTACCTGCTGCATGTTGCTCTCTTGTGCAGCAAAAGGTTTGGCATGGAGAGCAGGACCCATCGCCTGCATGCAGGTCAGCAGGGAAAGAAGCCACTCTATCTGCAAAATGCTTTTCCCTCTGGTTCACCAGCCAGTTACTGGTTAGACTGGAAATCGCACAGCCACAACCCAGCCCTGTCTTCAGGAGCAGAGCGCAGGGAGGGACCAGAGCTCTGAGTCCTACTTAATTCTCTGGCCTTCTCCTGGGGCAGTGTAGCTACTTACCCAGGGCAGAGCGTAGCATTACAATAAAGCCCAGAATGAATAAAAAAGGGGCTCAGAAGGATTAAAAAGGCTTTTATGGCTAGGAAAGTAAATACTGAAGAGAAAGAAAGTCCATTAACAGATGAGGAGGGTGAAATTAATGGCAACTTAAAAATGGGTGAGATAATAGTCTTGCTAAATGAAAGGTAGAAGGAATAATAAGGAACTGGAAGGTCCACTAGAAATAACTGTTGGTAACCACATGTAGGACTCTACAGTAAATATTTCATTTATCTTTATGTATTAGGAGAATTAGGTGACAAATTTATTCACTCACTGATTATTATAACTTCAGTATGTACACCTGTGTATTCATGTGTGACCTGTGATGATGTCAAAGCAGAGTTTCCAGGTGCTTCTCTAGTCCAGCTGGTATCTTTGTGGCCCCGCCAGTCCATCCATCATCTTCATGTTTGCTAGCCTTCCCTATGTTATTCCACCTCTAGTGTTTCTGTAATTGCTTTCCTGAATTTTTTTCATCCATACAAAATTTAAGTAAGATTGTCAGCTAGTTTTTGACAGAGTCCCTTTTTCTCTAACCATATTTCTACCACTAAAAAGCATTTTGTCTTTCTGACTTATGTTAGTCTATGTGCTTATTCTTTTCAACTTACTCAGGACAGTTCATGTCCCTGGTTAGTCGCCTGCTCTCATCTTCAGAATTCACCCTATTGCATCAGTCACTCTGGTACAGGGCATCGTGCTGTTAGCCTGTCAGATACCAGGTAGGACAATCCCACCAATGGAAACTTCTGCTCCTTCCATGTGTCAAAATCCTTTCATAGCAGTTTCGTAATAAATTCAGTATTCCTGTTGAAATGGCGTTTTTTTATGCCCAGCCCAGCAGAAACTGTTCATTTTGACCTGTTGTTCTTCACGCTGAGATTTGATATTGACAGTAGGGGTCTTTGGTGATCAGTGATATGCTGTTGAGTCTTGATATCTGTCAGTGGAAAGGTGTCAAATCCTTTCTAAATAATACATAAAATTTGCAATTAGTGGGTGATCATGTTTTTTCAGTGATGTGGTTTCAGCACTATGGATGGATTAGGTGCCTTACCCTTCTCTGACACAAGCTTTCTGTAGCATAGTGATATTTCCAGCATTTGCTTCCTGTGATCCTGTAATATAAGGAGATGAATTTTACTTGAAAGGGTTATCACTGAGATGGTTCAATTGTAACACTTTTATGTCCACTTTCTTTGATATGGGTAGAAAAATTCCCTTCATGCAGTTGTATAGCCAATTTCTAAACATTCATACACAGTTGCAGATTTTTGACAAGATCAATATGACAGTCATCAGTCCAATTCTGCAATTTTGCTGGAGCGTTCTCTCTCTATAGAGCTTTCCCCAGCTGCACTTTCAGATGAGCATGCATCACATCTCCAGTAGAACTGATGGCCTGTGTGGCCCTGACTTTTTTCTGTGTTTCTGGCATTCTAGACTGTGAGTAGCTCTAGGGAGGAATGCAGGTTGGCAAAGTGAACACTGCTTCGGTGCCACCTGTCACCTTTTACTGTATTCAGCTAGAAAAAAGGGCTGTGGTAAGTCTGACCACACAGACCTTTTTATCATTATTTCTCCTCTCTTTGCTTCAAAAGTTGCATGCATTTGTTCTCTCTTATTTTACCAGCCTTTGAGTTTATCAGCCCACTTGCTTCTATGGTCCCTGTCCTATATCTGCTCTCTATGTGTGAGTTACTTTTTACCATATCTCACCAGCTCGAATACTTGCATGCTAGCATGGTCCAAAAGCCTGGCAGCAGCAAGTGGGCTTTACAGGTAATTTCTCACTGTGTCACAAAGTTCATGTGGGTTTTTCACCTTTCAACCCTTCACAGTGCTCACACTCAGTCTGGACATCAAGTTGTTTCACGTGTTTCTGAGAAAGTCCAGAAGCTGTGACTCTGCTCAACAATTTGAAACTAATTTTATGTGAGTCAAAAACTGACGGTCTGGTCTTTATCTCAAACTCAAAAATGTCACTGTCCATTGAACACTCAATTTCTTGGTTTTTATTTTATCAGGTTACGTTTCTAGGGTGTTAACTGAGGAGGGATTTGCAGTGATCAGGTGATTAAGACTGCTAAAATCAATTAAATGCCTTCCTGCCTCATTTCATTTTCATAAACCCAGATCAACGTTCTCTATTCCTTCTGAAAATTCGTATTGTTAATAATCCCAAACCCTGTTACAGGAGTGGCTGATAAATTTACTTGGTCTTTTAATGGGCATCTCTTGGTCATAGCGATCACAGAATTAGAAAGACTGACAGTGAGGAGGTGAAACAGAGCAAGACACAGTGCAAGCAGAAAATTCAGAGGCTGGAACCTCAGAATTGAGTGAAGTTAGGCTTCTGGGTCCATTTGAACTCCTAAATGCCAGGGCTGAAAAGCTGACGATCGCAGTGCTTCGTTTGGCCTCAGAGGGAGCTGCTGTATGCTCAGCATCCCTGAAAGCCTAGCCCTCACCGTTCAGTCCCCATGTGCATTTAGGGTCTGGGACCTGTTTGTGAACAACTTTGGAACAGCTTCGCCAGCCTTGCCCAACAGCAACTGGAAGGAATGGGACTAAGCAAGGAGAGAGAAAACAGTGTTGAGCACCATGAGATCCTTACTGATCATGCAATACAGATGTTCAGCTGTAGTAGTTCCCAAAGGGAAAAACAAAAGCCTCAACACCTGGCATGCTCAAGCCAGCATTTCTCACCCACATCTGCTGGTTTCACCAAAAGCTGTGCTGAAGCTAGCAATAGTCTTTAATGGCATATCTCTACTCTTTGTTGTTCACTGCTTCACCCTCCCAGAGGGCTTCCCCCATTTGCCAGATGCAGATTGCAAGAATTTAAAAAAAGTCCTCTGTACCTGTGCCCTGAATACAGAACTGCATGGTTCAGGCTGTGCGTTAGGCAGAACTTGGAGCAAACTAAGCCCAAAGTCATGAGGCTCTCTCACTAGTTAGTGGGAGGTGGGGGTCGAAGCCGATGGGTATCCTTGATCTTTAGCATACCATTTATTTCATTACATCTAATTTGGTTGATATTATCAACATTATTACACTGATAGTTGTTTCAACTCAGACTAATTTAATTGATAGAATTCTGTGTCCTTGCTATTATATGAGACAATTAGCTCTCATTAGTTCACATTTCACTCATTTTCCACTGACTGATTGCACTACATACTGATACTTGCTAATATCAATATGTAATGCAATCAGTCAGAGGAAGTGTTGGTACAGTATCTCTGAAAACTATCACACTTATCATTCTGATTGTCTTCAAAGTACCAATATTTTCCTATAACTTAATGGTTTCATAATATAATGTTTTGTATTAATAACAATCTTTTTAAGGTCACACAGTTAATCACATACAGATTAAACAGCAGTTAACTAATGAGGATGGCAACTTATTAATAAATTGCAGATGATACGTTTCCGTTATTTCAGTGTAACCTTTAAAGAGCAGAGCTAAGACTGAGGGTTGACTTAAAGACTTTTTGCCTCCCTTTTCCTATTTCTTCGTGATTTTTTTTCCTGAATTCTAAGGGGTTTTTTGTATGCTATTGTCACAGTCCCGCTGTAACCATATGGAGAGCTTTAGCAAAGCAAGAACATGCAGCTGATGCTTTGATAGAAAAGGTGAAGAGGTTACTTGAATTGTACTACTCTTAATTTGTCCTTTGAGCACCTACAGCAGGGAGTCTATAATGGTAAGGACTGAAGCATGGAGATTTGTCTATCAGATTATTACGTCAGAAATGCTAAAGATTCAAAGGAAAGAAAAGGCCAAAAGGCTTTTTGTAAACCAATTTAATATAATTCACTGAGCTTTCACCGAGGCCCATCTGTAAATGCACAAGCAGTTTACACAGAAAATTGCATACCTAAATTTCTCTTCTTAAATATTTGTGTACCACTACTCACTGGTGTGAATTTGTAGCTGTGTTTATAAACAATAAACTTGTAGTCCTTACATTTGTATGAAGGTTGAAATCCCTCGACATGCCAATATGGTACAGATCATTCTGTGAAAAATAATAATCCGACACTCTCCAATATGCTATTCGTTAAATCTCAGCTATTCAATAGCAAACACATTTAATCACCTCTACAGTTAGTCTGAAACAGGCTCATAACCTTTAAAAGAAAACCACTGATGTGGGAAATACAAAAAAGCATAAAATAAATGGTTTGCAGTTTGGGATTTAAAAATTCCCAACAATCATATTTTAAAGAGTAAATCCAAATTAGTCTGAAAGAGTAAATCCAAATTAGGCTTGCTATGCTAAATTTGATGCTGAATAATGACAGAGGACATTTAAATACCATAGTTACTATAATAATCCCTGTTTGAATCATGGCTTCCATGAACTGGGCTAAGCCTTTTGACAGAAACTAATTGCTACAAACACTAATTTTCAAGTCCCTTTTGTTTCCTATTGCAGGCACCTCTGGATGCAGAAGGTACCCAATTAGCAGAATTCATGGTTCTGATTGTGCATTGTGGGGCTAGTATAAACACTGCTGATTACTATTCCACTGTAATGGTTGATTTTTTTATTTTTTTTTCTGATTGCTTAATAAGGCCATCTATTCTGCATCAGGCACTGGCAAGGCTGCTGGTGAAATCAGTTAGGTCACTTTTTCTGGTCATAGTAGCAGGAGGAGTCTTGTGATGGTAACAGATGACTAAAGGCATAATTATAGGCTATTTAACCACATCTGTTTCCCCACTTAACATTGTTTGCTCAAGTTAGATGTAGTTAAATAAATCAAAAGGAAAATAATGGTGAAGACACTAAAAAATTACTATTACATGGGTAAAACTCTAGGGTTTGTTATAATTACAGAAAACAGAGTTTACAGTGATTATTAAAAGGCACTAATTTATATTAGAGAGTTTCTATACACACACACTCTGGCTGGTTGCTGCTGTTTTTATAGCCTATGTTATTTAAATACCTATTTGTACAGAAGAATTAGTTGAAACTAGAAAAAAATTGAAGATGACCATTATGTGTTGAATTTAGCTGTATGTTCTTATCCAGTGTAATAATTATATGACAAATCTAGTAACCTTTGTTGTGGTTTTGTGGTTAAGAACAAATCCCCAGAACACCACCACCTCCTGTCAATGACAATGGGAAGAGCAGAGAGCTCTGAATATTTCTGTATGTTTCTGCAGTTATCCAGGGATACTGTTTTCATCCTTTTATTTATACAGGTAAATCCCTTGTTGTCATTCCCTAATGTATTACTGCTTTGTGATGAAAGATAACACATAAATACCTAAGTACTGTCAAAGCCCATGTTGCACAAGGACGTATAGCCAAACCATCTAGAGCAGCAGGCACAGGCATACCTGTATGCCTAGCTAACATCAGCACACATGTTCTAAAAGTTCCCTGCACTATCTTTTCTGTGTGGGAACAATGACATATTGTAATCAAAATATGGACTGAAAAACTGACAGATGAAGGGAGATGCTGGTTTTTTGGTTGGTTGGTTGGTTGGTTGGTAGGTAGGTAGGTTGGTTGGTTGGTTGGTTGATTGGTTTTAAACTAAGGTACTGAAGAACCAGAGCAAATATTGAACTTCTTCACATCTGCTGCTACCAACAGGCAGATTTTTAGACCTACCACCAGTGCCAAACCCACTAAAAACACTGAAGTTTGTCTGATTAAGGCAGGTGTCCTTACATGCTCAGGCTATGAGTCCTAGCACAAGATCATCGTTTAAAATATGCTTGACTTAAGGTGGTAGAATTACACAATCTTATGTCAGATAGGTCTATGGCCCTATTTCTTTTATTTGGGTTTTGTTTGTTTGGGTATTTGGGGTTTTTTGACAGACCATCGGAAATAGCTTGGGCTATGGTAGGGAAAGTAGTTTGATTTTTCAGGTTTCCAAATGCTCAGTGCACTGGGAACTGGTTTTGCTGGATACAGCGGAGTATAGTGATGTAGCTCTGCATCCTTGGTTAGATACTAGCACTGCACTTGTAACCATTAGACAAAAAAAGAGTTAGAAAAAAAACTATTCCAAAAGCAAAAATGGATTTGTAGGAAAGATGGAGTATTTAAGTGGTACCGTCTCAATTTCTCAAGCGCAGCAGAAAACAGTGTCCTTTCAAAACCAAACTCTCCAGGGTCAGATGCAAGAGAGGGTGTAGGAAACAATGACACGGATGCGCTATGCTGACAGGGGCGGTCATCATGCCTCAGGGGCAATACGGGCAGAATCTGCTAACTCAATTAAATCCGCAGGAGCTACTGTTGACACAGGAGGTTTCTATTGTGCGAAATGATCAGGTGACAATTTTTGCTTAGTAATAAGTAGTTATGACAATGCACATCCCTTCTGTGCATGCACATTTGTACACATACACTCGCCTATGCATATACATTGCTTAAGGTCAGAAGTATGATTATGGAGCATTAAGAGATTCACCATTCTGTGCACTGTAAAAGCATCTGTACTTCAATTACACTGCTTGTTCCTGGGATTAGACTCCTCATTTTCATGAAACTCTCACTCAAGGCAATACATTCAACACTGACCTCATTCATACTTCATCTGTTTCCACACTTTGTACCAAGAAAATTCCCATTATCATTACAGCCCTATTTCATGATTTTTCTCCCCTCTGAACTATTAATACAGCATCTTCCCTTCTAGCATGTCTTACTGTCAGCTCTCCCCTCTACATGCTGCCCAGCTGCAAGCAACTAAGACACCATTCCTCCTGTGCCGTTCACTCCCTGCCTTTGACCCTTCATTGAAATCCAAACTCCTGCACTCGACTTGAAGGCCACATAACAGCACTTCTCCAACTTCGTTTGTGCTATTCGGTCGTGGCTTTTAATACAGTTGTTGCAAAAGAGCTGATTTATTCTTTGGCCATTTCTAGTGAGCTGTAACTAAACAGATTTCCACAGCACCATTTACTCCCAATAACTGCGGACATTGAAGTTCCCAGTGTCACAGCTTCCCTTCTGAACCAAAACAAAGCACTTAGAGAAAAAGAGACGAATATGATACAAATAACTATAAGCCACCTATACTATCAACCAAATTTCTTAACAACTTTCAGTATAGTCTTTGAAGCGCCTTGTGTGATGCCTTGTGTGGACGCCCGATGCTTCCCATCGTACGTCAGTACTACTAAGAGATGGTCAGTCCATTTGCTCTGGTTCCTATGTTTCAGGCAGCTATTATCACTTACCTGAGGCCTTCTCTGGCAAAAAACCAGATCCTTGCTATCCTTCATTTCATTAGTCGGTTTTGGAGGCAGTGCAGCTTCTCCATCTGGAGTACAGCAATTCCGCAACATCCTCCCAGGCACAGGCACCACGGAGACGTGCAGCATTACGCTCACACATGGATGGTGGCTCAAAGAGTGAGCATGCATTTGCCAGGAAGAGGGAAAAGAGGGATACATCCATAAACATGAGCTCATATGATGATATATACCCAAATTTCATGACAAAATTACTATCAAATGGTTCTGCAGCTCATGTCTCCCATTACCACCAAGTTCAGGATGAATCCACTGCTGATGTAGCGGTAACATGCCGTAATTTAATCAGACATAAACACAGTAGGCAATCTGTAGCTGCCACTATTTAAAATACAATTTTCTACCCCATTTTCCCCTCAGTTAGGCTGAGAGTGGTCAGGAGCACCAAATACCTGAGACTGCATGGCTCTGCCAACTGCTTGACTTCCTGCCCCTAACAGTGTGACTTGCCGGCGGGCAATAGACTTATAGATGACAAGGGATGATAGGTTTGAGGTACATAATCACTTCCCTAGCTGCAGTATTTTCTAATAAAGCTATTTCAGGGAAATTAGGGCTAACGTATCTTTTTCAAACTTACACAAACAAATGTATAATCACTTTGTTCCAGACTCCAATTTTCTGTTGCAATTATCAGAAACTCTTCTGTGAGTTGACCTGTGTTTTTGGCAGACACAACAGCTCAACAGCTTTGCATATGTTAATGTTCATTTGTCCATATAAAATATTCTAAACCCATTCTCGCAGACTTGCTAATCCTTCACGGTTACTCACACAACTTTTCTTTCATTTAACTTATTTCTTTAATTATTGTTACAAGTTATCATCTTAATGTTTTTCAACAAATGCTCACCTAGTTTGCTAAAATGGTAGAAAGGCCAGGAAAATGTGACATCAGCTATCTTGTACTAATAAGCATGAAGGTAATATCCTGCAAAATGCATTCAGAAGTATTCCTGGCTAACACCAGGTGAGTTTTATCAGAGACAAGACAGTGCTGTTTGGATGGGTTTTGGGGAGGGAGAAAAGGCACTCTCAGTTTTTTAACTACACTGGTAAGTACCTGATCTATCTGTGGCCTTTACTGCCTTCAGTTGTTACAAAGTTTACTCAGCTGGCAAATAAGGTGTTTATAGCCAAGACTAAAATCCCTTAATTCTTTGGAGATGTGCTTGTAGTAACAATTACTGGGTTTTGGAAATGGATTTATCACTTGAAGGTTTGGAGCATTTGACCCTGAATCACCTCTTCACTGGCGAGACACAAAAATGGCTGCATCTCATTCAGAAGGTCTTTCTCGAGCATCTGCATCTGTAATATAAGGTAAAGTAACATATTCTGGCCGAGTCCCTACTCAACAACATCCAAGAACACTGCAATTATCAGTTTCATCTCCCATTTAAAAAATAAGATTTTTTTCTGTATTACAAGCAGCCCCACAGCATGTGTCTCAGTTGTGACTGTTGACATTTATCTCTCTGACCTTCGTCTCTCCTTTTCCTTATTGCTTGTGTTTCCTCTGGTTTGTGACACCCTGTACCTGCAGGCAGTCAATGCAGAGTGGCCTGAACGTTCTCCGCTTGTTTTCCAGGATTCTGGATTCATTTCAACTTGGTGCATGTCCAGAAAGGAAGCCTTCATGGTATGTTCAGAGTTTCCTGGTACCAAAGTGCCACTGTGTCTCACAAATTAGATGTCCCTGTTTCCAGATCCAGGCTCAACCCCCAGACCTGAGTACATCAAACACAAACCAGAAGTGTTGATCTAAACGTGTCAGAGACTCTTGCTTTCATTCAAAAGGAGGACTTTCCAAGGCAGAGGAGGATCACCTTTACCATAAACATGTGTGTAATCACAAGTTTACTATAAATGTATGTCCAGCCTCCAGTTTATGTAGGAAGTTACTGCTCACGCAGTGGAGGTGGTGGAGAGCCCAGGACCTGTTCGTGCGTCAGCTACAGCAGCTGGGATTTGGATCATGATTGTCCTCAGCTGCAAGGGTGGGAAACTCTGATAAAGCAGAAGGATAGACAACGTCACAAACTAGTCCCAGAGTAATTTGTTACAAAGGAGTTTTTTTTTTTTTACTTGCATAGACAATAAGAACCAGCCCATCAACCCATTGCCAGGGTTTACGTGGCAGAGCTGGACTTTAGCAAGAGACTGTTAACCAAACATGCTGCCAGTGCCACACAGCAAGTTAAGCAATAATTTTCAGCGTACATAATTGTTCCATTCATTTTCGCTAGTTTTTTTCTGTTCATTTTTGCTAGTAAAACTAGCAGATAGTTTTACTTTGCAGAAGTGCTCAGTGTTTTTCTGGGTGTAACGTGACCAGAAGACATTTCTGTCCCTTAACTACATCTTGGCAGTTTTATATTAATTGTTGGAGGACAGTTGCAGTACCTAATCATTTTTGTATAGGGTTTTGGCTTGTATTTCCTTGTTTGTCATTTGGTTAAAATCGTAAGTTCTTTCAAGTTCTGATACTTACCTGATCATTTCAGGCTGAAAATTTTACCTGGCATTGTAAATATAAATTGCATCTCTTCTGATGATATTTTATCACTCCACTGTACAACTGCAGTTGGGTTGGTTTTGATTGCTTTTCTTCCAAAGAGCTGATGACACCACTGTAGCCTTACAGATACCTAGCTTACCTGTTGGCCTTCATTTTCCTGTTCTGAGCTGCACAATATGGTGGTTTTTGAAGTTTTGCATGGCACTAATATGTGCAAAATAACTTCAGTCCCTACTGCACTCCTCAATATAGTGCTTTTTTTCAGCCCTTACCTTTTGGCAAAGATTTATCTCTTCATAAAAGTACAATTTATTTTTTTTATAGTATCCAAAGACATCCTGCTTTTGGGTGCGGGAGGCAGGGAGGGTCCTCCAAAGCTATCACATGTTTTTCCATGCATCAGTAAGCTTCCCTTATATTAACGGTGATTTGTTTTCTATTTCTCTGCTATGGTTGTACTACCAAGGCACATATCTACAACACTGGGTAGAGCTTGTGTTTGATCCTGGAACCTTCCTGTTAGATTCCTACATCTTTCTTGCTCATTGCAAAAGTACAATGAATTGGCCCACCCTTTAAAAGGTGCTAATCATGAATCAACTATTTGTCCAAGCTGGCAATATACTCATTTATTTTTTTCTCTAGAGTCTTGATTAGACATAAATCCTGTCACTAAATCCAACATCCTGCTGGTATGGCAGATGTTCTCAGGCCATGTTGCAGCCTTAGCTTGTAACTGTTAAAAAGATAGTTCTTACAGGAAAACATTAAAATGGCCATACAGTATCCATCCAAAGGTTCATCTAATGCAGTACCCTGTGGCCAAAAACAGATGCCCGTGAAAGAACACAAGAACAGGGGGAAAAAAAAACCCAAACCCCAGAATAGAATACTTTTGGAATAGAATAGACTATTTCAGTTGGAAGGGACCTACAATGATCATCTAGTCCAAGTGATATGTTTTTTTCCCAGGCTTACTGTAATCTTCTTTCTTCCCCCTTTTGGAAGTTTGCCATTTCCTATGAAGATTTAAGGATTTTACAGCTGTTAAACAAGGTATCTTTCATGCCCATGTAATGAGGAGCAGGAGTATAGGATACTACCCTTGCTGCTGTTTAACGTTGTTTTGTTTAATTTGTTTTGTGCTGAGTTCACACATCTTTAGGATGTGAGTTCCTTCTGCCGTCATACTCAGTCTTCAAACTGAAGTCTCCATTCCTCTCCCAGATAGGCTGGTCTCTCTCATAAGCATTTCCTGAAAGTACCACTCCTATAAATACAGAATGATGTGGCACCTTTACTCGGAGAAGCTCAAACAGCAAGTAACTAGAACTCAACCATAATGTACAAGCACTGAAGACGATTATATGGAATTAATTAAGGCACAGAAATATCTCATGTGGTTTCCACTGATCATAAATCCTTATTTCATTAAGCATTTTAGATTTGCATACTCAGAAACAGCTAACAAGATATATAAACACAAAATATTTTAAAACAGACAAACTATTTGGCTTCATGCATTGGCTAAGTAAATTTTAGGAAACAGATATGTAAAAATTTATCAGACAGCAGACAAAGAGTGAATACTATTTTTAAATCAAAAAATGCAGTATTATTAATCTAGGTTGAGATTTCAAACTTTAGATTTTAGGAGAGAAGAGTCTGGATCTAGTTTTTTATTTCTTGTGTAATAGGTTCTTTAAATCTGTTGAAATAGATTACCTCACTATGCCAAGTAGTGTTACCAAGCAATCAAAATCTGGAAGCGCACAAGTGCCATTGAGGACAAAACATATAGATCATGTATTCTGAAAAGTATTTTGTGTCAAAAATATTATTCAGCAACTTTGTTCCAACTGGATGTCTACCAAAAAAACAAGACAAGTTGAAAATCAGTGGAGTTAAACCCCTTGGAGAGGTGTAATACTGTGAGTATAATTGAAATGTTAATAATTATACTCATGCTGATAATTACCAAGAATAGTTTGGTATAGTAGTTACAGAGCTCACCTTTCACCTCTGGGTCTTGGATTTGATTTCTACCTGGGACTGTATGAAAAGAGTTCAATTATCTCCATCTCCCTTTTAGTGGATGGATTTTCTACCCCATTCACACTTCAGAAATAAACAAGAATAAAAATAGAGAGGGACAGAAAGAACATTTTATGGCCCCTAATTAGCTAATTAGTGTGAATTTGGGGTTTTGGTTTAGTTTTTTTTTTTTAAATTAAATTCAACAGGAAATACAATTCAGTTTAGACCCTTTGGGAAAGACACAAAATGACCAAAAAAATGCAAGCTGAGAACAAAGCTCTACTGAAGACCTTCCACTACAGTTTATTTTCATATTTTGAGCATAACATACAAAAATTACAGTGGACTCATAATGTAAAGATAATACATTTTGTTGCTTCGCAACAGCCTCATAGCTATGTATCCAATCTTACCAACGTGACACAAACACTTTAGCACAACACTTAATTCTATTCAATCTAATGCGTAATAAGAAAAGGAAATAAATTACAGCTTATGCACAAGATTAACAACAGAAGTTCAAACAAATACATTAAACGTACTCAATGTTTTGATGCTGGGTTTTAACTAGCCCAATTACATCCATCTACATATAGCAGGAAAAAAGTAACAATTGCTAGAATATGTACGTATTTAAGCACATGGGTCTCTAACTTGAAGGTTTCAAAGATTTTATGAAGTTCCGCTCATTTTGCAGTACATCTGTTGTACACCAATGTCCTGGTTTGAGGTAAAACAGAACTAATTTTCTGTTCAATAATTTTACTTTGCAGTTAAACCTTTTCTAATTAAGTGAACTCTCTGAAATTAACAGCATATTGTTCAGACACTGTTCGTTCCCAGAGTGGTAAGACCCATGTTTATAGTTGATGCCAAGGAATGGGATGCAGAGAGACTCTTGCTTATCCTTGTTGCTGTAACAACCAAGATCAACCAAATNATTAAAGTAGTTTAATTTCTCTTAAATTCATAAGTCTCTTTCTCCCTCTTCCTCCTCTCCCTTCCAGGAGAGGCGGGGTAGACCATCTTGTCATTCATTTCGGTGGCCAGTCTGGCCCGAACCATGACAGATTTATTGGCGCCTACTGTGGGGTACAAGTGGGGTTCGACTAGGGCTCTGATGGATTGCCTGAATAGTTAGAATTCCAGCTTGCTCAGAGATTAAAACAGGCAGCTCATATCATGTCGTTCTTAAGCAAAATGTTATATCATGCCTTTAGAGAGCTTTGTTTAAAGTTAATCGATGCAACGCTGCTTAACCTGCCGACTGTGTTGTATGGTTTATTTGCTCTTTGTGTTTGTATGTGGTGGTTTAAACATGCTATTCTGCTGTGGTTTGGGATACAGATGTATAACATTATTACTTGGATAATGGTTTTACCCGCATATCTCGGGCATCATGTAATGGATTCTATTACTAATTACATGTTCAATTTTACCTGGGGAAAGTTTACTTAGCCCCTTAATGCTTATGCCAAATTGACATTGAGCTAGTGGATGGAAACCTTTTGGAGTGCTTTCAAAATTAATGTTACTTTCTTAAAATCATGATGTTATTGTTGATTCTCCTGAATGTGTTGCAGAGGTGGTTTCTTATTAATAATAGTAAGAGCTGGGCAATACCTGAAGCCCTAATGCAGAGCTATGAGGCAGTATGCAGTCAGGAATTTAGACAATGGTGAAACTTGTCTTGCCATAAAAGGTGAAATCTCAGAGAGTTCTGCAGTGCTATACAAAAATTAAGCAATAAAGGTCAACATTTAACAAGAATCATTGTTTATGAGATACTGCAATTAGTCTCCATCAATTACTTAACATTTACGGTGGTAAATGCTGGTTTAATCTGTGAGTTGTGCAAGTCTGAAAAAACCAAACATCATTATCTGTACTCTTCTTTCTTAAGTGTTCTAGATACCTGGATAAAAAAGGAAATGAAACAAGATCTAGGCATCATGAAGAAGAGTATATTTTAGAAAATTTAGACTCTTAATACTTAAATACCACAACTCAGGAAAATAAATACAGTCAACACCTGTAAATGAACAGGAATTTTCCCATGGATTTCAGCAGCATTCAAGAGAAATTTGAAATAAAGGGGGCTAGCAGCAAGAATGTGAGAGGATTCAGCTTAGCTTAGGATTGAAATATGCAGAAAGCACTCCAGCTACTGATGACAACACCACCCATTGCTCCATTCCTCTCCCCCTTTCCCTGGTCTTTATTTACAAGTGCTTTGATTTTAAGTCTAATGGCAAATAATGTATGTATACATACTTTGTCACTTTTCTTTTAGCAGGATAGGGAGGTATAAGGGGAACAGAAGGGAGTTGGGGCTATTGCAACTCAAGCATAAGACCAAAAATTTGTGAAATCAGGCTTCACTAGCTCTGTTATTAATGTCAAAGAGGAGGCAGATGGATGGGGACAAAACCCTTGCCTGCTCTATGACATGTCCATGCAGCTTCCTGGGTTTTTATTTTTTGCCTTGGTTGGGCATAGTTTTATTTTTCTCATAGCTCCCCTGATACAAATCGAATATATACCTTATAGTTACAATGCCAACTGCTCCATTTCATTTGGAGCACCTTATACGCTTGATTCCTCATACCTTGCAAAGCCAATTTAAATTTACTTTCTCTAATAAAGTGCTTTGTGATTTTTTATTTCTCTCTATGCTGAGACAATATCACCCTAAATTGGTTAATTAACCTTAAGATGTTATTTAGAATCATTTAGGTTAGAAAAAATCCTTAAGATTGAGTCCAACCATAAAACTAACACTGCCAAGTCCACCACTAAACCATGTCCCTCAGCGCCATATCTACAGGTCTTTTAAATACCTCCAGGGATGGTG
>VYXH01012770.1:1161-38446 GCA_013397275.1 Burhinus bistriatus | reverse complement strand
CTTGGCCTTGTTAAACCTCATGCAGTTGGCTTCAGCCCATCGATCCAGTCTGTCCAGGTGTCTCTGCAGAGCCTTCCTACCCTCAAGCAGATCAACACTCCCACTTAATTTGGTGTCATCTGCAAACTGACTGAGGGTGCACTCGATAGCCTCGTCCAGGTCGTTGATAAAGATATTAAAGAGAACTGGTCCTAGTACTGAGCCCTGGGTCACACCACTTGTGACCGGCCACCAACTGGATTTAACTCCATTCACCACAATTCTTTGGCCCTCGCCATCCAGCCAGTTTTCTACCCAGCAAAGCGTATGCTGATCCAAGCCACGAGCAGCCAGTTTCTCCAGGAGAATGCTGTGGGAAATGGTGTCAAAAGCTTTACTAAAGTCCAAGTAAATAACATCCACAGCCTTTCCCTCATCCACTAAGCGAGTCACCTTGTCATAGAACATGCATTTATTAACAGAATAGTCATTTATTAAATAACACTAAAGTTAGCGTTCACAGTGCTAGCAGGATACCTTATGGATGAGCCATACTTCCATTTGATAAATATATGAATTGCTCACCATTTGCCAGGTCTACAGTCTTAAACGCTACAATTACAACACATAAAAACACCAAGTGCTTTGTTAAAGATGGTGAAATGTTGCATTATCCTAGCTTTTCTTTGTAAAACAGCAGGATTGTTCATTCATCATGAAGGGCTTTCCTGAGGAGAAAGCTGTCAAATGAGACTTGTGTTTCCTACTGTGAAGTAAACACAGTAGCCCCTGCATAAAAAATGCAATAACATTGGCAGTAAAAGGGCTACTTACATGGACATAATAGTCTGTCTGGTAGTAAAAGCATCTAATAAAAAGGAGAAGAAGGAAAAGATAATGCTGTGGTCATGGAGCCTGCAAGATGGGAGGAATGAAGGGATCTGAGAAGAATCCTGCACCAAGTCTCACCAAGAAAGGACCAGAGTCATAGGAGAGTGCTGGAAAGGCCTTGCCATGCGTGTTCCAATTATCTGTGAGAGGTGTCATACCCACAGGCACAACACTGCGGCATCTCGCAGTGTGTGACAATTTGCCCATGCCCTGATTCATTCTCTGGCTGCATATCACCTGTGGCATTGCCAGTCACATTAAAAAAACCCAACAAACCTGCATCAACCAGAGTCTTACAGACAAGGTTACCTAGCAATTAAAATCTATTTTGAAACTCCTGAAGTGGTAAAATGCATAAACCTACAGGGAATGCAGGAGACACTGGAATGAATGGGGCAGGGAAGAAGAACCCCCTCAGCTAAACACAATCAAAGGCTTTGATATTAAGTGTACAGGTGCCGTATTGCACCCACAAGAGTTTCAAAACAAGGAATATAAGGTTTTCCCTCCCTGGGTTTTAAAACAGGAAAAAATATTAAACCCCAAGCAAAACTGTGAAAATAGAGAATCCATTAAAGATATTCTCACGGTAGGGCACAATAGGGCTTCTATTTAGCGGCTCACAACTAAGGGATTTGCAAACTGTATAGTTATCAAGTAAATGATAGATGAAGGAACTTAAAGTAGTAATTTCAAATCTGTATTTCTTTGGCCTTGCTCTATTTTATTTCACAAGAGAAGTTTAACTGTAAAATGTTTAGATATCAAAGGATTCTGACCTTGAAACTCCTCTCACACCTGCTTTACACTGGTGTCTCTTACATCCATGATTTCTTTTGAAATATAAATAAATCCACTTCTTCAAGTATAGATTGACTTATTTGTGTCCCCAAATCCTCTGATTTCTAAAGAAAAGAGATACTGTACTATTGGTCATTCCACATGTACTCTGTATTATGTTTTTCCCCCATATTAAATGTCCTTCTTTTTGTCTCCATAAGGATTTCATTACATATGAGGACATAAGTAAACACAGCATTTCAAGTGCAGATGCATTAACGCTGTACGTCCTGCAAACACTGTTGCTTTTCGTTTGTGTACTGATTCACAATACATTCCACCAAAACCAGCCTGTGCTTCCATCTGCAACTTCACATTTATTTTTGTTATCGTTAAAAATCCACCCATTCCTAAAATTGCTGACTACTAAAAAGCTAATCCCTAATTTGTATTCATCTTATTGGTTTGCTTTCCTGTGCCATATATCACAGAATCACAGGATCACAGGGGTTGGAAGGGACCTTTGGAGATCATCTAGTCTAACCCCCCTGACAGAGCAGGGTCATCTAGAGCAGGTTGCACAGGACAGCATCCAGGTGGGTTTGGAATGTGTCCGGAGTCGGAGACTCCACCACCTCTCTGGGCAGCCTGTTCCAGTGCTCTGCCACCCTCAAAGTAAAGAAATTCCTCCTCATGTTTAGATGGAACTTCCTATGGTCAAGTTTGTGCCCATTCCCTCTTGTCCTATCACTGGGCACCACTGCAAAAAGACTGGTCCCATCCTCCTGGCACCCTCCCTTTAAGTATTTATAAGCATTGATGAGATCCCCCCTCAGCCTTCTCTTCTCCAGACTAAAAAGACCCAAGTCCCTCAGCCTTTCCTCATAAAAAAGATGTTCCAGCCCCCTAATCGTCTTTGTAGCCCTCTGCTGTACCCTCTCCAGCAGTTCCCTGTTCTTCTTGAACTGGGAAGCCCAGAACTGGACACAGTACTCCAGATGCGGCCTCATCAGGGCAGAGTAGAGGGGGAGGATAACCTCCCGTGACCTGCTTGCCCCACACCTCTTGATGCACCCCAGGATGCCATTGGCCTTCTTGGCCACAAGGACACATTGCTGGCTCATGGTCATCCTGTTGTCCACCAGGACTCCCAGGTCCCTTTCCACCGAGCTGCTTTCCAGCAGGTCAGCCCCTAACCTGTACTGGTCCATGGGGTTATTCCTCCCCAAGCGCAGTACCCTACACTTTGTTCAACTTCATTAGGTTTCTCTCTGCCCATATATGACCTTACACTTGCTAGTATTTAATATTACGTCACGTGCAATTTTTCACAGTCATATACCTTTTAAGCCTTCATTTTTTTTGCTGGTTTTGTACAGTAAATGTGTTAATCTCTTGCTCATACCTCTATTTTTCTTTGCAGTTAGTTCACTGTCCTAGACTAACATATTTTCTCATGTGTGCAGCCAACTCTACTGTGAAATCTGTTGCCTGTTGCGTACTTACACAGGGCTGCCGAAGGTCTCAGGCTGGTCACTTGCCCTGGGACCTGGCATTAAAGGAGATAGGGGCCTGGGGCATAGCTATCCTCAATTCCTTTCCTCCCACTTTGCCCAGCCTATTTTGACCATTTCCAGGATCTGCCAGCTGATTTTCCTATTAGAAATGTAAAACATCGTGAAGAGGCAGTGGGTGAGCAAATACTTTGATGGAAGAGAAGCAGCTCTCTGGTCCTTCCTATATGGTTATCCTTCGTGGTTATCGCAGGTCTGAAGAAGCACTTGCACACATGCGTACGTGCTATCAATATGATTTCTGCAAGTTACTTCTCCGTCTTTCTCCTTTCTCCTTTTAAGTGCAAATTTTACACAGTATTTTCTGTAGGTGTGAGTTGGTAATTAAATACCACCTCAGACAACGCTTGTCACCACAGCTATCGGTGCTCCCCTCTGCTAGCATCCTGGCGCCGCAGCCCAGGCGGCTGCTCGGCCGGGACACAGAGCAGGCTAGCCAGAGGATGTCCACCTCTGGAATGCAGATCCCAGATACTGTGCAGCTCTCACCTGGGTTCGGCTGCTCCACAGCACTGCCCAGCTGCAGTTTAAACCAGGCAGACTCCGCTTGGGACCAAACTAGCTGCATCAGTTGGCTGCGACAGTCTTACCTGAGGTAGAAATACCCTTCATTTTTATATTAATTTTTTTCCTTCTCCTTACCACTGTTTTTTTTTTTATGCTGTTTGTGAAATGATACAAACTTCCCAGAAATGTCTTCTTCAAACAAATGCAAATTTCTTCCACCTTAATCAGCACTTTCCTTGCGTACAGATTATGGTTCACGTTAAAACTGAATCAAAGTACCTTACGACATTCAAAGCACTGAGTGGTGAAAGGAAAAGAAATTTGCTTTAACCTATCCTTTATCACTCTTGGCAGACTCTGTGCCAGTTCATCTGACATTTTGGATTCTCTGACAGATTTCTTTTGGAATATCACTGACCGTGACTTTTAGACACCTGGTTTTTTTACTGTTTCTTTGTAAATAAGTATGCCTGCTCTACACTAAAACATGACAGCTTGGTTAAAGAGCTTTTCCTCCGTTTTTCCACAAATACCGTTCTGTTGAAAATGGAGTCTGAGGGCACTGGTTCTCTGCGTGTCTTTGTAAATTGACTCTGCTTTTTGTTGTTGATGTTGTTGTGTGCCCTCCCTCTTCCCTCTGTCTTCTTCATATTTCTATGGCTAGAAGACAAAACTGAGCTGGTTATTGAGACAGTATCATTTATTTGTGTTCTTTAAGCAGGCTGCAGCAGAGCCAGAAGATAATGGGCACCTCATTTATTCAGGCTTTGAATGATCATATTTAATTCCCAGTGACAGCTGTCTTCACTGCATTAGCATTGCAAATCAGCTCTGTTTTGTAATGGCCTTCTATTGAACATGATTCAATTATGTGTGGTCCATAGCGAGGCAGGATACGGTCTCAGTATCTATAGCAATATTTCTGCAAGCTGCTGCTCTTTACACTGCTCACATTTAAGCTGTCTGTTTACCACAATGCTTCCCTTGAACTACACTGAACTCTCTTCATTTTGCAGCTAAATAAAGAAGAATGAATATAATTTATAAAAGCAGTTATCTGGTCAGACATATTACATACCCCATCTTCTTTACACATGCCTGGAATCAGGAAACACTTGTTAAAATAATTGTTATTATACTTAAAACATTTATATTACAAAAGTCATTAAAGTGGATTTAAATGATTATGCAGCGTTAAATGATACTAAGTACTAAAGCTCAATGCTGTTTCGAAGAAAAACTGTAATAACATACCAAACAAGTAAATTTTCTTTTAGTGTCATGGTTTCCCAGGAAAAGGGTAGGAATCCTTACTGTTTATAAAGCAAGCTAAAAATCACAAAATTTCAAAAATACATTTTCAAAAGGTTTCAGAAGTCCTATTTAATTTGCTGTGAAATGGCTAAATCCCATGCACCATATATTCTACTCTGTCTGCATCTTGGGCTGGCATGTGCAGGTGACATTTCAGACTAAGCTGCTGAAGGCCTGGATCACAACACCGAAGTTTAATAGGTTTATGTATTTGTTATAATACAAAAACCTTTCTCAATTCTGATTCCACGTGTAAGGCAAGTTCTCCTATTGTGTCAGGCAGCCTCAAAAAAGAAAAGCTTCCTCGGCACAGATCCAGCAAATGCATGCTTCAGTCTGTGCAAGGTAAAGCACAAACCTTAATCTTTTCTCCAGGATTTCCACCCCTGTGATCTCTACAACATTTAGCTCTTGCAGAAATCTTGTTATACACAATACAACTGTCCCCAGCCTCAGGGCTCTCTTAGCATCCTTCATCTTGGTGACGAAGTGCACCTATAGCAGAAATACGTTATTTATTCCACAAATTGGAGTGCTGGGCCATCATTCTAAAGTATTTGAACAACAAGAGGAGAGGTTTTTCAATCATACACTAACCTTGAATTGTTTAAAGATGCTCTCTGGATGATAATCACAGAGGGGTTACAGTGTCTCTTCTGCGGGACTCCCAGTGTGAGGTCAGTTCTGGGCTGAAGCCAGAGGCCACCACTAGCTCCCCAGCTACTGGGCTGGAAGGTCACAGACACCCGTGCTAACCACATCACTCCCTCCGATGCTGCTGCATTAGGTACCACTGTGCATTGACCACATTCATCCATTTTTTCAAGGATTACTTGGATTACTTTTTTTTTTTCTTTTTTAAGGCTTCATTCATACCTTTCCCTCTCCTCTGCCTCCTATGACAGACTCTGTTTTCTTTTTTGCAAAGATTGGGACATACTGATTTCTTGATTATGTTCTTAACTTAGTTTATGAGGGTTTACTACATTTTTGAAACTACAGAGCTTATGTGAAAATAATGACGGCTTCATCAGTCAAATAGGGGATTCATCGCATTTTTTAAAGTAAGACCCATTTGTTTTTAATGGCTGTTTATTTTACATATATCAAATTGTACAGTTACGTACCTGGGAAGCAAACTGTAGTTTACAGAAGCAGTTTGATTTATTCTTATCATGTCTACTGCATGAAAAAAAGTATGTATGTGTAAGCAAATACATGTACATGTCTTTTTTGCACATGGTCCTTGTTTTTTTTTTTAAATCTGGTAAAAGGGAGTTGTTGTGTTCTTTTTCATATAATTTTTTTCTCATTTTTTTGGTAAAAATTCCTTGAAAAGTTTAAATTAAAATTACTTTTACAGAAACCAACATCAGGGACAAAACTTTGTTTAAGGATGAGTAACAGAACAAGGAAAAAGAGGAAAAAGAAAGCATGCACCACAAGCTCTACAGGGAAGAATGGCGTGAAAGGCTTTAGCAAACAGGTTGAAGGAGAAACAAGATCTTATCTATACCTTTCAGCTTCTTTCTCCCATTGAAAAAAATGAAGAAAATACTGTTTTTGATAAAATGTGAATTTTGAACATGCTTAATAAACAATTCATCTATGGCATATGTTAAGAAAACATGTACATATGAGAATATGTTCCTTTCTCATCACAGTCTTTCACCTCAGAAACACTGCATTGTGACTAAAAAGGAAAAGCAAGTGGGATGTCTACACTGTGGTAAGGGCTGGTGGGGCTCCCTGTGGAGCATAATGTCATGCTACGGCAGCCTCTCACATGAGTCACACTGCCTGACCCTGCTAGATGGCTTTCAGGTTCACATTTTCAGATGTTCACCTTCGTACAAAATATTTTTGCCTGTTTCTTTGCCTAGGGAAACAAGGTTTATGTTACCACAGTATCTCTCATCTAATTACCCCCCTCCCACAATCAGTATTAACCCAAATTTGAAAGGTATGAGAAGTCCTACAGATGATTGCGCTCCTGCAGGTTTCCTGAAGCGCAGCAGGTAGGGACAGAGAGGGAAATACAGGAGCTCCTGCCTGCTCCAGGGAAGGACAGACGGCCTCTGCAGCTGCCTACACAGCTGGCACAAACACACTGGCAGGAGGTCAGTATACATCACTCCAGGCACCCACCTTACTGCTTGCTTTTTGACCAGTCAAGGATGCCCCAGAGGACATGGAAGGAGGTAGAAATGGGGATTGCTGCAACACTGGGCACAGGGGACCCTAATCCTTAGGAATCCAGGCTTCATTGGTTTTATCACTCAGGAACAACCTTTTTATTTTGAAATAAATAAGCTCTTTTCACATGAAAACCGCGCAAACAAAACTAACATCACCTCCTGAGTATGCATTGCTGTTATGTAAGACTGGTCATGTTTACAGTCAATTACCACAGAAAACCAGGGAATTTCTTTCTATATTGCTGTATGTAATGGATACTAATGACAACTTCCTCCACCTGTCATGTAATTTGGTATAATTAATATAATTTGTCCTGGTAATTGTAAGAAGGTCAGGACCAGAGTTCATGAAATATGAATCACTTCCACATCCCATTTCAATATTTATCATCTCATGCTATCCATAGATACCATTAATATACAAATAACTTAATTGACCTGTCAGCCTCACCTCTGTGCCTGGGAAGATCATGGAACAGAACCTCATAGAAGCTGTGCTAAGACACATGGAGGACACAGAAGTGATTCAAGACAGCGAGCACGGCTTCACCAAGGGCAAGTCCTGCCTGACCAACCTAGTGACCTTCTATGATGGAATGGCTACATCAGTGGACAAGGGAAGAGCTACAGATGTCACCTAGCTGGACTTCTGTAAGGCTTTTGACACAATACCCCACAACATCCTCCTCTCCAAATTGGTGAGGTATGTATTTGATGGGTGGACTGTTCAGTGAATGAGGAATTGGTTGGATAGTTGCATCCAGAGAGCAGTCGTCAATGGCTCAATATCCAGATGGAGATTGGGGACAAGTGGTGTCCCTCAAGGGTCCGTATTAGGACCAGTAATGTTCAATATCTTCATCAATGACATAGACAGTGGGCTTGAGTGCACCCTCAGCAATTTTGCAGACAACACCAGGCTGACACTCCTCAGGGACAGGACATCATTCAGAGGGACCTGGACAAGCTCGAGAAGTGGGCCCCTGTGAACATCATGAGGTTCAACAAGGGCAAGTGCAGGGTCCTGCACCCGGGTCAGGGCAACCCCTAATATCAACACAGGCTGAGGGATGAAGGGATTGAGACCAGCGCTGCTGAGAAGGACTTGGGCATACTGGTGGATGAAAAGCTGTACATGAGCTGATATATGGTAATTCACAATCTCCATTTTTAAAAGGCCTTTAAGAGTACTATAGATAGAACAAAGAGAAGCTATTCTGAGAGCCAATTCCCTGACTTCTCTGTGGACAAAGAAGTCAGATTTGCAAACTGCCATCACAAAAGAAGCTCTCCAGCATTTTCAAATGATTTCTCAGTTTGGCTCAAATTAACAGTTGCCAACTAAAGCAAGAAGATTGAAGCTGAGAAGTTAAACAAGATAAAACACATGTCCAATTGCTCATGAAGAGCAAAAGCCAAGCAGATAACCACCTTATTAAGTACCAATGCAGTTAAATAAGCAAAGTATGGTATTATTAATACACCTAAACAGTCCTCTCACTTTCTAAGGCTTGCTGGTTGTCAGTCTCATGAACACTGTGGCCACTCAGTGCTGGAGGTAAAACTCAGAGCTGAGTGCTCTGAAAGCAAATCCTGTAGCTTCATAGCTGAAGAAGACTCTGTATTGACTCGGAGCCCAACAGAAAGCATGACACAAATAGGGCCAATTATTTTATACATTCAAAGACTTTTAGAAAGATAACCTATTTTGATTTTAAAATGTCAGGCAATTTAGATTCCACCACCTAACCTTCAACTTCAAAGTTGCTGGCACTGATTCAATGGCTTTTTCTACAAGCTGTCTTCTACCTATCTCTCTTTCTACCACTCTCTCCTATCAGATGTCCCAACACCAAGTGAACACTCTAGAACAATGGTTTTTAATCTAATTTCAAAAACTGTTGCAAAAACACTTGGCAACAGATAACTGCATTAGCAATTGACAGCTGCATAGTGATGCATGCCCATACATGCAAGCAAGCAAAAAACCCTAAATTATTAGAATTTATTCTAAACTATTTTTAAATGAAAACTATACTAAACCACTCTGGAATAAATAAATTAACTTCATGTTTTTAAAGGATGAAAACACAACAGGGTAGATTGCAACGAAGTCATTGTAAACTTAATGACAGGCTAGAGGTGTTCAGCTTGGTGCAGTTCTGTGCATCCTAACACGGTGCACCACCACATGAATCACAGAATCACAGAATCACCGGGGTTGGAAGGGACCTCTGGAGATAATCTAGTCCAACCCCCCTGCCAGAGCAGGGTCACCTAGAGCAGGTTGCACAGGACAGCATCCAGGTGGGTTTGGAATGTGTCCGGAGTCGGAGACTCCACCACCTCTCTGGGCAGCCTGTTCCAGTGCTCTGCCACCCTCAAAGTAAAGAAATTCCTCCTCATGTTTAGATGGAACTTCCTATGGTCAAGTTTGTGCCCATTCCCTCTTGTCCTATCGCTGGGCACCACTGCAAAAAGACTGGTCCCATCCTCCTGGCACCCTTCCTTTAAGTATTTGTAAGCATTGATGAGATCCCCCCTGAGCCTTCTCCAGACTAAAAAGACTCAAGTCCCTCAGCCTTTCCTCATAAGAAAGATGTTCCATCCCCCTAATCGTCTTTGTAGCCCTCTGCTGTACCCTCTCCAGCAGTTCCCTGTCCCCCTTGAACTGGGGAGCCCAGAACTGGACACAATCAACAGTTGACTGAGGAGTGCTCCTGATTTTCCCTTCAGGGAAAATTCCTCCTTCTTATACAACAGTGCCTTAATACTGGGGATGGATGGAGAGGGTTGCAAAATATGGGAGATATGTTGGCATTGCGGTATCCAAGACATTCATACTGTAAATACATTGTGACATACAAGATTCGGTTTATAAATAGCATACCTCATATGTGTTCAACCAATGTGTCACGGTACCTTGGGATTACTAAAGTCATATATATACATCCTCAAAACCTCTATCCATATACCTATCCTGTCGCTTCTCTTCATTAGGAACAAACCAATGTCACTCTGAGCTTAAAGAACAAACGAGTTAAAAATCAGTGATGTCTTTATCACAAATATTTGTCCTTATCAGAAAGGAGGCTCCTGGAACATCTACTATGTATCTAGGCAGCAGCACTACAAGTGAATGTGAATTAGCATCACTACAGATTATTCTAACAGTTCCTATTCATCACAAACAACAACGGCTTCAGGAAAACATAACACTACCAGATGCGACCAGACAGGGGATATATCAGAAAGCATGTTTTCAAATCAAGAAACAAATCTGAAGACCATCAAAAATGTTAATGCAGAAGGAAAGCCACAAGACCTGTGTGTTTAGAATATTTAAGTGAACTTTTTAGTAATTTCTGAGAACTGCATCAGAAAAGCTCTTATTTGTACAACACAAAAGGTTGTAAGCAGACAATCCATTCAGACAGTGACCTTGCCAGTCAGTACTGGGGGATAAAAAAAAAAGCACGATTCCCCATCACATTCTCCAACACCCTTATTGCTCTGCCTCCCTATAGAAACATCATGCAATTAGTAGAGGATAGTGCATGTTAAAATGTGGTCCATACATGAAAAAGTTTGGGAAAACATAATTAGTATTAACATGAAGAATTTTTTGCACCTTATCTCCATCATTTTTATTCTAGCAAATGAAGGGAAATATGCCTGCTCTCCCCATTCTCCCTCCAGTTGTTAGTTATCACCAGTATAACTGCATGCAAGCCGTACAACAGCACTAGATCCTTTATTTCTACTAAATTGCTGAACTAAGTTTTACAACTAAACACAAGGAACAAATGTGTTGTTTAAAGCATTAATTTTGGATAGGTACTTTCAAAGAAAAGCCTATCAACTCTTCTTATTTGACAATTCTAATTCTGAAAGCAGAAACCATACTACTAAGAGAAGGCAAGCAGATATTTTCAGAGATTACAATCTGCATATTGTTAAAAGAATTGACAACAATTTTATCAGTGTTATATATCTCAGGAGGAGAGGAACAATTATTCATACCTTAGTTAAATCAGATTCATCTCAGTGGGCCAACATTTGTGTATCTGTGTATAACCCAAAAAATGGCTTCATTTCTGGGGTCCAAAGCAAACTTGCGGAGACAATAGTCTCCAAGAAGATAGGCTTCTTTTATACCATTCTCAATATTTTGAGGAAACTTTTTCTCCACAACATCATGTTCATATTCATTTTCTTTGTTAAAATAGTTTACAAATTGTATTATCAATCTTAAATACAAAATCATTTACAAGTACAGCCAAAGTTTACTACCTGCATTTTAACAGCATGAAGAAACAAAGCCTGTGGGTCTTGGATGTTTTATTCAAAAATGCAGAATAACAGCAGGAACTGAATCATGCTCTTTTCACCCAATGCTTTCTCTCCACTAGCCCACAGAAATCAAACCTACACTGATATTGGTCATCCAGACCACACGCTAGGAATTTTCCATTTTGAGTATTCCTACTTTGGCATAAATGCAGATCCCTTTTCTATTCTGGTTTCATCAAACTGTCATTCCAGGAGTTCAAGAAGTGAGTTCAGAATGTTTCTGCAAATAACTACTTGGCTCCACCAGCTGCAAACATACATCAAATGTAATCAGAAAGCAATTGGCAGTGACCACAATGCATCAGGCATGCCAGAACGGATGAGAACTTAAATGTGAAAGTTCAAGAGAGTAATTTGGAAATCTAATCCTCACTGATACCTGCATTCAATTTGCATCTCAATTTTTGACACAAATTCCTCAAAGAACCTAAACATGGACACGGAAGCACATGCAACAGCACCTGAGCCATGCTCAGGGACAAAGTGAAAGGGTTCCTAGAATCTGTCCAAGTCCCAAAGGTCAGGATGTTGATGTGGTGCTCAAGACAGTGCTTCTCTTACACCGTGGGCTTACAATCCCACAGGACTGTTCAGCCGGTTGCCGTTGTGCAATGCATCCAACACTGCATATATCCACCTCCACATGGCATTTCCAGGCAGCCCAACTTATCGCAGCAGACACACCACTCGTAGAGCTGGAGCCCGCCTGGCTGCCTCTCAGAGCCGAGCACAGCACAGGCATTGTCACATGAAGCCAGTGCCGAGGTTAACGTCGCCAGACCTCTTGTGCTGGAAACAAACAGCAGCACAAGTCCCAGCTCCATTAGGAAGCCACCCGAGTAGCAGGGTGCCCGTTCAAACAGGCTCTTTCATTCTTCAGTTTTCAGAAGTGAATATTCCAGGTAATACAATAGTAGCTGTCTATAAATTTTAAATAAATAGGAGAACACTTGATTCTTGACAGTTCATCTCAACATTTCAGTTGCTGATGGCAACATTAACAGCCAGCCTTTCCATTTTCTGTCATTACTCCCATCTCACAAGCTCTAAGGGTTTGATTCTGTCTCAAATATTTAGGGCTATTTTTGCACAATACTCTCAACTAGCAGAGCAAATTTAAACTATAATGTGCTCAGCTTTGCAGTCAGGAAGGGGGGAGGAAAAGCTGGCTAACATTTTGCAGACCTTTCATGTGCCAGTCCCAGAGTTGCGGTTTTGTTCACGTTGGGCCTTGACAGAGAAAAGATCATTGTCACATTAGCTTTGCAGACCCGTGAAGACACCCATGTTCTCCAACCAGGCTGTTTTCTGTTCCCACAGAAACCACATATTTAGTGGGGGCAGCCCTTGAAATGAATGGAAGTCTCTGCATTCACACAGTAATAAAGGATGACAATCACCTGGATTACTGTTCTTCTGGTACTATTTTATAAACACAAAGATATTGAAAATACTGAACCATTCCTTCTTTCCCTATTTTTGCTTCACTAAAGGAAGACTGTAGAGAAACTGAATTAGCATCCCTTGCTAGATTGTGGAGATACAGCTCTCTCATTTGTCTTTAACCCACACTATACTTATTGTTTTAAGTTTCAAGCTGTTCCACTTTATTCCTTATTCTTAAAAACACTGAAAATATTTTTATACTATTAGACATATGATAAATGTCTAAAAAGAATCATTTGATGGAAGATTATGATTGGATTATTAATGAAAGATTAGCAATTCGGAAGTGCTTAGTTATGTGACATTTAATCATGCAACCCCAGTGAAACCTGGTTAGCTTTTATACTGAGCATAAGCCAGGAAAAAGGATAGCAAAATCAGAGCTTACATATTCAGTGTTGAATAAACCATATTTTCTATGCTGTTTTCCATAAAAACAGACATGCTAGATCAAACTAAAAGATTTTTCTCAGTCAGTGGGCAGCAGCTGATGTTTAGAAAAAAGAACGTATGAAAGAGGGAAAGTAGAGTGCTAGTTGCCAGCTACTCCTGTTTAAAATCATCCATCTTATGTTTAATAGCTTCTCACAGTCTTTCCTGTATAAAATTTTTTAATCACTTTTTGAAGTTTTTTTGTAATTTTGGCATCCCGTGAAAATGAATCTCAAAATGTAATACTGTTATGCAGGAAAGGGCATTCTTTTGTTTGTTTTAAACCTGCTGCCTAATAGCTTCCTTGGGTATCCCACAGTGAGTAATCATTTCCTATTCAGTTGTTCATGTCATTCATAATTTTATATTCCTTTATCACACCTGCCTTTTGTTGTCTCTTTGCCAAGCTGAAGAGTACTGGTACAGTCATATGTCTCACACAGAACCTGTCCCATACCTCTAACGTTTCCCTTTGCTCTTCTCCCTACCCTTTCTAGGTCTATATCCTTCCCCACTTCCACGAACCATTCACTATGTGCCCGTCTCATCAATATACACACAATCAAGCTCTCTGCTTCTTTTTTTTCTATTCTTTTCCCAATACTTCCTAATATTCTGTTTGTCTTTTGATAGCTGCTGAGCATTGGGCTGATGTCTTTAAGGAATTAATCAGAAGAGCTTAAAGATCTTTGCTAATTTAGAGTCCACCACTGTGAGCTTCATCATTAAAACTTTTTTCCTCGGGAGGATTACTTGGTATTAATTTGGTCTTTTCTCACCCAGTCACTCAACACAGTAAAATCCTTCCACAATTCTTTACAGTAAGCTTTGGCTATCTTGAGTAATTTCATATCAGCCAAAAATTGTTTCTTTATTCACTCCCTTCTCTGGATCAGTTAAGAATATGTTGAATAGCAGACAGCTCCATTCATTTCCCTACTAAATCTTTTGGAAAAAGATTATTTATCCTATTCCTTTTTTTAACTTTTACTTTAACCTATTTCTAATTCAGGAAGAAACTTATTCCATATCTGTCCTGGTTTGAGGTAAAAGAGGACCAATCTTGTTCAGTAACTTTCCTTTTTAGCTAGGCCTCTTCTAACTATTGATACCCCGTATCAGTTAATTTTTGTTAGCCTTTGGTGAGACACCTATTAAATATCCAAGTTGTGCCAATTCTTCTCCATTACAACACATTAAAACACTGTGGCGTACTAATTCTGGTCTTTATTATGATTTCAGCCGATCCACTCGCTATACAGTCCAGAAGCACTAATGAACTTCAGTCTCGCACCCTACAGGTTCTTTAAAAGACTTGGCTTCACAACTATTACTTTCTGCTCCTCACGTATCAGGGTCGATGTAAGTTATAGTTATCTATCACAGCACTTTAGTTTTGATTTCTGCTAGCATTCTTAGATGAACACAAACTATTTCTGTTGGTTAGTTACTATACATATATCAATTTGTTGTAAACCTTTTTCATGACAGCTAAGTCAAAGGTCCTTAGTTTGTTCCGCACAGAGAAAGGCTTCAGTATGAAAAAAAACCTCTTTTTGCTCTTTCTTAGTAAGCAACAATAGAAATAATTCACTTAGGGTTGGGTTGTTTGTTTGTTTCTGGGGGTTTTTTTTGCTAAAATCTTCTCTCTCTTGAATTTTTCTTCTACACTTTGTCAGAACTACAGGGTCAGGCTTTCTACTTTTGCATTTTAAATGCTGTTATTAGTTGTGCTAATGCTGTTAACAAGTCAAAGCTTAACAACATTTTTTTGGCCTGTTTCATAACAATTTTACATTATCTTGCCAGGATTTTCTGTTTTCTCATTTGGATAGAAGTTCCGCAGTGGAAGACGTCTCTGGTAGTTTTAAACAGTCTCCTGTCAGGATTTTACCCTTTGGGCTGCTTTTCTTAATTTCTGTTGAGAAAGGTTCTTCATTTGTACGTACTTTCTAGTTGTAAATTATATTATGGTGGGGCAAGAAGTCATGTTTTTTTCTGCCTGCAGTGGTATTGAATTTGGGAAAGCTATGGCCAGTATTGCAGCGCAGATCATTGTTATGGTTTTAGAAAAGAATTTAAAGGATAAAATGAGCTTTATTTTCATTATAAATTTCTAATAATCTGTTGCTGGATTAAAACAACAGCCTTAAGAATTGTAACCACTGATGGATATGTGCACCATATGGCATGCAGTTAACATCAAAATCTAATTTAAATCCCTGCTATTAAATAAGAAAGTGGAATAAAAAATATGTTGTCTTGGATTATTTGTGAAATATTGTATTATGATCTTCTTAATCTCTTATGCCAGGCTTTTTGTTGCCATTGTTTTAAAGAAGTATTTAGTTTGTGTATATGACTAAGCCTGCCTTTTTCATGGAATTGCAGACTTTTGCTTGAGCTAAAGATTAGACATTCCGTTTTATCATTCAACATGAATATACAAAATCTTGCGAGGAAAAGAGATCCTTGTTATCATTTCAGCAATCTCTGTTTTCCAGATTATTGAAATGAACAAAAGAGCAAAGAGTTCATTGTTATTTGCACCACTAAAGATGAAAAAGCAAAAAAGGATAATTGCAGTTTTCCAGTTAGGTAAAGAGCTTAAAAGACATTCTTGCTAAAAGATGAAAAAATTTCTGCATGTTGCTCACGATGTGAGTGACCTCACAGATATTATTTCAATCTGTCAGCAATTTAATCTCTTTCTTTGCACATAGTGTGAAAAATTCAGTACCTTTTTGTCAGAAATACCCTTGCATTCTCGTTTTTAAGCATATCAAAAGGCAAAATAACCAAAACTGAATTACTAAACTAATGTTTCTTTTGTGTGACAGTAATTGCCACATTGTACTGGCCATAATGATATTCAATGGAAGTTTATTTGCAGTTGCTCATGCCAAACTTACATTTATATAAAGTACTAAACAATATCAACCTTCTCTGTCCGTGTTTTACCAATGACTGTGGCAGACCCCAAGTTATTTGAAAGCACTGCCCCAAACATGAACACAACAAAAGTCACTTTTGGTAGATTTGAAGCAAAACAAAGGCTACAGATGAAAACTAATTCAAAATCAGTGTTTTAACAAGATGCATTTCAAGTCAGGGTGTTTTTTTTAAAAAGTGAAAGAGGGTCAAAAGTCTAAAAATCTCTATTTTATATGAATACTGACTCGCATTTTTTGACATTTTAAATTACTGAGAGTTGCTGCAACAAAAGTCAATGTCAGCAAATGACTCAGCTCAGCATGGAGTCTTCAGATCAGCCAGATCACAATTAAATTGCTTCAGAGATATGGATAGCGTTTTGTAATTTTTTCTCTCTCTCTTTTACCACCCACAACCTTTTTTTTTTATCCCCCAGCTCAGTGAGCTCTCCCAAAATAAGAACAGAATGAAGAAAAGTCTGGTTCACTTCACCCAGAAATAAATTCACTAAGGCCACCCCAGCACAGTGAGAAATAGTTAGTGGGTGGGAAAAGAGGTTCAAATAAGTAAACGTGTATTGAGTGGTCTAAAAAAACCTTGCCATGAAGCAAATTTTGAACAGAATTCAAGGATGAATAAAGGTGACTAAAGACTATGTTCGGGGCTCTTACTTTCTTAAGTGAGTATGAAACTAGCAACAATTTCCATGACCGCCTGAAATGTAAATGATAGGAACTGAAGAATGGCAGCACCACTGCCAAGAGGAATTTTCCATCCTGTAATTACATGGATTGCAACCAAAGCCCCCTTCTACACACTTCACACTGGAAAAGCAATATTTTTCTTTCAAATACACTTAAAATATAATAAAATATTGCACACAACCATCTCATGCAAGAACTCTAGAGAAATCAAATTTAGACAATCTAAGGCATAGGCAAGCGTCCACAAATCTATGCACATACAACATTGAAAAGAATTTCAACTACATGTAAATGTATTTTCACAACAAACTTTTAATAAAAGAAATAAAAATTTTCTCTTTTTTCCTCTGCCCTTTTCAAAATTAATACATTTTTTCTCCTTCCCTCTACACCTTGCCCTGTTGATTTTTTCCTCCCATTTTTAAATTCTTGTTCCTTTCCCTCCATTTCCATGCATATTCTTTTATTCACCTACCTGAGTTCCCTCCTCTTTCTATCCCCTCTTGATTTGTTTCTTTGCATTCAAATAGCAGTGCTGCCTGGGACATAGCCTCTGTCTAAACCAACCTCAGCTAATTTACACCCATTGCTTTCATAAGAGGGTACTCAGCACATAAATGTCTTTTTCCCTGGTACCTCACTGTCCATTATATCCAAGCACAGTGTTGTCACAGCATGGTCTAAAAATAACAATAGAAAACTTATTGGCTTAGGGGTTTTTACGCCTGTTTGCAGTTCGGAGAAAAGAGTAGATATCTTACTGTCCTAGCTTTTTTCTTCTCTGGTTTTACATTTGTTTTCTTCAGTAGCATGTTGTTAAAAAATAAAATAAAGCTGGGTGTCTTTTTTCTGCAAGTGATACTTCTTATCTTCTCCCCGTCTCTGCCATGCTGGACCACTCATCCGTAACAAAGGTACTTGCCATGCACAGCAACCAGGGAAACACGGGGCCATGAAGGAAGAGTGGAAACCTTATTTATCTTGCAAACCCTATTTTAGAATTTGAACACTGAACTTTCTTTGTGGTTTCATGGAATTCATGGTGAAATTTATAAAAAGATGTCCTCTGATGAATATTAAGCCATGTTAACATCAGTGAAAAGCTTGAAAACACAATTCTCAGAGTACCTGGCACAAATATAGACCCAGGTTCAAGATGAGACAGAAGCCAGGCAAGTTCTTCAGCTATCAGACAATCGCCTGCACGTCTTTTCTTGACAACATCAGGAGGTTTTCAAGGACAACACTCTGTCCTAGTATTCTTGCATGTAATTAACTCACAGATTAATCAACAGGATGTGTAGCTGAGGAGCTCTGAAGAGATTTTGTCTGGCTATAAAACATTAGAATGAAAGTTTTTGTTGCTGAATATACATCTATTCACAGAAGCTAACAGCTATCTGCTGCATTTTCTGCAACTTAAATATGTTTAATCTTCAGTTATATTAAAACCTATTGATGAGGAGAGGAGAGGAGGTTCTTTTAGAAGAGTGTTATCAAGACATTCATGAATTCTTCTCAATCATACCCTGCCAATTCTTTTACCAAGAGTTTCTTGCAAAAAAATTCTGCCTTCACTTGTGACAAATCCTGTATCCCAGAAGTACATGAGCTTGAGAAACTTTGGATTTGTCTATGTTTAGGCAGAAATATTTGTCTTGGCCAAAAAGGACGAAACAATCCCTTGATCAAGAAACACATTGAAATGTACTTTTTTTTTTTTTTTGGCTGAAATAAATAGCAGCAAGCTACTAAAAAACAGGAGTGATCCACGGGCTAAGAAGCCTTGTTGGAACATACAAAACTGGCTCATTCAGTAGCAGTGAGGAATGATTTGATGAACATTAGCCATTTCTCCCATAAAGAGAGCTGCAAAAGCAATTTGTGCAGCAATTGCAAATATGAGAGAGGATCAGTTAGATCACGTCAATGCTTACAGGTAGTTTGTGTCACCTTTTCCTTGGGTTCAGGTACACAGACAGCAGGACTAGAGCAGTGACCATTCTCAGTGCTAAAGAGACCTTGTATTGACAAACAGCCCAGAAAAAAGGAGACAGCAAGTAAAAAAGGAGATATATCTTCTCTATAACAAGTCACGAAAAAGGCACAAGCAACTTTAGTTGCAGTTATAATGGAACAATAGAAGATTGACACAAAAACATTCTCATTATCCCTGAATTAAAAACAAATGAACAGATGTATATTAGATATGACACCTGCCTGAAACAAAATTAAATCTTGACAGGATGGTCAAAATGGGATAATTTTGACAACAATAGCAAGGAAATATCTTTGGGGGGAACTTAAAGTTGCTGTCCAAAGAGCTCTAACATGGCACAGTGGGATTAAATAACTACAAGTTTCCTCAAAGCAGCAAAGAGAAAGTGAAACGGTTGCCCTTTGTCTGAGCATACCTGTCATCTGAACTGGGGTGGAAAAAGGAATCATTATGAAATTATGTTAGAAAGGATATTAAAATACCCTTAATAACTGGCATGAGATCATGTTGCTAACTATTTGTGGCAACAGTACTGTACAACTTTTCTGGTCAGAATAACATTATGCCAACAACTGCAGATTTTAATTTCTCTCCCCCTACCCTGTAAGTGATATTTTGCCTTTTCCCTTTCCTTCATCTTGCAGGGTAATACTGTCACATAACAGTATTGCTGAACAAAGCTGGGTGGGAGGTACCCCTCTTCATTTAGAAAAACTTCAGTAGTGGAAGTGAAGGCCATCTGTGATAGAAGATAGTGAGATGGTGTTTGGTAAAACACGTCTTTTAGAAGTTTTAAGAAAATAGGAGATGTCCAAACTGGAACAAATTTATTGGTTGAATATTTCCAAAATAATTCAATATACATACAGCCTTTTCCATTCCTGTTTGCCTCACAGCAGGTCTCTTGCACCAAGCCAGAATTCTGCAGGGAGACAGAGAAATGGATTTTGCTCACGTTATCTGTTTCTCACGGACACTGATAAATGAACCAAAAAACCCAGTCCGTGACCAGAGTCAGTAAATGTCAAAACTGTAGGAAATAAAAGTCAATAGGATTTCAGACAAGGCACCTGTTCTAGAGAAGAGAGCTGTTTAGCAGCAGTTGACTAATGCATGATCTAAGCAGCACCACTCACCGTTCTGATGACTACATTGCTAATCTAACTGAAGGCAGTAAGGAGAACCCTGCCTCTCAAAACCTCACCTGAAAAGCTTAACACCATTGCTCATCACCACTAAGCTACAGGTCTTCAAGAACAACTTCAGTGCTTCAGTGTCCAGGGCTGTGAAAGAGCCACAAGTCTTCCCAAGGGCAAAGCTTTCAGTGTCAACGTGTGTGACACGCTGTAAAACTACCAGGCAGAATAAAGAAGATTTTGAGCAATGGGAATGACCAGCAGCTCTGCAGCAGCACAGGTGCAAAAGGAGACTTATCTTGCCAAAGTAACAAGATCCCCCCCAAAAACGTTATTTTCTTGGGCCACCCAAATGACAATTCACCACATTAAAAGGCTATAAAATTGATCAAAGCATTTCTCAGGATTCTCTAGGATGAGATCTCATCTGCGTGCTGTACCACACAGTGCAGGAAAGTGACTGGATTGGAATGAGGAAAAAAAAAGAAAAAGAAAGAATAACAATTAATTGGGTTTTCTAATGGTGAGGAGCAATGTTGTTCTACAATCTTTCTTCATACTTGCACAGGTCAGTGGAGACAAAGATGTAATTGTAAGCAAAGTGTATCCCCAAAGCAGACACAATTTATGATCTGAAGGAAGTGAGTTTCCCAGCTTTGAAGCCAAGCCACAGGAGTGGTAGACGAGGGGGTTTTTAACACCACTACTGATTCACGTTGCTTCCTACATCACATTTACAGTTATTCAGGGAAAATGTGCCAGCATAACCAACAGTCATCTATCACGATGTTATAATTTCAAAGAGAATAAATCCAAATGTAGATATACACAGCAAATTATTCCAAAGAGTAAATTAAATAAGATTGTCATAGATACATGTTTCTCTACTTTTCAAATACTGCGATTTTTGAGTGATACATTTTTTCTAAAGCAAAGTATTTTTTAAAACAATCTTTTAGCAAACAAGGCCGTAGCCAGGAAATGGCCTTGTAGTCCTCCTTGGATTTAATCTGAATTCAAATGTAGTAACAAATAATAGGCATTTTTAAAAGGAACCTTTCAAACCGTACTGCTGTTCTTATGCCTCACAGTTAATTCATTAATTAAGACATTTCCGTGAAAAATAATAAGGGCCAGAAAGTGGAGCAGGGCACAGAGGAAAATGAGACTGAGCTTTACTTTCATTATAATCTCTATGTAGCTAAAGCAAAAGATGGGCTTGTTGAGGCTGAGAATCTGTCCCTTTCTGAAGGACAATTTCCATCTCAATTTTTTAAAAATTCAAGTATAGACCAAAAAATTGGTGGTATTTTTCCAACATTATGTTTTCCTTATGTTAATTCAGATAGCAAGCATCCACTGTTTTTTCAGATCAGACAGACATTTAAGATGATTATTTCTTTTATACATACATACACATTTTAAGAAATTGCATGCTGTTGGCTTCTACTATTGATTTCTATTCCCCTTTCTAAGCTGATAAATGCAAAAAGTGTATATTTGCTTGGTGACATTCCCAATATATAAATGCATACTTTCAGCAAAGGCATGCCCTTTCCCAACATTTTTTTTTTTTTGGTTTGCATTTAACAAAATAACTGCAAATGTCAGGTATTAGAGGGGTTGAAACAACCTTTTCTATTTTGTTGTCTTTAGAACCCCATCTTTTATTCATGACTTCTCTCTTGGTGCTGGAAGGGAGGTTGTGTTGCTATAGCAATGCCCTGCATATCCTTGTGGATAGCTTACAGTTTCACTTTTTTTAAACAACAAAGAGCCATTGATACTACATGTTGCCAAAGGTTACAAAAGTTGAATTCTAAAATGGAAATATTTCTTCTATAAGAATGCATAGGATATGGGCCATGCAAATTCAAAGCTTGAAGTAAAAAAAGAGCCCTTTTGTGAATATGGATGAACCTAGCATAATACTGTTTGGCTTCAATATATTATTCAGAAGAAAAGTATTTAAAATATACTCATTATCTACTGCTTTCAAGATATAAATGTTCAAATATGTACAACCTACTCTTACACCTTTCTGACCTGTAGTAGAAATAAAACCTTTTTACATTTTAACAGTTCTGGATAATAAAATGTAATCTTGTATTCCAATTATGATTTAATGGTAAATACACTCCCAATGTCAGGGAACAGTCACCTTATAGAAGCTTCACTGCCCACAATGGATATTAAATATAGTCGAGTATCCTTCAAGACTTCTCAAGTATGGTTTTTGTTCCTACCCTAATTGATTTCTCTTCTGTCAGATTTGAGTCCCACAGATAGATGTTTACATAGTACAAATTCAATGACGGTTCAACAAGTTAAATCAAATAAAGAGTTAGATGGAAAAATTTAGGGGTACAGTCATAAGAAAGAAATTTATACTGGTGATTCAGCAGGCAGCACCAAATGACTCGGAACAGATCAAAGAGGGTAACATGGGCAAAACATCTTCCGTCACTACTACAGAGCAGTAAATCAGAGAGGAAATCCAGACTTTTCCACCCTCAAAGTGCAGCGCAGGTGGAACAAATACCTCCTGTGCTGGCAGACATTCACTGCCTCGCTCCTACTGTGCTCACAGGACGACCAAAGCAATTTCCTTAGGTGTTTCAATGCAGTGATTCAGTTTCCTGTGTAATCCTTCTGCCAGGCAGCCACAAGGGTCAAGTTCAATCCCTAAATCACTAGAACACTTCAAACAAGCCCACCTTACTCTGCAGAACCCTGGCACACCAAGGCCACCACTCGAGAGACAGCAGAGCCACATGGAGCCCTTCCAGCGCCTCGCAGGCTCACCCCTGCCCACTCCCCCCTCGTAGCCGCACTGATGCAGCAGTCTGCTGGGGCCCAGCAGGAGGTGAGCTCAAGAAGGTAGCCGTCCTTCCACTCCAAAACTCTTCTTTAGTTTCCAGATCTCACTAGATTTACAAACCCACGAACAGTTGCTAACATGACTGCAGGGGCAGAGTGCAACTGAGGAAACAAGGGAATATTCATTAAATATCATCCTGACCTGGACTATTTGGGTTCTGGACAATCTGTCTCTACTATCAAGCAGAGAGTGGGACATATGGGCTTCAACAAACTTTGTTTAACTGGAAGAGAAGGCAAAGAAAAACCATATACCAACAATTCACAACAGGCACCACCACCACTCCAGCAGAGTACCTAGCAATTCTCGTGACCCTGTCCTCCTCCGGGTCCTCTTGACCTCGTGCTCCTCCTGAGGACCTGGTCTGCTGGACCTGGTCCTCCTGCTGAGGACCTAGTCTGCTGGTGCTGGTGTTGCTCTGCCACCCCACCTTTCACGGCAGCCCTGAGCAGCGCAGGCAGGCAGTGGCATGCCAAATCCACCCAGGGTCCTTGTCCCAAAGGAAGGCTTAATCAGTGAACTCTTGGCTCCTTGTAGCTTTGGCACCTCACTTTTTTTTTCCTCCCCAGACCCTTAACCATAGATTTGATTATGGTAGCTCCCTCACTCCAGGAAACAGCTAGGCTGCTTGAGTTTTCCGCAACTTAATTACAGCAGGTCTGTTCTCCCCTCTTTTATAGCTTTATTTTACAGCTCAGAAACGCCCCTTGGAAACTTAAGAAGCTGCCAAGAGGGACAGGTTGCATTGCCCTAGCCTACCAGCCCATTTCAGCCATTGCTTTCCAAAAGAGGCTCTCAGAGGGACAGGAGAGCTCTGAACTTGAGGATCCTGGAGAAACACTGATCTTTGTCATTCTTTACACCCACAGTCAGGCTTATGAGGAAAAATTACTGTAAACAAGAGGCTAGAGTGAAGATAAAGCGTGCCGCAACATCAACTAACTGCAGTTCTCTAAACTACCATAGAACATTTTGTGGAAAAAAATACATTAACTTTCTTCTCTTATGTGATAACAGTGCCACAAAGCTTGCTAGAAGTTCCTTGCTGCACAAGTACAAGGCTGCTGTGTTTGAGCCTGTCCCTGCACCAAAAATGGTCCATAGAAAGAGACTTTAGGCTATGACTTCATTGCCTATAGGAAACCAGGAGAGACAGGAAGGTAAACCCTATTGCTCTCCCTCAGCCAGCTCCGTACCACTGCCCCCATGCCCGTGCAGCACCAGTGAGTGTCACAGGGACTGCCAGGATGGGGATGGCAGAAGCCAGAATCCAAGCTGTGTGTAAATTCTGTTTGCCTTTATGGCATTTGATGTCACAGCCTTTTTCTGAAGGATTTTGTCTTGCTGCAAGGGGAAATGATGTGTGCGATACTGCCGGGCCAGGAGTGCTGTACTCAGCCACGCTGCACGTAGATGTGCTGTTGAGCTAGGACCAAGGACACCCAAAGCAAAATTCTCCCTGTGCCGCCTCTTGGAAACTCACCTCAAGTCCATGGGGGAAGTTGTGACTGACTGGTAATTTTGAATTCAGGCATGGGCTTATACTCTTACCTCTCCACTGAAATGTGAAGCACCAGTTCCTTCTAGAAGGTTAATCGTACCGTTCCCAGAACTCAAAGCTGTGGGCACCCTGGGCTTACATTTTGCTGACGGTTTCCTCTATCGGATGCCACTTGCAGGAGTCCTGTCAGGTACCGGGGCTTCCAGCAGGATCCCTTGCTTTGGCTTCACAGCAGGAGATGTGTCAGCACCTCAGGAAAGGCAACCAACCACCTGCTTAAAATAAAAATCTCAGTCTGATACAAGGTGTGCAATCCTAAATACAACTAATAGACTGTACGTAGGCAGCTGCCCCAAACTATCCTAGGCAGCTCTTTATCACTTGCACCTCCCAAACCTGGGCCAAGCTGTGACCGTGAGACGGAGCCGAGCTGGAACACAAACTACCTGGGTTAGCAAAGTCTCAGTTTGGAAAAACCTTGCAACTACCACACTCACGTGTCTGAATCTTTTCTGCTCATTTTCTGGGGCTTTCCCTACTGGTAGGCTGCTTATTAAAACCAGCATTTGTGGGTTACACAACACAGCAGTTTGAGGTGATCAGGCAATTTTGGTTTTGGGGTTTGTTTGCAAAAATAATTGCCTTTAATGGCTGTTTAGCATTCAGAAGGATTTTTGTTTCACGTATAGTGCTATTTAGAGTTTGAAAAGCTGCTAATTCAGCAACAAATTTATTTGTTGCCATCCTACTTTAACCAAGATTACTACTTTTGGTTTACCCTGTTTGCTCTGATTTCTGCTGTGACTGAACCTGGCATCATAAACTCTTTTCCGGGAGAAATGCCTACCTACCTACCCCCTGTGAATTACCTGCAATATTGATTGCTGCCTGTCGCTCCCAGGTTCTCAGCTGCCTGTCCCTCTTCCCAAACCCTCTCTAGCCCTGTTTTTATGGTTCCGTCTCACTGCTAGTCTAGCTGTTGACCCCTCATACATCCTTATTCTCTTCTCCGACATGTTCTACAAGTATCTTCTTTACTGTATGTCTGCTGTTGCAATGCTAAGTCCCCTCTCAACATGCTCTTAAAGATGAAGTCTTGCTTTATAGCCATAGGCCATATATGTAAAAATTACTCCTGGTTTTAACCGGTTCTATACTCAAGATTAGTTCTGAGCAACAAAGAGATGTCATGGTCTAGATTTATAAAAGCCTTATTTCTCTCGTGCTTGTCCTCACTTCATTGTCATGTTTAAACATAGGATTTCATGTTGCAAATTCTAAGTAAACCTAGATGCATTGGACCTCCCTCTGAAACAGAGATCAGTGCTTATTGCCAGATAAAATCTACAAGAAGATGGAGCTGAAGTTAAGATGCATGCAGCGATGACTTGAGTCAAAATCATTACAGGGCTGAATTGTAACCATTCTAAAAATCAGGCTTTATAAACCCTTGGAAATCAGGATAAGTCACACTTGAAATAAATCCAAATATGTGAAGATAGCTAGGGCATCGTTATATGTGCTTTTTTTTTCGTATTCAAAGGTCTTATATACTGGCCTGGAGTAAAATGAGCTAATAATCATGAGATTCTGATTAGGCAAATATGGTTGTCGAGGCCAGGTTAAGAGACCTGCATCTGTTCCGAGGAGCAATGAGGCTTATAATTTTAGCATGACCTTTAAAGAATTTGTTCTTAAAAGTATAATAATAGATGTTATGATGTTATAGCAGACCATGAGAAACTGAAAATTTCCACAACTGAAAAAGGGCTCTTAGACAGGGGATTTTAGCGCTTGAGCTCCCAGATAAAATCCACTTTTAAGAGCACTTCATTTTTCATGTTTTCTTGCCCTCACAATAGAAGGGATATCCTTACAGTCATTCGCAGCAAAAGAAAAGATGCAAAAACTTCTTACATGACCCAATTTTTAATTTTTTTCAAATTAATTTTCATATTGAAATGTAATTTTTTTTAAAGGAAAGAAGAATTCTGAGTCCATCACACTTTCTGAAGAAAATCTCTGTAGATTTCATATACTAAACAGGGACCTTTCTTCTTGCACAAAACAGAACTCCATGTACAGTGCAATACAGCATATTAAATGGTTATGCTGAAGACGTACTCTAGGCAATTTCTTCTATGTTTCATACAAAAGTGGTAGGATAGGCATAATTTTAGGCAGCAATATTCAACAGCTGAGCTGTATGTGCAAATACTTGAAAACATTGGTATTGGGCAATTTCCAGCATCCAAGCAATAAACCTTGGCAAGAATTTTACAATTCCTGTGAAAGATAACTGAGAAGAACTTCTTACGGACTAGAGGGACAAAATGATGTGTCCAGGAAGCCAGGAAGAAGGATGTTGCTGATGCTTAAAGAGAAAGATTTCTCTATGGAAAATAACAGATTTGAAGAATAGGTATGGGGATTTGGCCACTCCTGAGACGTGTGGTACTAACTAGCAGAAGGGCTAAGTATTAAGCAGAAGTTATCTTAGCTAGTGGCACTAATAGCCTCTCTATCTTGTTAGTTAACATCATCTATTGTCTGTTTTCCCAGATTATGCATGGTAAATTAACCCCTTCAATGTTGTTTATGCTTGCAGAAATGATCAACATGAAAATTAAGGCCTGACTCAATCATGTCACACTGTTCACCTAAATGAGATGTTCTCTTGACCTCCAAAGGTTTAATAAATTCTGTGCAAAGAATTATTGTCTTCTGTTTGTTCAAGGTGACGGTGTCTTACGTCTCTCTCTCTTGTCTTTCTCACTTTCTCACAACTAAGCGGTGTGCCCTTCGCAAACTTATGAAAGCCATCAAGGCTTTCTAGCATCCCAAGGAAGTTCACAGCATCCCTCTGGGTCTAGAAGTAATGAATTGAGTTTCAGCATTTTCTCTTCCACTTTCTTTGGATTTTTTTTTTCTTTTATATCATTTAGACCACATCATGGTTGCTAGTAAGACTAAGCAAACAGTTCATTCAGTATCCATTTGAAAAATTAAGCATATATTTGTATACCTATCACTTGGTACTCCTATGCACTTTTAAACTTGTATGCATGCTTTGGATTGAAGCCAATACTTCAGAATGTACTAAACCTGAGAAGGACACTACAGTAGTGCTCCAGCACTGACCAGGACAGTTATGCTCAGGATTCAGCATCTCCCTATATGATTCAGAACACAACTTCAGAACTTTTAGAACTTTTGCATTCCAACATAGAGGAAGCTGGGCAAAACATTAGGCCTGCATGGATGAACAAGGAGCTCCTGGAGAAACTCAGATTCAGAAAGGAAGCCTACAGAGGGTGGAAGCAAGGACAGGTAGCCTGGGAGGAATAGAGAGAAATTGTCCAAGCAGGCAGGGATTAGGTTAGGAAAGCTAAAGCCCAGATACAGTTGAATCTGACCAGGAACGTCAAGGGCAACAAGGAAAGCTTCTGTAGGTATGTCAGTGATAAAAGGAAGACTAGGGGAAAAATGGGCCCTCTCTGGAAGGCAACAGGAGACCTGGTCACCTGGGATATGGAGAAGGCTGAGGTACTCAACGCCTTTTTTGCCTCCAAATTCACTGGCAAGTGCTCTAGCCACACCGCCCAAGTCGCAGAAGGCAAAGGCAGGGACTGGGAGAATGAGGAACTGCCCAGTGCAGAAGAAGACCAGGTTTGAGACCATCTAAGGAACCTGAAGGTGCACAAGTCTATGGGACCTGATGAGATTCATCCACAGGTCCTGTGGGAATTGGCAGATGAAGTTGCTAAGCCACTGTCCATCATATTTGAGAAGTCGTGGTGGTCCAGTGAAGTTCCCACTGACTGGAAAAGGGGAAACATAAGCCCATTTTTAAAAAGGTAAAAAAGGAAGACTCGGGGAACTACAGGCCAGTCAGTCTCACCTCTGTGACCAGGAAGATCATGGAGCAGATCTCCCTGCAAACTATGCTAAGGCACATGATAAATAAGGAGGTGATCAGTGACAGCCAACATGGCTTCACTAAGGGCAAATCGTGCCTGACAAATTTGGTGGCCTTCTACAATGGTGTTACAGCGTTGGTCGATAAGGGAAGAGCAACTGGATTTGAAAGGTGGATTTGACGGATGGACCACTTAATGGATAAGGAATTGGCTGGGTGGCCGCACTCAAAGAGATGCGGTTAATGGCTCAATGTCCAAGTGGCAACCAGTGATGAGTGGCATTCCTCAGGAGTCAGTACTGGGACTAGTGTTGTTCAACATCTCTGTTGGCAACATGGACAGTGGGATTGAGTGCACCCTCAGCAAGTTTGCCAATGACACCAAGCTGTGTGGCATGATCAACATGCTGGAGGGAAGGGATGCCATCCAGAGGGACCTTCACAGGCTTGAGAGATAGGCCCATGCCAACCTCATGAAGTTCAACCAGGCCACGTGCAAGGTCCTGCATGTGGGTTGAGGCAATCCCAAGCACAAATACAGGCTGGGAGGAGAATGGCTTGAAAGCAGCCCTGAGCAGAAGGACTTGAGGGTGTTGGTGGATGAGAAGCTCAACATGACCTGGCAATGTCTGCTTGCAGCCCAGAAAGCCAACCGTGTCCTGGGCTGCATCAAAAGAAGCATGGCCAGCAGGTCAAGGGAGGTGATTCTGCCCCTCTACTCCGTTCTTGTGAGACCCCACCTGGAGTACTGCATCCAGCTTTGGAGTCCTCAGCACAAGAAGGATGTAGACCTGTTGGAGCGGGTCCAGAGGAGGACCACGAAGATGATCAGAGGACTGGAGCACCTCTCCTGTGAAGACAGTCTGAGACAGTTGGGGTTGTGCATCCTGGAGAACAGAAGACTTCCGGAAGACCTTATAGCAGCCTTCCAGGAAAGATGGGGAGGGACTCTTTATCAGCGAGTATAGTGATAGAGCAAGGGGTAATGGCTTTGAACTGAAAGAGTGTAGATTTAGATTAGATCTCAGGAAGAAATTCTTTACTGTGAGGGTGGTGGGACACTGGAACAGGTTGCCCAGAGAAACTGTGGAGACCCCATTCCTGGAAGTGTTCAAGGCCAGGGTGGATGGAGCTTTAAGCAAGCTGGTCTAGTGGAAGGTGTCCCTGCCCACAGCATGGCGGTTGGAACAAGGTGGTCTTTAAGGTCCCTTCCAAATCCAGCAATTCTATGATTCTATAACTAAGACTTATCTGTTTCACAAACGCAGTCACTTACAGAAGTTCCCAAAGAACCATCAGATGCTCTGCTCATTCCAGCTGGAGCCACCTTGCTTCATATTAAAAAATAAAAAATTCAATATCCAAGAACTGGAACTGAAATACAGGTCTCCCAGAACTGTGAGTGAACTGTTGGTCTCTCTTCTGTGCCCAATAGGTAGTTAAAATACTTTCTAACACACAAAAAAAATCAAGATTAAGCAGGACACAGATTTCCACTCTAAACACACATTTTTGGCTTGCTTGTTAAAGTATTCTACTGGGATGTAGGAGATACGGGTTGCAACCCCTTTCTGGAGTTAAACAACAAGGAGATCTGAATGTAGGTTTACACACTCTTGGTAGCAGTCTTGGTTCCTAATTACAAATAGATTCGGGACTTTTCTCCTTGCTGTTTCTGTGAATGTTCCCTACCACCTTCAAGTTTGTATTCAACCAAAACCAATTCATGAAATTCCACTGGAATTTGCAAAGTATTTCCTCTCTCTTGAAACTTTGTCCTGAAAAAAATGTCCTATTGGGCATATGAATTATCAACTAAATTAAAAAGGGCACTCACATGTCTTCATTTTCAGCTTTGAGAACCACAATTAATAACAGAAGAAACATCTGCTAGCTACACAGAGAGTGCTGTTTACTGCTTTATAGCAGGATGTTTTACTGTAGAGCTTATTGGAGGATTGAAGGGAAATTCTCTTTACTCTCCTGTCGTTTTCAGTTACAGCACATATGTTTGAAGACAGTTAATAACCGGAAAAAAAAAATCTGACTTAAATTAGCCCCTGGTTTCTTCGTTATTCATTGCACAGTGGTAGATTACTGATAGCACCATAGGAACAAATATATGCTGGGAATCCCACAGATCCATTTGATTCTAACTGGGTTTATGGAGTGTCAAGCAGATAAGCTGCACATCTGGGATTCCAGGGTGCACGAGAGATGCCATAACACCCAATACAGAAACCACTTGGCAAGAAGCAAAAAAAAGGGCATTCTTTCTAAAGGACTGCTTTTCCACGTGTCAGGACCCTTTACGGGGATGGAAACAATCCGGCAGGAAGCGAGGGAAAAATGACCAGAACTGGATTTGATCAAGGTAATTTTATCAAATGTTATACCAGAGGGTAACCATAGGAGACAAGAGCATAACAGAAGAATTAAACTGATATTTTTGAGCACGCATGAAACTGGTAATGTTTGCAAAGTCCCCAGATTTTAAGTAACACAGTCCTATAATCAGTGTGTAAAAACACTTATTGCAGGAAATCTGGTGAAATCAACCCAAGTTTTCTGAAGACTTAGCAATAGCAGCAATTATTCTTCTGCGGTGATGTGTGAAGTTGAAGCGGCTGTTTCATCCAGGCACAGGAGGTGGTAGTGTGCTGCCCCCCAGAGACTGCACTGACTGCTTCTCGCAACACATTTTCTTTTTTTAAGGAAAGGAAAAAACTTGCATTCTTGCTTTGCACTAGTCTCAACAACTCTGATCTAGTTAGTTCTGAACTGTTATAGGCTTTAGTAGCCATGGTAGGGAAACTAACCATTTTTACTGCTACAGCTGAAGCCTGATTCTAAGGGCAATAGGTGGGTGCAGAGTCTTTATGATTTTTGCTATTGCATATCTGAAGATTCCAGTATATCCGCAGTCATAAAAATAAGTTTGGATATTTTCTGTTTGCTCACACAGAATCCCATATCCCCACATACTGTTTCGTTGTGCTCACATTTAAGAAAATAACATGAGAGTTGACTGCATCTTGTCTTATCTGCTTAGTAACCCTCAAAAACATAGCAAGGTGAGGAAGGTTTCCCACCCATTCTTCCAAAGCCTCTCTAGCTGCCTGAGTTCTTGCTTGGTTTTGGAAGAGCAGTAAAATGCCACAACTGGAATGGAACCAAAAGGTATACAGAGTCATGGATGACCGTGTAATATGGGAAATACTTTTACCATTAAAAAAAACCAAACCAGGCCTAGGAAGTAAGAGCTCTGGGCTCAAACACTCGCAGCTGACTCGCTGGCTAAGTCGTGCCCAACACTTTGCAGATATTTGTTTTTTCATTAGACCTCTATAATCTTCTCTGAGCAAATCAGGCTTGGCTACCTCTTCCTTTCTGGTCCTTTATCTCATCTGGCTCCCTTCCCTTCTTTTGGTCCCCTTTTCCTCTCATCTTTTTAACCAACCTGAGCATTCCTAAAGGACTTCTTTCTGCTTCTTGCCTTTTCTTTGTAAAATTTTATCCTCATATTGTTGCTTTCAACTGTATGTTTTACAATCCTGAAACCACAATCTGTATTTAAAATTAATAAAGTGTGGAGCTGAGATGCACACAGTATTTGTCAACTAATTCTCACTGCTTTAGCATTCTCCCCCTGCCTCTACATCCACATACCTCCTTTTTTCTCTCTGAGGTCTCTGAGGCTAGGTCCACTTTGTCTTAATTTCGACAAAAATTCAAAATTAAACAAAAACCTTGATAGAGAATATTTGCTGTAAGGTACTATAATGTCAAGAAAAGGAAATTACTCATTTCTCTTCTGTCCTTCATCATCAATCAAAATGGAAATTTGTTATTTACAAGAAGCCGAGAGTGTGTCATATTGTCTTCTGCTGCAGAAAACTCACATGCACTTTGAAAACAGGAGAAGTGATCGAGAAAAGGCAGGGTTAGATCTGTGGGAGATTGATTACAAAGCAAGTATACATCTTCTGGATACAGATAGCTCAGTCCCAAGGGTTTTTCCTGAAGCAAGTGGGGAATGAGATGCAGGAAATATATCATAAAGTCAAACGTACATGGTTCCCGCTAGTTGCAGGGACATTCAGCACCCATACAAATTTTTTGAGGGATATTTTCGCAAGGTTGAAAGCGAAGATCCACACAAATAAATAGCAGAGGCATATCCCCATCAGTTCATCAAATGAGCAAATTTGACAACTAAGCTCACAACAACTACCTGGGGTTCAGGATGTTTCTCACAGCTCTTCTGTTAATCTTCATGGAAAACTCGTGCCCAAAGGACATCAGGGAGAGCATACAAAGATGAAGGACAGGGGTAGTCTTGCATGCCGTCCCTGTTCTAAGCCAGCCAATGGCTTTCAAGCCACCGATCCAAATCAGAGGATTTTAGCTGTAGAGCTGTAAAGAGCTCAGAGCCGACAGCTCCCCCCGGCCCTTTTTTCCCCTGAACTGTGAGAAGGAAAGCTCGCACTACCTGGTGTCCGACTGACTTAACAGAGTAGTTTGGATGGTTGCAAACAGGAGCTGTTAGTTCCAGCAGGTGTAAGTTAGAAGCAAAACAAAACAAAACCAAAAAAAAGTCCCCAATATTTTGTGATCACTGGCAAAATGCAATGAAAATCCTCTTTCAACAGAAAGTGATTTTAATATTGAATGTATTTGTTATTTAGGAGAGTGACACAACACAGTATTTGCTACTTTCCATCTTGAATTCACCAATCTGTTGTCAATGTTTGAAAAAGACTGTTACCTTTATCAAGATAATAGGCACAAATGGTCCGATGAGAAGTTTAATTCTGCCCTTAATTGACTTAGCTGCTGCCGACATTTCACGTGACTACGAATGTGTACGCACTATATAAGTGAACAATATTCAAGAGGGTTGTATGCATGTTTATAAGCAACCTGCAGCGATTATTATGCCGATTGCAAGCTTGAAGGGAATGCAAATCCTGCCGTGAGTAGCGCAAGAGCTCAGCCAAGTCCTCAGAGGCGCAGTGCCCGCGCACTCCCGACGCCCAGGTGATGGGCGCCGGGCGGAGTGCGCAGCGCAGCGCGGCTCGGAGCGCAGGGCGCAGCGCGGAGCGGAGAGCAGCGCGGAGCGGAGCGCGGAGCGGAGCGCAGGGCGCAGGGCGCAGCGCGGTTCGGAGCGCGGCTGGGAGCGCAGGGCGCAGCGCGGAGCGGAGCGCGGCTGGGAGCGGAGCGCAGGGCGCAGCGCAGATCAGAGCGCAGCGCAGGGGCGGCGCAGCCCCGGCGGGAGCAGCGCTCCCATTGCGGTGGGCGGCCCCTTTTCAGTGGAGTAATCAAACAGGTTTGATCGGTCACTGTCTGCCTTTGTCCGGCGCTGACCTACACGTTGCGCTGAGGGACATCTTTGTCTCACTTTTCTTTGGTCACCGAGTTCATGGAGCTCAATGGGCCGCGGCTGGCAGTCCATTAACGGGGGTTCTCAGCCCAGCCCCGGGCCACCCAGGAGCCCTGCCGCATGTTCTCACTGAATGGCTTCACTGGTGGCCCATTCAAATGCGCTAATGTCAGAAAAAAGAGTTGAATGGGGGAGCCAATGTACACCATTGCTCAGGCGAAGTGACTGCAGCCTCCAACAAAGCCTCCCCTGTGGTGATGTTAAGCAGAGTTCTCAATAGTGCTAAGGCAGAGCAAGAACTAATGCTCCAATCATGTCATCAACAGGTGGCACAGATGCAGCCACTTCAATACAGAAATCACAGGGCAACATTTCCTGGTCATTCTAGCCGCTTTCCAGCGCTAACGTACAGAAAAATGTGCAGATGTCATGTGGCTCTCTTGTGGTGTGTCAGACCCCCTTGAACCCAGCTCCAAAGGACTTTTTTGTTTCCCGTTTCTTTTACTATTCACACCAACTGTAGGCAACATTAAAGTCTCGTTTTGCGTGAAGCACAAAACTTAGTTTTTAACATACACGTAGATAATTTCCTTTACTTTTTCTCAGCTGCATGAATGGACCTCGCCAGCAAGAAAGGAAACTGTTGCGATATTCACAACAGTACAGAACACATTATTACACCATTTCATTAATTTTTAGAGGGCACGTTAAGTTATTTCAGTTTATTTCAAAAAATGAGGTTAAATCAAAATACAGTTGAACTCACATCCACTATGAACATGAACGTCTTTTCTTCTCACTTGAGCACAATGTTCACCTCTAATGTTTTGGAGAAAAAACAGGGCACAACAAAAACAGGGCTCCTAACAATTCTGAATGCAACATCTATACAAAGTGAATTTGCAAAGCACATCCCAGGCAAAGAACTGCCACAGTTTCTGCTCTAATTAAGAACTCATAACTTTGGCAGTGGATTTCCGTTGCTGTGCTCATAGTAGGTGGTCAATGTGTGGCAGAAGGGAAGTAACCATCTCCACAAAACACGTTACTGCTGAACAAGACAGACACCTCTCTCTGTTAGGGCTAAGACTTGCATTCATTTTCAAATCGTTCATATGAGACAGAAAGGGAGAAAACAAAAACCACTAGAGAAAACTTCCCTGCCGGGGGAAAGTCAAGCACTTAAGGAGGCTGAGATAGGACTCCTTCCAAAAGTGACTCCCACAGTTGCAGGCAATCACACTCGGGACAGGCCACAGGTCATGGACACAGACCACTCACCAGAAAGCTTTCCTCAACTAACCTGAAACCAAAAACCACGACTGCCAAGTCACACAAAGAAACAGAAGAAACCACACCAACGTTGTAGGTCTTTATGCTACAGGGAATGGGTTAAACACAATTTTAGGAAAAGAATTGAGCACCATGCTACAGAGGCAAGAGGAAAAAATCCCTGGCAAGCCAACCTGGGTGAAAAAAACCCTCTTATTTGGACTTCGGCTGTTGTTTGTATCCCCTGCTTACTAGCAGGGGGCATCTTCCACTTTATATAGACAGAAGAGAAATTTTGGGTCAGAAACAAGAACTAAGCCATAGTCCTGCACAAGAAACAGATTTAACGTTCTTCCACTTCAATGCAAAGAAAATCCACTATAATGACAGAATTGATAGAGAGAGTTAAGATTAATGAGATACAGGTGTGTTTTCCCAGTGGCATCATGTGCACTGGTACGTAGATTTACTGTCAGAAGGTGACTGTTTTTTCCAAGCTGCTCTAACTTTTAAAAAGATCCATTACTGTGAATACAAAATTCCTGATGTCAATACACACACTGAACTAAGATTTTAGTTTGCTTGTTTGTTTAATGGTCTGGATATGGTTTGTATTATTTATCCATGGTGTCTTCGCTCATGCATAATTAACCTATTCCAAATTCAGGCTGATAACATAAAAAACTGTGATACACAGTGATAACATTTTCAAACAATCATTAAATCAAATCTTTAATGGCTGTGGGATATATGATGACTCACTAAAAGCAATAGGACAGCTCCACTGAAAAAAGAAACTTCACTTTAAATTCTATAGAAATATAGAGAAATTAGCATAAGACACAAATGAGCCCTTTATAGACATCTATCCATTTACATCAGGTTCTCCATGACCCTTTCCATGAAACTCTATGCATGTTTGTTTCCTTTCTCTAAGCTTTTGAAGGACAGAAGAAAATGCAAAGGATATCCTGATAAAATAAATGTTTTCCCTAGTACCTAACTGTTTACTCATTGTTACTGTTTGTTTTCCACTTCACATCCAGAATACAAATGTTCCAGAAAATTTAACAGAAATTTTGTCTAAGAAGAGGTCTAACCTGCAGACTTCAGGCACCCTTTAAGCTGTGTTCATCTTCGTTATGCGTTTTGTAATAATTTTCATTACACTTGGAACTTGTCAGAGATTTGTTGTTCAGATAAGACAATATGGGGTGGGTTTTTTTCATGTTTTCACTTTAAATGCTGCTATACAATTTCAAAAGGATATCCTAAAAGATTCTACCAGAATAACACCAGGAGAAACTTTTTCAACCTAATTTTCCCGAGGAATACTGCTTTTACTTAGCACAGAATCACCTGCTTTTCATTATTTCCTCCTTCTCTTACTCTGTGAGTCTATGACCGTAAAGGCTCAGCAGATCTCTGTGGAACTTTAAATTGTGAAACGGGAAAGGAATTCCTGCTGCTTTGTACAGCTTAGTCTTCGATGCCTTTATAAATGTGCACAAAAACACAAACTGGAATAATTTCACAGCTGGCCTTCTCCTTCCACATCTCCATTTCTCCACTTTAACAGTCCTTCTTTCGCGTTGCTGCCCCACACGACTGGCAGACTGAGGAACCTTCTGCCTCTCCCAGAGGAATGAGCCGTAGGCTTCCGTACCCAGCTGGCACAATGGCTCTTTTTACACAACTCTTGGTCTTGGAGACACCAAAGTGTTTTATAGGATCACATTTATATTCAGATTTTTTTTTCTAAATCTTCCTAAAAATCGCAATAGCTCTTACTTGCTTTCAAAATGTTAGGATTAACAATACTGATTGCTTCTCTTTCATCCAAGTGTTCTCACTAGGTTTTCTGGTCACAGAACATAAAGTGAGGACTGGAAGGTTGTACATGTAAAGCCTCATCCTACAAACATGCTTAACATACCCCCCTGTTTACACTCAGAGGAATAATTCACTTAAGTAAAGCAGTCTTTGGCCGGAACATTTTTTTCTTACACTTTTTAATATATTTTTAATATATCCAAGTATAGAAGAGGATCATTTTCTGAAATACTAGTTGGTACCGTAAAT
>VYXH01012769.1:211589-233278 GCA_013397275.1 Burhinus bistriatus | reverse complement strand
TGATTCTATGATTCTATATGTAACTATGTGAACTATGTAATATTTTAATACAAAATAACTAATATTTTTGAGATGTGTTTGAATAATTGCCAAAATACTAAGTGGCATATGGTGTGTATTGATTTGTTCTGGCTGGATTGCACTGTATTTCTCCAATGAAGTTTAGAGGTTCTGTGGGACTAGAACCTCACTTTTTTAGATTCCGTATATGCATTGCGAGAGATTTGTCTCATTTAGAGTGTGTGTCATGTTTAGTGTGGTTCATCTGTCTTTAGTTGGTCTGGTTGAATAGTCTCATTGTTACTGAAGTAAACTTCAGTATATATCGTAAGGTCAAGCAGAAGAAAATTTTCAGTGTTACCAGAATTTAGCAGTAGGGTGAGAAGAGCCACATTTTTAAAAATCGAGATTCCACATGAGCTTTGGGAAGGGCTTCCCAAGCAATGTGCCAAACCATTCCAGCCTTCCTTTCCAAGCTAGTTCCACAAGTTCCTGGAGGTTGCTGTCTGTGGCCATATATGCAGATGCTGTGATAGATTTGTAGTGATTTCAGGTGTTGTCTTCACACTTGTTGAAACTGAGAACGTACATTTTGCATGGAACCCTTTTATGGTGTCAGACACAGACAAAGTTCTGACTCTTTGTCCAAGTCTGTGAAGGTGTATTTGTTCGTCAGATTTACCATATTGAAACAATTCAACAGTAGTCTTAGTCAACACTAAATCTTTCCTGGAGTTATTTTTGCTTGACACTTAATGCAAGGTGCTTTGGACTTAAATTCAATGTGAAATCAGATTGTTTAAAAAACAAAACAATAATTTAGGATTATTTTTCTTCCTTTTTTCCTTTAGTCTTCAATCAGTGGACTTTGAAGCTGTGGCTGTTACAGTGAAAGAACTAGTCAACTATGCATTGACTATCAACGCAAACAACCACTTCTGGTTAATTATTCAGGCAGATATTTATTTTGGTAAGTGAAAGCAATGTCTATTTTTAGCATCTGTGTAGGGGTACCTTGCTTTTCTGAGATTTGCCTGACATAACCCTCCTTGTATTTCCTCTTACGAAAAGAAGCTTAAGTGATACATGAGTTTAAAATCTTTAGATGCAATAGTATAGGTGAGTTTGTCTGGGAGGTTGTCTTAAGCCTGCAGAGACTGAACTTTCGATGGGTCATGAGGACTTGCTTTTAGGGTAAGGGAAACTTTACAGTAAAAAGTCATCATTAACTTCACTTTTTTTAGTGGGTGCAGTTGGTCCTTCAGTGGTATAATTACGCAACCGCCTAACATTTGAGTCTTTTATTAAGTGAATGGAAAGTTGTGTGAATAGTGCTTGCTTTTTAAACGTGGAGATCAGCTCCACTGGAGCAGAAGACGAGCAGAGTAGAGAGGATCTGTATTTTATATAGGGAAGTATCTAAGATTTGTAAATGAGGAAGTGTGAACTCTTGATTGGTATTGGTTGTGATGGGAAGCGCTTTCCTGTTGTTCTGTCCTCACCTGCCACTTCCCCAGTACTTATCCTTGCTCCTCAGCTGAGAGCAGCCAGCAGAACTGGGACATAAAGCACTTAAGATTCTGGGCACCATGGCATGCACCCAGACTGTACCAGGGCAGCCGTTGCCTGGGGAGATCTTGTCCAGTCTATGTGACGCTATGCTTTGTTAAATTATTCCCCAATCTAGACTCAGTTCTTGTGGGCTGGCTTTGTAGCATAAGTAGAGTGGAGAGAGGTAGGTACTGAAGAATGAACTTTCAGAAGGTGGCCAGACAGGTACAGTACTATCTGGTGTATGTGCTTGAGATGGACATGGCCATAGCCGTCCTCAAAGGTAGCTGGGCATTTCTTCCACTTAAATTATCTGTTGAGACCACTCTAGTGAAATACAGCATTTAAGCCAAATTGTTCTTTTCTGGCAATAAAACAGGGCATGTACTGTGCCTCTGCCATCTACTTGCTGGTGCTTTGGGCTATTGCAGGTGGCAAGGTGCATGTTTCCAGATCTCTTTCTTTGGACTGTGGTGTGCAGTAAGATGTAGTGCAGAAATCCTAGCCTGTTGCTTCCAAAGGAGACAGATTTGTCTAGAAGATCCTTTATAACCCTTGGGGTGAGGGGAGAGGTCTTAATCCAGTGTTTAGGGTTGTGTCCTAATATGTTGTGAGAGTGATTCAAGGTTATAAGCTGGCAGTATTTACTGCTCATACAAAGTGGAATAGCATCCCACAATGAGGATGTTTATGTAGGGAGCCTCAGAAGCTGGTACTGAAAGAGTGGTGGTTGGAGCACTCCTAGCGTGTGTCAGGTCTGTATTTCAGAAGCTATGTGGACAAGCAGACTGCCCTCACCACAGAGCCCCTGAAGGCTGTCTTCACGTTGGTTCAGTAAGAAGTTACTGGGAGTAGAACTAGTGCAAAACCATGAGATGTGTGTGGTGGCATCAGCTGGCCCTCTGTAACTTGCACCAGCTAAACTCCTTCACTACTGCCCACATGCAAGTCCAGTGAAGGCAAACTTCTTTTCTGCTCTAAAGTTGATGGATCAATACCCCAAAAGTAAAAAGTAATTCTTTAAAGGCAGAACTTTGCCTGTGTTGCTAGTTTTCCTGATTATGTAGTTTTCCATCTGTTGCTATTTTACCACCTCCTGTGTGTCTGTACTTTTTAAACAATATGCAAGTCACTTTCCCAGTAGAATTCAGATATGAGATATATGTATCTGAGTAATTCTATAAACAATTAATCTGAGTATTAGAAATAACTGCTGTGTTTACTTTTAAGACATTATTTTGCTTTTTTTCCACTGCAGCAACAAATCAGTATTCAGCGGCCCTTCACTATTATCTACAGGCAGGAGCTGTATGCTCAGACTTCTTTAATAAGATGGTACCACCAGATGTGTACACAGACCAGGTGAGTTAAAATGGGATTTAGATGTACAAAAATATCTCTTTGGATTCGGTCAGCATCCTGATTCTCTGTAGACAAAACTGCTCAACATGCACACATTTCTGTAGCCTGTAAGATTTTTATATCTTGATGCATTTAGGGATATGAATCCTCATAGATTCATTTTTCTTTGCTTGTTGCTTGAAGGCCATAGAAAATCTGAAGCTTCTCCTTTGCTGAAGCACAGAAGGCTTTTCTGTTAGTTCAGAGACTAAGTGTGCAGAGCAACCAGCTGGGAAAGCACTGGAACTGGACTCTGGTGTGGTAGTGAGCAAATGAAAAAGCCAGGAGCACACACATCACTGTGTGATGCAACGATCCTCCAGCTCATCCCTGCGGGGCCGCACGGTGTTGTGCAGTGCCGGGCAGGCAGACCAGCTCAGGACAGCACAGCAGCACTCGCTCTGCCTCACTGGCTGTGCTGGAGCGCTGGCCGGCGCCTCCAGCGACTGGAAAGGTCTGGCTCCCAGTGTGCTTCTGATGCTGGTGTCGCATGGATGGTGCGGATGAGCACAAATGTATTATCTAAACGCTTGTGAAATATTGTCTGCTGTAGCTAACACACACACACACTCACTCACTCACTAGCAGCAAGATCCACACACACAGAGCGCTGTGCGAGGTTGTCCAGAGATAAGTAGGATTGTATCTTAGTGCTGTCAGAGCACACTGGAGGTATGGCACTGTACCTAACATGTACCCGCGTACTTTGCAAGTTGGTGAGACAAGTGGCTTGTCACTTGCAAGTGGGCTGTTACTAACTCTTGTGTGTTGGGGGGAATCTTTAACCCTAGCTACAGCATGTTTTGGTGACTTCTTGCAGTCACTTTAACCTTTTTCCAGGTATTTGTCTTGTTCATTAGGAAACCGCTTGAAGGCTGTGTTTTGGTAGGCAATAGGAAGGAACTATCTAGACCCAGGGAAGGAAGTTCTTTATGTACTCTGTTCGATTGCTGCTCCTTTCATGTTCCTATTCATACAGCAAGTGAGAGCTTCGGACACTGTCTGGGATCCTGAATGTTCACAGCCCAGTCTAAGCTGTGCCTTGTGCCAGGCCGCCCTGATGCAGGAGTGCTGGCTGGGACCACTGTGCTGTCACACAGCGGCACTGCTGCTCGCCAGCATGTGTCTGCCTTAGGGTGAGAGCTGTTGTCCAGAAGCCCACTTGCTGTGCTGTTCCCACCCAGGCCAGGCCTTTTCTGTGGGCAGCAGGAGATAAAAGTGAAGCTCTTGAGCAGACCACAGCCCGGCTCTCTTACCAGAAACGTGGTGCTCTGTTCTGTAGCACACGTTGTGCTCTTGGGAAGTCTCCTGAGTGATGAAAGCTCAGTTGATCAGTGGATGTGCTAAAACCCAGGAATTGCTTGGGGGGGTGGGGGGGTGTAGAAGAATGTAGATAGTTATTTAGCTGGTCCCTTGTATTAAAAAAAAAACACAAAAAAACCTGGCTGCTTGTGTTCTAATACTAGCATTTCAAAACTTGTGTTTTGTTTTTTAACCATTCTGTAGGTGATAAAAAGAATGATCAAGTGTTGTTCTTTACTCAACTGTCACACCCAGGTAAGAGGTGAAACATGGCATTAAGTAAAACATTTGTTTATAAATATTTTGATGTTAAAAAGGGGGGAGAACTTTCTAAAAAGTAAAACTGAATTCAACTTTCCTTGTAAAAGCCATCTGCAGTAAAATAGATCTTGTTGTTACTGTTGCTTCTAGGACACTAAAGGGACACAAAGAGTGAATAAACATACACGTGGAAATGTTGTAAAAAGTAGAAATAATCTGGTGGTTTGGGGTTTTTCTGGTCCTGTTTTTCCTCTTAGGATATAGATTTTTATTCTTTTTTTTTGGTAGAGTTGACGGAGTAGTACAGTATCTGTGGGGTGGTGTTGGGAACGTGGCCTCGTTCTTCATAACTGCATGTGGCTGTTGTTCAGTGGGATTGTTCATTCTCCAGGAAGTAACAAGGCCTATATTAGGCTCTGATTTTAAGAGCTGTTAAATGTATTTAGAAACCTGGAAGCCAGGTCAGTCCCTTCAGATTTGAGTAAAACCCCTTTTTCTTCCTTTCTGCTACTACTGGTGTTGATATTTCAGAATGAGTTGTGCATGCTCTCCAAGTGCAGGTGCTCAGAACTTGCTTGCTGTGGAAACCAGTACTTGGTTAGGTCTAGAAACGGGNGAGCAACCAGCTGGGAAAGCACTGGAACTGGACTCTGGTGTGGTAGTGAGCAAATGAAAAAGCCAGGAGCACACACATCACTGTGTGATGCAACGATCCTCCAGCTCATCCCTGCGGGGCCGCACGGTGTTGTGCAGTGCCGGGCAGGCAGACCAGCTCAGGACAGCACAGCAGCACTCGCTCTGCCTCACTGGCTGTGCTGGAGCGCTGGCCGGCGCCTCCAGCGACTGGAAAGGTCTGGCTCCCAGTGTGCTTCTGATGCTGGTGTCGCATGGATGGTGCGGATGAGCACAAATGTATTATCTAAACGCTTGTGAAATATTGTCTGCTGTAGCTAACACACACACACACTCACTCACTCACTAGCAGCAAGATCCACACACACAGAGCGCTGTGCGAGGTTGTCCAGAGATAAGTAGGATTGTATCTTAGTGCTGTCAGAGCACACTGGAGGTATGGCACTGTACCTAACATGTACCCGCGTACTTTGCAAGTTGGTGAGACAAGTGGCTTGTCACTTGCAAGTGGGCTGTTACTAACTCTTGTGTGTTGGGGGGAATCTTTAACCCTAGCTACAGCATGTTTTGGTGACTTCTTGCAGTCACTTTAACCTTTTTCCAGGTATTTGTCTTGTTCATTAGGAAACCGCTTGAAGGCTGTGTTTTGGTAGGCAATAGGAAGGAACTATCTAGACCCAGGGAAGGAAGTTCTTTATGTACTCTGTTCGATTGCTGCTCCTTTCATGTTCCTATTCATACAGCAAGTGAGAGCTTCGGACACTGTCTGGGATCCTGAATGTTCACAGCCCAGTCTAAGCTGTGCCTTGTGCCAGGCCGCCCTGATGCAGGAGTGCTGGCTGGGACCACTGTGCTGTCACACAGCGGCACTGCTGCTCGCCAGCATGTGTCTGCCTTAGGGTGAGAGCTGTTGTCCAGAAGCCCACTTGCTGTGCTGTTCCCACCCAGGCCAGGCCTTTTCTGTGGGCAGCAGGAGATAAAAGTGAAGCTCTTGAGCAGACCACAGCCCGGCTCTCTTACCAGAAACGTGGTGCTCTGTTCTGTAGCACACGTTGTGCTCTTGGGAAGTCTCCTGAGTGATGAAAGCTCAGTTGATCAGTGGATGTGCTAAAACCCAGGAATTGCTTGGGGGGGTGGGGGGGTGTAGAAGAATGTAGATAGTTATTTAGCTGGTCCCTTGTATTAAAAAAAAAACACAAAAAAACCTGGCTGCTTGTGTTCTAATACTAGCATTTCAAAACTTGTGTTTTGTTTTTTAACCATTCTGTAGGTGATAAAAAGAATGATCAAGTGTTGTTCTTTACTCAACTGTCACACCCAGGTAAGAGGTGAAACATGGCATTAAGTAAAACATTTGTTTATAAATATTTTGATGTTAAAAAGGGGGGAGAACTTTCTAAAAAGTAAAACTGAATTCAACTTTCCTTGTAAAAGCCATCTGCAGTAAAATAGATCTTGTTGTTACTGTTGCTTCTAGGACACTAAAGGGACACAAAGAGTGAATAAACATACACGTGGAAATGTTGTAAAAAGTAGAAATAATCTGGTGGTTTGGGGTTTTTCTGGTCCTGTTTTTCCTCTTAGGATATAGATTTTTATTCTTTTTTTTTGGTAGAGTTGACGGAGTAGTACAGTATCTGTGGGGTGGTGTTGGGAACGTGGCCTCGTTCTTCATAACTGCATGTGGCTGTTGTTCAGTGGGATTGTTCATTCTCCAGGAAGTAACAAGGCCTATATTAGGCTCTGATTTTAAGAGCTGTTAAATGTATTTAGAAACCTGGAAGCCAGGTCAGTCCCTTCAGATTTGAGTAAAACCCCTTTTTCTTCCTTTCTGCTACTACTGGTGTTGATATTTCAGAATGAGTTGTGCATGCTCTCCAAGTGCAGGTGCTCAGAACTTGCTTGCTGTGGAAACCAGTACTTGGTTAGGTCTAGAAACGGGGTGGGATTACAGAGATGTTCTGTGGAAGATTTCAGTTTGTGGGGAATTAAGGCTGTGAAAATCACCTGTCGGTCTTTCCTTACAGGTAGCTATTTTATGCCAGTTCCTTAGAGAAGTAGACTATAAAACTGCCTTTAAGGCACTGCAGGAACAAAACAGGTAAATGTTACAATGACGTTTATAAAGATGTATACACAATATGTGAATGCGTTAGATAATCTAACCTGTATTCTCTTTCAGTCATGATGCCATGGATTCTTATTACGAATACATCTGGGATGTCACCATCTTGGAGTATTTGACATGTATCCTTTCACTAGAATACCACTACAGAAAGCTCATACTGGATGTTCATGGCTGGAAAAAGTCTGTTTCCTACCCAAGTGTCTTTTCTTGACTCACCCTCAGATCTCCACCACAAAAGAGGCGAGACAGACAAGCGGCAGATAGCAGTAAGTGAACACAGGGTGCTTTGGGCTACGGGATTTCCATAGTGTGTCTTTCCCTCCCTGAAACCATCTTTGAAAAGAATTGTCGCTTCCAGTTTTAATTTTGTTTCATAATTCTTAATAGAGACTGGAGGCTGATGTAAAGTTGCACTCAGATGGTTCTGGGGTGGGGCAGCATAGCATGTTACAGAAAAAACCCCACCTGTTGAACTTGCCTTGCAGTAAACCAGCTTTACTGTAGTGCCCCTTGCTAGTGATGTCTCTTGTTTTCAGATAAAAGCCATCGGCCAAACAGAGCTGAATGCCAGTAATCCTGAGGAGGTCCTACAGCTTGCGGCACAGAGAAGAAAAAAGAAGTTTCTTCAAGCAATGGCAAAACTTTACTTCTAGGCTAATGCTGGAAGACTATTATAAAATGTGTAGAAATAGAAAAAAAAAAAACTTTGAGGACTTTATTTTTTAAATTCATTTAAATTTTTATACAACATTTACAGTCTAGTATCTTTCTTTTTAGAAATAGATGAAATCTTATAATAAACCCCTTATTTTTACAAACTGTACAGAAGGCTGGAAGCAACTTCAGCTAGTTCCACAATGGCTTGTTTGAAGAAGACATGAATTCAAGTTTGCTAAGAGCATAAGTTTAATGTGGATGTGGGGGGCACCTGATGCTCTAGTGCAGCATGAGCACCTTGTCCCTGGATGTGGGGCGCAGGCAGGAGCACCTTAAAGAGGGAGGAGACCAATCCCCATCCTGCCTTGTACTGTCCCTTCATCACAGGAGTGAAGCACCTCAGAGGCAGAGGTAGTGAATATTCCAAGGAAACACAGTAGTTAATGCTGTTTATAAACTGCTAAAATACAGCTCCACAGTTAGTTTAAAATACTGTTCCTACAACATGAGTGGTTGTAGAGTACAAGCGCCTCACTTTTTGCCGTACCCTCTCCAGTTCTCATTATGGTTGTTCTTGTTGACAGTTGGTGGCTGGATCTTATAAAATAGAACTCCTTCCTTCAAGGACTGTACTTCTTCCAGTTAAGGTTAGTTCAGCAGCATGTTCTTTGCTTGTACTCTTACCTGAGGTCAGTGCTACACTAGAACTGAAGTTTATGGCAGCCTAATGGGCCACCTTAAATTCGTCAGCCTCATGTGGAGCTAGAGTTTGATACAGGGCTGGCTACACTGTAATGCAAGGGCAGAGTGGTTTCAGAGAAGTAAACTGTTTGCCCACTGACCTCTGTAATACTGCACCTGAGCTCCCGGGTGATTAACTGACAGGCATTAAGCTCTGACCTTACCAAGAAAAGAAAAAAAAACAAGTCAAGAAGAGGTAATATGTACAAGCTGTGATTAAGTTCTCCTGTATGGCTAGCCCAAGTTAAAGCAAGTTTGACACATAAGTTGAGTGGACAAACTTTGCTACTCAGCTGTGTTTAAAGAGTTCTTCAAATTCATAAGTTAAGAATGGTCAGAGTTGAACTAAGTCGTGTCTGAGAATGGACCAAAGTAGTCCAGGCTCCTGTGATAGCATGGAGGGATGCTTGGCCTAAATCTTTTATCAAGTCTGTAGGAGGACACCAGTAAGTTTCCATCTGCTGCTGTTTGATGCATCTTCTGCTGCTCAAGTCTTGAATAGCAGTAAAGAGCATGAATCACCTTTAGTGTGGTCTTGTTCTGAAGCACTGAGTCCTGTTTCTGAAACTGTTTGTTGTCCATATTTCATTTCTTCTCTGTACTTTTGGGAGGGGTTATTATTCCTCCTGTTGACACAGGTGATAACTGCCCCGGGGCAGTAGATGCTACTCCACTGTTAACTTCTTCCTGTGTATTAGGGAGGAAGATGGCAGTTAATACCTGTGACAGGTTCTACTTTTTTGTTTTGCTAGTACTATTCAGCAGCACTTCCTCACACTGCAAGTACAATTCAAGTACTTCAGAGTTAGGATGCTGAATAGAAAAAAAAACAGGCAGCATTACACAACAAAGTAAAGATAATAATCTTTTAAACACTTCACCAGTACTTCTAATCCAAGTCTTTGCTTACAGCCTGCCAGTGTTATGGTAAAGCACCTTTAGTTTATAGCATCATCAAGCATGAGCCAGAAACAGAAGGTTAGGCACCACTGACCACACTGGGTGAGGTGAGCCAGGCCAGGTGTGAGCAGGAAAGTGCTTGGCCACCCTTCCCTGCCTCAGGAGGAGGGGGATGTAATGCACCCTCAGCTGCCTGAACTGCAAGTCCACAAACCACCTACCAACATGTCCAAATAATTTGTGTGTGTTTGGATATTATGTCGATCTTCTGCTGCAACCTTCTTAAAGTTCTTCAGCTTCACAGGGACTTTTTTTGCCACGCTCACAAAGGGAACCATCCATTCTACACACTCTGAAATGTTGTCCCAGTCTAAGCCTAGAGGGTAGAACACAGCAAGATATTTAGAAATCATGGAGTTGCACAGTGTTCCAATATGGCCATAAATTTAAAAATAACAGTAATACTGCAGATAAGGATTCAGAAACATCCTCCCAGAAACTCCCAGCCTTTCCTTGTGCTTGTTACTTAGAAGTGGTGTGGCAGAGGATGGTGAGCACAGGCCTCCTGAGCAAAGCAGCTCTGGGGCCATGAGGGTTCCTGTTGCTTACCAGGGGAGGCTGAAGTGACTTCTGCAGCTTGAGGGCAAGATTTTGGTTCACATTATAAAAACATACACTATTGTCATGGTCTTTTATGGTACCTCAGGCAATACACAAGTGCTGAGCTTAGTTAAGTGATACTTTCCCCCACTCCACTTTGTAAGGGATAGGCTTGTAGGAATTGGCACAAAGATTAATTGAGTGTTGCTGAGGATGACTGGTGGCTGACAACATTTTAGGAGAAAAAGTAGCCAAATAACGTGTATCTTAATCCCCAAAACAACTGGAAGTCATAGAGCAGCAGTATTAGCTGAAAAGAAGGATAAATCTGCTTCATTTCCTTAGCGAAGACTATGCTTCTGAAAGCGTTTCCTTCTCTTTCGAGTTTTGGTAACATCTGAAATAGTGGTAGAAAGAAAGCAAAATTGGGGGGGGTGGGAAACCCCCCTGACACAGAACGAAGAACAAACTACTAGCGGTCTATGTAGCTTTTGCTCTTTGGCAGCCTGGTAAGGCAATTCGCTCTTAGCAGCCTCAGGCATGTAACAGCTTTCAGAATTCCCTGCCTAACAAGGCCAAGCTTTACAAAGGCTTCTTACCTGAAGCTTTCTTAACTACTTCAATTGAGGTATAGTGGCAGAGCGCTGCAGCAGCTAGTGTTCTGTACTGGAAGTCCAAAGAATTCACATCCAGAATACACAGGTCTAAGAGCTGATGAAATAAAGAGCGGAGGAAATAAGAGTTACAAATTTTAACGAGATGATAGTTTAGTATAATCCTGTCTCAGAAACTGCTATGCATACAGTAGGCCTCCTACAGCCTACGCTCTGTAACACGGCTCTGCTTTTTAGCATCAGTTGCACACAGCTATTTTATTTTTGGCACCAACTACAGTTAAATTGGGTCTCACAGAGTGACGATACAAAACGTTTTGCACTTTTACCAGTCACGTGCAAGACACGTCACTTGCACAAATTTAAGCACATCTTTAAACTCTTAGCAGAGGTCCCACGAGGTATTTTCTTAAATTAAAGTATTACCTAGCAGCTCAGTGACTTAGACTTGTCTACTCTTCAGTAAGCCTCTCTGAGGTTGGACAAAACACATGCCCATAAAAAAAAACCCAAAACTGAACCACAGTAGTTTCAAGATAGTCAAAACACTTCTCAGGCAGCCTTCTAGGCAAATACATAGAAACACTGTTATAGATAATACAGGTAAAAACAGTTAACTGTCTTAGGTTATCTACCCTCCTCTCAGAGCTGTTGCCCCTGCCTGCTAGTTGTAGTGCCTGCAATGCTGTAGTGATTAAAAAAAGATGGATTTGTATTGTTCCAGCGTACAGAAAAATCTTGAAATCTGTGAGAGCGGGGAGACAAGAAACACATGGGTGCTTCTTCTGAAAACAGTATGAAGTTCTCTGGCCCTCAAACTTGAACATTCCTTAACAAAGTAACAGGTGAAGTGAAACAAGGAAAAGCATTCTTCAATGGCTTTTGGGCCATAATGTGCAGTTGTACTTTAATCACTCCAAAAAGCATTTTCTGATACAGTTTACTACCTACCTGTGCTATCTGAATGAATTTTTCCTGAGAATACTGAGGTAGCAGCACTTTCGGAACATCCTTCAGGGCATCCACTTGAAGATAGAGGTTCAGCCAAGAGACGATTGTCACCGGACAGAGCTCCCATTTTAAAGCCTGCAAATATTAAACAAACGGTTAAGCACCTGAAACCACACAAGGACAGTTTTGTGCTCTGATCTCTTTTCCCACACCTCCCCTTCGAAGTTTGCTCAGCTTATTGCATAGATCCTCAAAAGACACTAAAGAGTTATATACAATTTCAAGTACGAATACTCATTTTAGATTGCATTCTCACTCCTTTTTGAAGAGGCTGCATTACAATCAGCACAAAAACGTATCTGTCTCAACCCCCTTTCCTACGCCTGTGCAGTTGTATCTTATGTATCTTCCCCATTCAGAAGCTGGGAGATGAGAGTATTCCCCCCAAGTTTTCAGGCTAACTGCCTGAACCTGCAACTAGTGTCTACTAGTGAAGAATAAATATATAAGGAGTTCTGTGATGGTAAAGATGGATCCCTTAGAACATAAGGAGCACTGAGTAGTGTGTCAGTTCTTTGCCTGGTCCCTGTTCCCAGACAGCAAAGGACCCTGGCAAGTGCGGTACATTACAGCAACAGCCTTCTGGTCTGCCCCATAGCTGGCTGTACTTGGTAAGAGCCTTTACCTCCAAACAAGCCTGAGAAGCCTGTCCTTTTCTAACAGACAGGGATTTCACCCCAGCCAGGGGCTTTAGAGGCCCACTGCACATACAATGAAGCTTTCATTGTTTTGCAGAAAGATGGATGTACTAAACACGTTCCTTTTCTAAGCAGATAAGTGATATTAAAACACAAGGCTCAGCTGGACAGTCTTTCAACCAACACTTATAAATGCAGCAAAGTTATTACCTTTAACATAATAAGTTCCATTCTTACAATATCATCTTCACTGCAAGCACCATCAGTGACATAAGCAAATTCCTGTATTTTAGGAGCATAGATTTCCTTTAAAGGGAGGGAGGGGAAAAAAAGTGAAGATTAGAGTGCCTTACAATTCTAAGAAAGCTTGAGAAGATACTGGCAAATATTTTTCAGTCCACATTGGAATATTAACATTTCTTACGCTAGAACAGTGTTTTTCTCATTATATGAAGTGACTTGAACTTTACAGGATGAAGAGATACTAAAAACAAGTAGTTTATATGTTATCTGTTGTAAAACACGATAGATTTATCACAACTTCTTTGGTTTTGGGGGAAATAAATGCTGACCAAGCAATCAGAACAGCCTTTTATTTATACTACTTAGCCATTCCATTTGATGTAAAAACTTACGCCATCCTAATTCTTTTACAACACACTGCAGTATTAGAAAAGGCTTGCTGATACAGGTTATGCACCATGTCAGTTAGTGCTGATGCAGTCCCATTGATTAAAAAAACAGCCACTGCAGCTGGCAAACTCCATGGTGCAGAGATAGTTAAAGAAATTTGCCAACCCAGTCATGCCAGTTGGGGCAACGTATAGCTAGGTGTGTTAACAAAAGAGAACGCGTGCCAGCAGAACTGCTTCTCTACCAGCTGGCTCCACAGTGTGATGTCCCACACACTTCCTTAGGATAGAAAACCGCTTGTAGCACACAACAGCTAGATCAGGGGGTTTCCAAGTATAAAAACTTAATGTCCCGAATTTTCCTCTCAGCCTAGCCTACCACGCACTATACAAAAATACGCTCTTGGCTCGCAGACATAATGCACGTTGTAATGTATCACCATCACTGCACTTTAAAAGAAAAAAACCTCTGCTAAATGGGTTTATAGGGATATCAGCCTGATGTACAAGCAGTTTGAGACTTAGGCTTGGTTTATTCAAGTCCCACACCCATTCCTGAGATTGTTTGCCAACTGCTGTATATTTGGAAAAAGACAAAACAAAACAAAACTACTCCTAACACATTTGCATACCTTTTAAGTTTATGTGGTCTCCTTCCCTGCTGCTGAGGAAAGGAAGGACAAAGACTACACTCCAAGAGATTGACATATGCACAACTGAAGGAAGCGAAAAAAAATTTCCCCTTCTGACCTTCAGTGTTGTATGTACACCACCAAGTTCAAACGATTCAGACAGAAGAAATAAATACATTATCACTGTCTTCTTAGTTATTCCAAACTTAATATCCTCCTCCCTGTAACAGAGCTTCTTACCTCAAGTTTGGAGGCAATGAATAATGAGGTAATTCCTATGAGCTGAAGCATGCTCTTGTTAATGTTCTTTTGTGTCAACATGAACCTATCAAAAAAGTCTTGAGCTAGGTAGAAGGTTTCCCTGTGGAGTGCATACACCTCACATACCTACAACAGAGAAAAAACCCAATTCATTTTTCTGTTAAAAAACTCTATGTACACACATTTGAGTACTCAAGCTTTAACAGTAAAACACAATATGCACAATTTTATCTTTTGCACACAAAAACTATCACATATCTAGGTGCATTAAGGATGTAGTGGTTAGCATTTCCCATGCTCCCAGCTAAATATAGATTGTCTATGATGCACTAACATACTTCCAAAGTATACCTTTTCCAATCTAAAGAGCATCCAGTTTTTCTAAAAATGAGTACAGTTTCCCACTGAAAGAAGAGAGCCTCATTGGGGGGGGGCAACAAAAAATCAACAGCAAAGAAACCCCACTAATTTCCTTGATTAAGAATACTCCGGGCTCAAACCTCAAGTTGAAGTCACAGAGCAGATCCTCCCTGTATTCCTAGTAGGTCTGTCCCAGGGCAGAACCACTAAAAGACTGGAAGTCTTTGTCTCTACAACAAATAAACCTGGAAGCTCCTGCCCAAAGAGGCTCTGCTGGCAAGCCAGGAACACTGCCTGCCGCCCCTCAGGCACACCGACTGCCTCGCTAAGCAGGAACAAAACTGCAAGAATGGCCATCTGCTCCATACAGTTGCAGGTTTCCCTGGTAGGGAAAACTTTTAATACTTGCATTGAATCAAAGTGGTTCAAATGCCAGTTCAACTAAAAAGGAAAAGAGACTCTCCCGAGCCTGGCAATCTTATGCAGGGGCCTACTTTTTCCTTTCTAACTCAATTTGGGTGGGTCTGCCACAACTCCAGCTCACCTGCAACTCTGTATCACTTCCACAACTAGAAACTGGTTCGATATCTATAAATTACTGACAATCTACTGCCAGTCAACAGAAAAGAATACGCAAGCAATAGATCCCAAGTCCAGGCTTCCTGCCCTGCTTCATTATTTTGCTTAGATACAGAGTCAGAACAAAATCTCACTACTACTAGCTATTTCCTAAGATAAGGTTGAAAGCCTATGTGCAAGTTAAAACCCCTCCTGACCATCAAAAATGCAACCGGTTGGCATAACAGCCCAGCTCACATCTTTTAGACCTGATCTAATATTTGCCAATTGATGTGCTACTCTGATACTAGTAACTACTCCTCCAAATAAGATTCAGAACTCAAAACATACAGACCAGGCCCACCCATGAATAAATGGCACAATTTCTATAAAAGTGTATTGCACAAACATAAGCAATAACGCTTGGTCATGTTAAATAGTATCTCAGCTATGATATTGCAAAAGACAACGTTAGGAGCTACTTGAGGACTCAAAGTTGCTGCGATTTTAATCCACTGTGGCATATAGAACCACTGAGCTGGACAACAACAAGGCCCTTGTTGACATTTTTGTTTGGAAATTGAACGATTTCCTAAGACTTCAAGATTTTCAAAAGAAAGCAATGAAACAATGTAATAGTGGTATGTAAATTACACATTAAAGGAAGTAGGGAAGTGACAACTGGAATAGGTTTTATATTCAGACCATAACTTAAAAAAAACAAACAAAAACACACACACCACACGCTCCTTTCCTTTCCTTTGAAAGTCCCTGCTATTAGCACTGTTCCATCAAGACAGCAGGAGTGCCACTGTCATATCTGCTTCCTTGGAGTACTCGATACAGAACTGGTAAACCTGCAAGATTCCTTCTGCTGATGGGCAAGGATTGCACACGTCAAACATTGCTTTTGGCAGCGGTGATTGAATATGCTTAATAGAGATTTCTTGAAACGCCTCCAGAACATAGCACTTTATTTACAACACTAATACTCCTTCACACAGGCTGCCAAGATTGAGAGCTTCCATTTTGTTTGACAACTGGAATACCCTGAAGTACAGCAATTAGACTGCAATATGGATGATTTATAATTGTTTTCCAACAAGAACCTGTCTATACCAAGAGCCTTCAGACGTCAGCCACTAATGCACTTCTTTGCTCTGCTCACTTCATAATACAGAATTAAAAATTTACTAGTAAGTCAAAAAATAGCATCAGGGGCAGACATCTAAGAGCTCTTGATGTAGACAGGGCCAGGGAGATAACACAAGTCCTCAATACAGATGCAGTTGTCTCATGGCTTAGATACAGTCTAAGATGTAAAGTTAGAGCTTCATAACTAATCTGTCTATAGCAATTTCAGTATAAGTGTCTCAAAACTAGATTTCTCCCCTTCCCAAGAAATAAGTGTGGTAAGAACAAATATTTAGTACTATTGCTTGCTGCCCCATGTGGAAGGTTCAGCATCTCCTGCCAGGGAAGACTGAATGTAGCTCACCAAGAAGATCAAAAGCAGCAACTCGCAACCCTTTTGTTGCAAACTAGTTTTAGCATTTAGCATACAGTACATTTTGCTATTAGATCTTTTATGTAAAAGCTGTGCTTTTACCTGCCTACTTCACAGGCATAACACATGGCAAAGTAACTAAAAGAACACACACCTCTAAGAGCCAGTCTAACAGTATTGATCTCATGTGAGGTTGCAAACTAGAATGTAGTGACGTGAAATGTTTGCAATGAGCGTATCTGTTCTCCTTCTTCAGGATGTTGAGCCAGACATCTTTGGAATTTCCCCAGCTATGGAATAAAGTTACACAAAGCATTGTTAAGTATATATACACTTTCACAAAGGGAGCATAAAAACATTATTTATTGTTTACAGATATTCAGGAACAACAACAAAAAAATAATCTGCATACTAAAAGATCCCTATGGTAATTAGAAAATTACAAGTATACTTTGAACATTTTACATCATCCCAACAGCAGCTTGCTAAGATGATCAGAAAGTCTAGTTTTATAGAACAGGCAATAAAACCAAATGTGTGCATCCCCAAGTTGCGCATACAGCATTTCCTATTTTGCCTAGTTAGGTGGCAGTCCAGAGAGCAAGGTAAAAACCAAACCCTCCCCATAAAAAAGAAAAAAACCACCCCACTCCCCAAGAAACAAAACATACTTGAAGTTGACCGTTTTAGTTTGAGAAAAACATTTACAGATGGTGTTTAAAAGACACTCATCAATCCCTGCCTTTTCTAGCCTACCTTAAGAGTACCTTGTGAGAAAACCAGTGTTCTCTTTTATTGTTAACTTATAATTGATTAGCATTCAAGTCTACTTGGGAAGAAAAGAATGCCTCTATCATTAATATGGCTTGTTTTTCATTTGTAATTATTGTTATTATGAATTGACGTGGTTTTTTTCTTAGATGTACTTCTCATCCTACAGTTACTAAGGGCAATAGCACATTAGTCAATGCAGTGCTGATTTCCTGCTGAAATTTTTGTAGTTATATATTTACCTTTCCCCAAGCAGGAGATTAAACAGACCTGATCACTGGTATCACCTACAAATTCTAATCCAGATCAGTTCCATTCTGCTGCCATCATAAGTAAAAAGCTGGAGAGATACTTGCTTGTTTAAAGCACAAGTATCCCCATTTAAATGGGCAGGCATCGAAAAATCTCCTATTTTGATCTTCCTGCAGCAGTTAGAAAAGCATGAAGAAGGCAGGAAAGAGTAAATGATCCTCTTATTCAGCTAATTGGAAAGGATGGAGCTCAGCTTTACTAGACGCCTATTGACAAGAGGTGAACATCAAAGATTAAACTCCTTGCATGGAATTCTGTATCTGAACATTATCTGTGGGATCCAGCATTTTCCAAAAGCTTGCTAAAGGAATGCATGAGATTCCCTCATTTACCATCCTTTTTTTAGTTATTATTATTTTTAAAAAACTACTTTGCACTAAGCTTTCCACCACACACAAAAATGTGATTTGCTAGGTATAGAAAAGACCATATTCTTCTTTAAGGCACAGCTCAGCAGGCTTGGGAGTAATACTGAGAGGGAAGAGCAGCTGAGTTTGAAACTCAGTGAAAGAGACTGTAAGAGACCTATTGCTTTGCTCTGAGGCAAAATATCACCATGCAGCAACTCCCAGTTCTGATCAAGTTTTGGCCAGAACAAATAAAAACATGGTGTACCTAGAAAGGTTCTCTTCAAGTAATGCTTCATGTTCTGCTTCTCTTCTCATTCACCTCAGCCGAAGTTTCCCCCAATACATTGAGTAAATCTAGCAACTCTCTCATTAAACACCGGGCTGATACAAATAGCAACTGAGATACTTCCCTAACACACTTGAACGGCTAAGAAATCCAGAAATTGAAAAATCAGATTTAGTCAGCTAATCTGTGCCTCTGCAGAAGGGAAACTTTCTAGTACTGTCACCGCACCAAGCATACTGCATTGCATTACCAAGCTACCTGCACAGCAATATTGCCACAAGTTTATTTGCATATTCATACATTTTTAAGTTCTTGAAGAAAACTTTGCTTAGTGTTTTTTGGTCACTCAGTTCCAATAGTACTGGAGGAAGCTTAGTTTAACTGTTATGTGCCTCTTAATCACTTAGAGTCTCCAGTTTTAAGTTATAAAAGGACAGCTCTGAAAGGCAAAAATTATCTGTCCAGTGCATTTATAAGATCGGGTGGGGAAGAACAGAATTTGTCTACTTTTTTTTTGGACATTGGAACAGTTTGTGGGATAAGGACACAAGTAGAGGTATGGGTTGAGTACTGCCCACTATTACACAAACACAATACAACAGATTTTACCACAGTAGTTCAGCATATTTGATAAGACATCAACAACTGCTGCATCTGGTAAACTTACTTGAGTTCTGGCAAAGGTGATGGGTTTATGAAGAGGTTTCTGAACCTGTATTTTTTGAATCTTGAGAAGTCGGTGGTTACTGATTCTTTGTGAGGCGTTTCAATAATTATGCAAGGCGAGATGCCTCCTGTTATCGTGGGCGGCCAACAACTCTGCAACATAAACAAGGGATCTTTTAAATGCAGATTTTACTATGAGAGCAAGGTGAGAAGTAGATTACAGTCACAACAACAATATACGTAATGCATGTTAGTCTTTTTGGACCCGAGCATCAATTCAAGCACTGAAACCAAGACAGACAGAGATTAAATGCCAACAAAGCCCTTCACAGTCAAGACAGAACACGTATAAACAAATTTGATAAATTTAGGAGACTCAGTTTTGAGGAAGACAACTGTCTTTAGTTTATAAACCCACAAGTAACCTATCCATTTCTTGAGCTGCTCAGTTACAGTACATAAGGCAAAGGCACCCATTGCTACTAAAACACAGGACATTAGGTTGCTGGTCCTATCTACTTATCTACTCAGAGGGAAAAGAAAGGAGAGGGTGGAGGTTCTACTGTCTCTCGCTGGAAATTCAGCAACTTGTTATCTTCCAATTAAGCACTCCAGAGAGGAGCCACCCATCTCAGCTCCAGAGCTAGATACTCACTGAGCAAGCAGCAGCTGTGAACTATCTCTCAGTCTGCCAATGCCAAATAAGGGATGCAGTTGCTCAAAAGGAGAAGAGCCCAAAGTTATTCATGCAGAAAGCTTCAAAGAAGGAATTCTAGATCAGTTAACCCTGTAACTTGCTTCACTAATACTTATTGGGTTGTAGATAACCAATACAAGTAAGGAGGTATCAAATGCACAAAGCATGTGCAATGCTGTAATGGCTGACAGCCTTCAAAATGGTGACACAGAACTTTAATTATGCTCTGTGGAGTTAGGGGGGGATCCCATTCCCAAAGAACAGCAACACCTACCCCTGAACACAGAAACTTTTCCTATATGGCTGTTTTGCAAGCTAAATTACATACAATTTCCTTAGTATATCTAAACCTATTCAAAGCCAGACTAAAGTACCCTAAGAGTGAAGTTACATATTCCAGCAGAATTTATCTTAACAGCACACAGCCGGGAGAAAAGGGAGATCTCTTCCTTTTCTCCTGTGATCCTCACTGCCCAAGTGCCACCCCTTCCTCCTTTCGTCAGCTTTGATGCTTGTCAGACTCTCTGCTGGGTTGATTCAACTCACTAACCTGGCAGAACATTAACTCATTTTATAGTGCCAAATTAGCAAGCTGAACTGGCATACTGCTTCATTTAATGAGAACCAAAATGGAGCAAGGCAGGGGAAGGAGTACATGGCCAGCTATCAAGGAAGGAAAGAAAGGGGAGCAGGATTTCTCCCTTTCAGCAAAGGTAAGTTGTGACACGTAGTTTCACCCCAAGTACAGCTGACATACTTAACACAGCATTTTTCCCTACGCAAAGGTTGCAAAGACAACTTCACAATCAGAAGCGTTTTGTTCCACCATAGCTGCTAGTCTCATTTGCTTTACACACAAGATTGTTTGCAAGAGAAAGTTACATTATTTTACTAACCCACTTTAAAATAAACAATTGTAAAGCCCCCCACTTAGTTTAGGAGTAGCCTATGTTAGCTAAAACAGATTCCTAAATTGATTTAAATAATCAAAAGAACTGTTAAATGAAAGTAGAGAGGGCCCGCAGAGTTACGAGTCTTCTTAACTAAACGGCTGTGAAACCACACCTTAAGTTAAAACAAGTGCAATGATCTTGTTTAGACTTGCCTCTAGGCCTTACCTGCTCTGCATGTGGAACTATTCTGAAATATCTGGTTTTATTCTCATTTTTACACCTAACCTTACTCTGCAGTGGTTTCCACATTGAAGGACCCTTTATCTGCAATAAAGCGACGCGTAAAAAAGCAAAAACATATAAAAAGATGGTCAGGTGCAGAGCTCCCTTATTTTTTAATATCTGAAGACAGCAACTTCCCCTATTCAATACTTTATAGTGTGGAATGCATGACTTCACACCCACCAACATAAACCAGATGGACTCCCTCACCTAGTTTGAACCGGTAATCAGGAGTGAATTACCTTAATCTCATATTGATGCTTTTTAGCAATTTTCCCATCTTCTCTTTTCTTAATCTCCTGCTGAGAAGAGATACACATCAGTACATTGACAATGACCAGCACACCCACCTCTAAAGCTAAAGCAAACTGCTGCTACTCCTGCCCCACTTTCTAACTCAGCAGAGTAAAGATTTTTCCCATCCAAATGCACAGCAGAACTTTCAATATTAAATTTTTCAAGTTGCCCAAGCTGGTCACCTCTGCTGTTCTCCTTTTTCTGGTCTGGAGATGTTCTGGTGCCTGCAGTTCTTGTGGAGACTCTTCTTGACATGACAGCGGCTGCTGCTGCTTGGCTTGCAACCGGCTACTGCAAAGAGCAAAAAGACATCGGACATTAGGAGAGCAGCAGTTGTTAGATGAATACAGATAAACTTGCTGTATTGCGATGCTAACAGTTTACCTGCGTCTTGACATCTTCTTTGGGTTGTAAGATCTCTACCTAGACCAGAGGAATAACATAAGCTCAGTTAACAGATCCTCAAGAAGTTAGTACCAAGTTCCGTAGTTTGCATCATAAGACACATCACAAAGAGCAGCATAGGTTACACAACTGAAAGAGAAGGGCACAAGTATTCTACTGGTGTGAGCAACACCTGAGCAGAGGATGCCTGTGCTATACAATCAGAGGCAGCTCCACGTCCTGCGGGGAGTTGCACTCCTGTAGTGGGTTACACAGGGATGCCCACATATGCCAGCAATCAGTTTGCCTCAGGCTAGCTGGGCTCGTCGAGCCCGGGGGGAGGGGGGCGGTGAGGGGTGGAATC
>VYXH01012769.1:197534-210917 GCA_013397275.1 Burhinus bistriatus | reverse complement strand
GGCGGGCAGGACCGGGAGGAGAGCTGCCACCACGCAGGGAGAGCCGTCCGCTGACCCGGCCCCTCTCCCCGGCCCTGCTGCCGGGGCACCTCTGGCACCGTCATCCCGATCCGCTGCGTCCGGCTCCGGTTCCGCGCCCCACCGGGACAGCTCCGCCGGTGGCCCCGCGCGCCCGGCAAGGCGCAGCCCGCCCGCCCCGGGGCGGGGCCACCGCCCGTCCTGGCCAATGGGAGCGCGCCGCTCCGCGGCAACGTGCAGCGGGCGGCGGAATGTAAACACGACTCCGCCGCGCGCCCTCCGCTCCGCTCCCGCCGCGGCCTGAGGGCGGGGCGGCTCCTCCCGCCCGCCTGAGGGCAGCCCCTGTCAGCGGGGATGTCTTCTGCCCCCGGCCCCACCGGCACCCCGTGCGGCTGGGGAGCGGCCCGCCGCCCCTCTCTGCCAGTCGGGGGTGTCAGGCGGCGGCCGCTCAGCGACACCCCGTTTCTCCCCATGCCACCAGCCTCTTATGGGACCAGCCCCCTGACACCCCACCGACACGCCGCGTTCACGGGGGGTGGTGGTGGGGTGTCAGCCCGATGGGTGTCAGGCATCTCGCCACACAGAGATGGCCTTCACCCAGCTGTGCCCTATGAAGGCCACAAGAGGCCTGGGCTCTGCCGTGAGGGGTCTGGGCCTTCATGTCCAAAACCTTCCCTGAGGTCCCTTCTCTCTCCCTCCATTTTTTGCAGCGTGTTAAACCAGAGAGAAATTCATCCCAGCAGGAAACCAGTTCCCCAAGCACAGCCATCTCCTGTGGACAGCCCCCTCCCCTGTGTAGGTGGAGGCAGGCCCTCACCTCAGCGCAGGGCACCTGTGGCCATTTTGGGTGATGGGGAGCAACTGGTACGTTCCCTCTCCTCTCATGCAGCGCAGAGCACACGTGCTGCAAAACAGCGCAAAGAGAAGCTGCAGCTGCCTTCAAGTAAATCCACCTCATCATCATCTTTGTCACTTCTGCTTTTTCTTTTCCCAAGTGTAACGCTGTTAAAGAATAAACATAGTTTTTGCCTCTAAATACCTGTTATAGTAAGCATGATAACCAGGTTTTGGTGCTTACCTTCTCACAGTTTTGCCATTTTAAAGGGCAAGAGAAAAGGCAGCAGAGACCACCAAAGGCAGAGATGTTACAGCTGGGTCGCTAAAGACATTTTAACAGGTCACAGGTTTAGGGCAGCAAGGGCCATCTCTCAACTGCAGGTGCTTATAACAACTGACGGAGTGGGGACAACAATTCCTGCAAACTTCAAGTAAAGCAGCGCGCATGACAGACACGCAAGATGGATGTTGCAGCCACCCAGCCGCCTCAAGCTCTGCAAAATGCCTGTTCCAGTTCTTATCATGAAGAAAATCTGCTGGTTGTGGCTCAAAAGGGACGTAAAAACCCCACAAACCACTGTCATCTGTTCAAGCCCATTGGCACTTAGAAAGAATCTTTGTCAACTGCCTATATTGCACCAGCTCCTTTCAAGAAATCTAACTCATGTCATAGTTTGGGATGCCTAGACGTAGCCTTTAGCAGGTAGCTCTGTCAGTTCATCTCCACTGAAGTCCACCAGCAAGATACATCCTGCTGTCTAGAAGTGCATCTCCCGCCCCACTGACTACAGAGAGAAGGTGGTCTCCTGAATTTGGGCAAACTTTTGACCTAACTCTGACCTCTGGCCTTTAACCGACTTGCTGAAGTTGAAACCCTACCATAGCCAACTTGTTAAAGAGAACTGGAACCGCATGAAGGGGCAAGCACCAGGGGAGAGACAAAGTATCTTTTTTCCTAAAAAAGCTCCACCCCTCACAGAAGTCAAATTAGGGCTTAGTGCCAGCCAGCCTCCAAGCAACGAAGTGGTTTTGGTGCATCGAGAATAAATTCCGTGGCACGCTGTGAAAGCAGAATGCTGCAAAGTGAATAGTAGCTAAAAATTGAATGGATCAGGTCTGCCATGAATAGGTCTTAGCACAAAGACTGCAATGGCTACGCTGCTCATTTTTCCACACCTTTTGATGTGAGCTGCTGCAGGTCGCATGCCACCGTATTTGTGGATTTTCCTCAGTAGTGGAAAATGCACCAGGTCCTGTAAGCATTCCCCACCCCGCCAGCAACTTCTCCCATAAATTTTCAGCAGTACAGAAAAAAAACCCCATAAGCTAGTGTGTCATAAAATCCTGCTGCAGACAATGAAATTATGATTTTAATGCAAGCTAACGCACTGACCTTTTGATGTGCCAATACATCTAAAGTGACAGTCCACACTGGGACATTTCCAAGTGAGTTAACACACAGTACATCCTTTTTCATTATGTGGATGCCTCCTTAGGGGAGATGAGTGTAAAAGAGAGAAGAATTTTTAAGCTTCTAGAAAAACACTACAACTGCTAAGCAGTATTTGTGCTGGGATCTGCTAAGCCCTTGTAGATTAGTCTAGTGGTTTTCTTTTTTTTTTTTCTTTTTTTTTTTTTTTTTCTAATCACCACCTTCTAGGTATGTTCCAGAGAAGGTGTGAATCCCATTGGAAAGGTAGGAATTACAAGGCCTTCCTTACAAGTTTCCACAGCTGAGGTTGCTTTTCTTGGTTATCCTTTTATGGATCTCTTTGAAGGATCCCAGAGTCTACTAGGGATCTATAAAGCACAGATTGAAAGCCATGAGGATCCCGTGCTTAACACTCTTCTCCCAGGGCTTCTGAATCCAACTGGTTGATCTCAAGGAAGGGAGCGGTATTTCATTATAAACATTTGCATACAGCCCCTCTGTGATCCAGGCACAGCATGGAATATCGCCCCCTGTATTCCTACCTTGTTGCAGTAAATATTTTACTGCGGTCATTCGCTTGTGCTGCTGGGCTTTGTCCTTTTGAGTCACAGTCACATTGTCAAAGCTATTCTGTAACTTAGTTAAGGGAAAGGCCTGCTCCAGGACCCTGTGGGGATGAACTTCATTGTTTTTAAGAGTTTTAAGCTTATTTATTGCAGAATAGCTCTGGCTACATAGCCTAAGCAAAGCATCATTAAAGCTTTCCACCCCTCCTGAAGAGGAATCCTTTAGTAGGAAGTAGCACCCTTCCCAAACTGAAATGTTTTCTCTCTTCTGAAAAGTACAATGGCACCCATTTGCCGACCTGATGCACTCTCTAGAGAGGCATGCTGCTTACCAGGGGTGCATATCAGGGATGTCACCGAGAGACTACCAAGCCTCATACAGCCCACTGACTATTATCCGCCATTATTGTTTCATGTGGACACCAGAAGCAATCTGAGGAGTATCAAAAAGGGTTACAGAGCCCTAGGAGTGGCAGTAAAGGACTCTGGAGTGCAGGTAGTTTTTTCATCAATCATCCTGGTCAAAGGGAAGGTGTTTCAAAGGGACAATGGAGTTTGGCAAGTCAACAAATGGCTACAGAACTGGTGCCGCAGCCAGGGGTTTGGCTACTTAGACCACGGGATTTGCTTTGAGAAACCAGTTCTGTTTGAGGCTGATGGGGTCCATCTGTCAGAGAAGAGGAGAGCATCTTTGGTCAGAGGCTTGCCAAACTCACAAAGAGGGCTTCAAACCAGAGTTGCCAGGGGAGGGGAGCCTCAATCCATGCCTTTCCTACTCGTTTGATGCCAGTGGCAGCAATAAATGCCCAGAGCCTGGAGAAGGATCACAGGTCAGCAGGAGAGTACCCAGAGTGCAGCACAAAGGAATTCCAGCCACTCCAGTCAGCTTCATCAGGGGCCCAACTTAAATAGCTCTATGCAAACGCACGTAGCATGGGGAACAAACAAGAGGAGTTAGAGATGTGTGCACACCTGCAGGGCTATCATCTTATTGGCATCACGGGGACATGGTGGGATGGCTTCTATGATTGGAGTGTTGGAATGGAAGGATAGAGGACCTTTAGGAAGGACAGGCAGGGGAGATGAGCAGGGCGTGTCACCCTCTATGACAATGACCAGCTGGAGTGCATGGAGCTCCACCTGGGGATGGATGAGGAGCTGACCAAGAGCTTATAGGTCAGGGCTAAAGGGAGGGCAGGGACAGGTGTCATTACAGTGGGGGTCTGCTACGGGCCATATGACCAGGAAGACCAAGCAGATGAGGTCCTTTATAGACAGATAGGAGCAGCCTCATGTTCACAAGCCCTGCTCCTCATGGGGGACTTCAACCACCCCGATATCTGTTGGAGGGACAACACAACAGGACATAAGCAATCCAGGAGATTCCTGGAGTGCATCAATGACAACTTCCTTCTCCAACTGATAGAGGAGCCAACAAGAAGTGCTATGCTGAACATTGTTCTCACCAACAAGGAGGGGCTGGTGGGGAATGTGAAGCTCAAGGGCAGCCTTGGCTGCAGTGACCATGAGATGGTAGAGTTCAAGGTCCTCAGGGCAGTAAGGAGGGAGCACAGCAGGCTCACTACCCTGGAGGGAAGGGATACTGTTCAGAGGGACCTTGACAGGCTTGAGAGGTGGGCCTCTGTGAACCTCATGAAATTCAACAAGGCCAAGTGCAAGGTCCTGCACGTGGGTTGGGGCAGTCCCAAGCACAAATACAGGTGGGGTACAGAATGGATTGAGAGTAGCCTGGACGAGGAGGACTTGGGGGTGTAGGTGGATGAGAAGCTCAACATGAGCCAGCAATGTGCACTCACAGCCCAGAAAGCCAACGACATCCTGGGCTGCATCCAAAGCAGCATGGCCAGCAGGTCGAGGGAGGTGATTCTGCCCCTCTACTCCACTCTTGTGAGACCCCACCTGAAGTACTGTGTCCAGCTCCGGGGCTCCCAACATAAGAAGGACACGGACCTGCTGGAGCAGGTCCAGAGGAGGGCCACGAAGATGATTAGAGAGCTGGAGCACCTCTCCTATAAAAAGACAGGCTGAGAAAGTCAGGGTTGTTCAGCCTGGAGAAGAGAAGTCTCTGGGGAGACCTTATAGCAGCCTTCCAGTACTTAAAGGAGGCCTACAGGAAAGATAGGAAGGGACTCTTTATCAGGGGTTGTAGTGATAGGACAAGGGCTCAGGGTTTTGAACTGGAAGTAGGTACATCTAGATTAGATATTAGGAAGAAATTCTTTACTGTAAGGGTGGTGAGACACTGGACCAGGTTGCCCAGGGAAGCTGTGGAGGCCCCATCCCCGGAAGCATTCAAGGCCAGGCTGGATGAGGCTCTGAGCAACCACGTCTAGTGGGAGGTGTCCTTGCTGATGGCAAGGGGGTTGGAACTATATGATCTTTAAGGTCCCTCCCAACCTAAACCATTCTATCACTCTATGATTCTTCTGCTGAATGCATGGGATAACTTGAAACCCTGAGGTTTCAAAACACTTGTTTTCTATTAGAACCTATAGTATGCTGCTACTTCACTGCTTGTTCCATTTCAGAGTCTTTTTCAAACAAGGCATGATCCAGTTCAATATGCATTTTTAAGACCTTACAAGATTGACTTATTTTGTGGTTTTTTTTCTGATTTGGAGGGGAGAGAGCCCATATTACAGTTATTAAGAACCTGTTAGCTAAAATATAACACAGAGTAAACCTTTTAGTCATAAGCATGTGAATATGTCTTTCTAAGATCGATACCAGCAACAGAGAGCACAGACCGACACCAGCTATTGATAAGCAGCCTGTAGGACAATCAGATCAGCTTAAGACAAGCAGTACTAAGAGTTATTTTTATAACAGAAGAAGAAAGCTCAAGTAGAGATCAAGAATAAGTTAACAGTTCCCTTACAATTTGCAGGGTTAGACCTGCAACAGTATAGCACGATACAAGGATTTCCTCTTTGACTTGTTTTTTTCAAGGCATGCTTTTAAAAGCAGGGTGCAGGGCAGAAGAGAGTGAGTTACCAACCTTTTAAATGTGCATTCAGAAGTAGATGCCATCACTTCCCAGCAGTCATAAAGCAAACCAATGAACTGTGTCCTTCTGGCTTTTGTTAGCATCCTCTTTCTTTCTTCCTGAGGTGATGTACCTTTCTCAACAGTAAGAAGGTTGGAATAAACATTATCTTGTCCTGAAAGACCTTTTACGCAGGAGATGCTTTACCCATGTCCTGTCAGAGACCCCTATCCTTTCCTGTATGTGAACATTTAAACTCCCACTTTCAACACATCAAGGGTGAAACACCTTTAAAGTACAATCCTTACTGTTGATATCCTTAACAAATCCCACAGTCAAACCCTAGTAAGTACAGCATCTCTGCAGTGAGATGCAGCACCTGTAACTAATAGCCAAGCATTAAGCCTATCTTCACCTACCCCTGTGTTGGCTCCCCTGTCTGCAGCTCAAAGAAATAAGAAGACCCACCTTCCTCATGTTTTCCAGCTTCGCTTCACCACTGGGCCGTAAACATGACGCCTTCTGGACCAGAAGATAAGTGCAGGTAGTGGAAAAGAAGGAATCTCAGGTCACAGAGAAGAGACATGTAAAACACAAGCAGGACAATAACACAGTACTTTTTAAAAACAAAATAGCTTAACTTATCCTCACCATGACCTCCTGAGGTGGGCAGCATGTTAGGAGACACCCCTTACCCCTACTGCCAGTAGGAGCAGGCAGCTGGCTGCAGGGGAAGACCCTCTTCTCCCTGACTCGATCTCTGACCTAGGAGTGTATGTGTTTTCTCATTCAGGTGACTCACATTACCTCATCAAACCTACCCCTGCTGGGCCCTGGTCTCAGGACTTTCCTTCCCAAGTATGCAAGAGGAAGAGTGCTCACTGCTGATGCTCCAGCTTCCAAGCACTGTAGCAAACACCTTTTCAACATGTGGGGACTAAGACTTACGGTTCTTCATAGCCCTAATATTGGCTGTGTTTAGGGCGTATCATGGATCTTTCCAGAGGCAAAGGTGATGTGCAGGAGACAATACCCCATGCCAGCCTGCCCTCCATTAGTAGCTATTTGGTAATGATGTACCTACTAATTCAGCTGTTAGGTGGCTTGTCACAAGCCACAGAAGCCAAATTCCTCTTTCCTCCCCATTTAATACAAGACACATCCATCTCCTATTCCTGTCTCACACCACAGACAGAAGATCTAGAGCCAAAATTCACTGCTGGGAGTAGACAAGGGGATACCTCTGCCCACATCAGTCCCCTCTTTCTTAGTCTTGATCTCATCTTCTTTATTCACCTTGCAAAAATTGACAGCTGTTTACCATTACCCACATACCCCAAAAGCCTGAGGCCTCCCTCCTTTCCCATCTCTCTCCTGCCTCTACTAATTCTCTGTAGAGCCCCATTTCAGGGAATCGGGGATTCTTTTAGCTCCCAGATCGGCTGATTTTTGGTCATAATTATATTTCTTATTATATTGCCTGACTAGGTCATCTTGCTCGGACACAATAATGGGAAGACTGCACTTCAGGAGAAAGAATAGACTTATGGCACAGCTCATGTCTGCGAGCGGAAACATGCTCCTGGCCACTAGCCTAGTTTTGTTACTCTTATCTAGGTTCTCTTTTTTGGTTATTATTATTTTTCCTTAGCTTACCCATGAAATTACAATATAGTTATCTGCCTCATCAAGGTATTTGAGTGTTCAACTATCAATCTGCCCGCAAAACTTCGGAACAAGTCAATAAACTTTAACTTCTGAAGCATTAGTTATACAGTAGTAGCTCCAGGACAGTATTTTCACAAAGAGAAAGGCTGGTTGACACACAGAACTTTATACACATCCTGTTAAGTCTCAGTTCAGTCCTATTTATTCTAAGACCGACATATCGCGACCACATCACGGGAACAGCGCTGCAGCAGCACCAGCCTGTTCTTTTGATGAGTCATTTCTATGTGTGCCAAAACCCCTGAACCCTACTTGCAAGTATCAGTGAATAATGGAGGTAACAGCATTTTGTGGTTATAAACAAGTACCAAAAGAAGTCAATGAGACAAAGAAAGCAGATACTGAATGACCCAATGAGGAAATAGAGTGCCTCCAACAGTGTTAAGTGTCAGAGAATGCTAGCTTCATCAGAGACACACAAGTATTTATATAAACAGGAAAAATAGAATGTAAAGTGAGAACTTAAGTCAATATGGTTACATTGATATGACCCTTTATATGAACATTTCTGCTGTGGCACAGACAAGTTTTAAAAAAAAACTAGTTCACAATGTTTTGGAAAGTGTCCAACCTAAATTTAAAAATTTGCATTAAGTCTGAACAAAGCACCTCTAAGAGGGACAGTATCAGTATGGCTATGTTAGGTTATCTGTATGGATACAATTATACAGGCATAATTGGTCAAACTTTCTCCTGCAGAACACTGCACAGCTCTCAGCATAGGCTCACTGCTTTGATAAATGTACAAGTCACAAAATCTACATTTGAAAAGGAGAGGTTTTACTCAGTGCTTCCTCCGAGAAGATGGTTGCTTTGTTGCACAAATTCCACTTCATCACTGTCAGTTAAACAGATCATTTTGTCACCCAGTTTGTTCAGTGGGTCAGAATCAAGTCAGGGACTACTTGCAACAGCTCAATCCATAGAATTCCATGTAGCCCTGCAGCCTACATCCAATATGCTGAGAGAGCTGGCTGATGTCCTTGCAAGGCCACTCTCCATGATCTTTGAAAAGCCACAGAAATCAAGGATCCCTGATGACCAGAGGGAAATAAAAATTTTCACACACATTTTCATAAAAAGCCAAAAGAACAACCTGGAGAAGACCAGTGAGTCTATTTCTTACATTTAAATGGAATTCCTCATCTTTCAGCTTGCACCCGTTGCCTTTTGTCCTTTCACTGGCCACCACTGTGGCTGTCTTCTTTCCTGCCCCTGTCAGGTGTTTATACAACTTGACAAGATCCCCCAAGTCTTTTCTTCTCCAGCCTAAACAATCCCAGCTCTCAGCCTTTCCCCCTTATTTCCGTCTTCAATCCTATTATCATCTCCCTGGTCTCTTGCTGGATACACTCCACTACACCCACATTTCTCTTGTGCTGAGCAGCTCAGCACTAGACACAGCACCCAGATGTGTCTCAGCAGCACAGAGTGGAGGGGAAGGATCATGTCCCATCACCTGCTGGCATCACTCTTCCTAATGCAGCCCAGGAAGCTTTTAGTTTTTGAGGCCACAAGGGCGCACTGCTGAGTCATGGTCAACTTGGTGTCCACCAGGACCCTCCAGGCCTTTTCTGCCAAGGTGCTTTCCAGCCAATTGGCCTCCAGTCTGTACTAGTGCCTGGGGTTACTTCTCCTCCTCAGGTGCAAGACTCCAAATTTTCTCTTGTTCAATTCCATGAGGTTCCTGTCAGTCCATTTCTCCAGTCTGTCAAGGTCCTTCTGATGTATAAACAGCTTCTCCTATCTTCTGCAAGAGTCCAGATTGTGCACTCTGACCTCTGACCCAGGTCATTAATAAAGGATTTTAAGCAGTGTAAGATGCAGTATCAGTAGCATACACCAGTAGGAACTAGCCTCCAGCTAGGTTTCATGCCACTGATCACAACTCTTTCAGCACAGCAGTTTAGGCAGTTCTTGACACACCTGCTCACGACCTACTTATGTGGTCCATAATTCATCAGTTTGGGAGCATGTTATAGGGGACAGTTTAAAAGCCTTGCTAAAGTCAACATAAACAACATCCACTGTTCTCCCCTCATCCATTGAGCCAGTCATCTAATTGTAGAAGGCTATCAGGTTGCCAGGCATCTTTCCCCTGCATAAATCCATTCTGGCTACTCCTAATCACCTTCTTGTTCGTGTTTGGAAGTGGTTTCCAGGATCATTTGCTCCATCACCTTCCCAGAGATCAAGGTGAGACTGTCTTGTAGTTCCCCCTATTCTTGTCCTTCTTGAAGATAGGAAGGACATCTGCTTTCTTCCAGCCTTCAGGAATCCTGTCTGTTTCTGTAACCTTTAAGATAATTGAGAACAGCTTCATAGTGACATCAGCCAGCTCCTTCACCAGTCATGGATGTGTCCTATAGATCTGTGTATGTCCCATCCCTTTAAGGATTTCTTAACTTGGTCCTTCTCAACCAAGGGCTGATCTTCCTTGCTCTAGCCTTTCCCACTGGCCTCAGGGGCCCGCAATTCCAAAAGGCTGGTCTTACCAGTAGAGACCAAGGCAAAGATGACATGGACTACCTCAGCCTTCTCCATATCTTTTGTCATGATGACTCCTGTTCAGTTTAGCAGCAGGCCCACATTTTCTCTAATCTTCCTTTTGCAGCTGATATACCTGTGGAAAGCCTGTTGTCCTTGACATCCTCTGCCAGATTGTTAGATGGGTTTGGCTTTGGCTTCCCTAACCCCATCTGTGGACATTTGCACAGGATCTCTATGTCCCTCACAGGTTACCTGTCCCTGCTTCAACCTCTTGAATGCTAACAGCAGCCTTCCATGCAGAATCTTCATGGCGGTGCACGGCAGGAGGATGAACGGCAATGGGTATGAGTTGAAACAAGAGAGGTTCAGCCTAGGCAAGGAAAACCTTCCCCCCATCCTGGGCACACTTTAAGTGGTAATGTTTTTTATCTCTGTCCTGTTCACCCACAGCATCTCTGCATGCTGATCAGGAAATGCAGCAGTTGGCTCCTTAGACCACACGCTGTCACTCAATCAGCAATGCAAACTGGTTCCCAGAAGAACTTCTGTACCAGCACAAGCGTTCTGAGATACTCAGTACTTGTACCTACCACACCTGAACGGGGTGCTCAGGCATTTGGATTTTGACTGACCTGTAACACAAAAGAACAAGCTGATGAGTTTTAATAGGCCATTTTTTATTGAGAGTTCAGATTATGTCTCCCCACGGTGCACAGAATGCACTATGAAAACAAAATACAGATCGCTTTAGTAAATACACACTGGTTAAGCAATGCTACTTTTTGGCAAAGTGCTGTATTTGTCGGTTTTCAGCTTGTGTTAAACTATTAAAAATAAGAGCCAGACATTCTTCCATATCAAAAGGACTGCTACAAATAGAGAAGTGGCTCTGGAGAGAAGCTGCCATATATGCATAGACTGATGTACAGTATTAATCCTAACTGAAATGTCCCTTTTGAATCTTCAAGTTTGCTGTGTAGAAGGCACAGTTTAAAATGCAAATCTGTCTATTGACCAATACATACGAAAATATACCTTCAGCAAGATTCATGAATACCAATCAGTAAGAGACAGTGCAAGGCCTCCACTTTTACAAGAAAAAACACACTTTAATACAATTCAAAAACCATATAAAAAGCCACACAGATCACTATTAAAACAGAAAACCAAAACAAATCTAATTGCCCAATAGCTCCAGGCACAAAACAGGGCTAGACCAACATAAATATGTAAAACAAATTAACAAAAAGCCATTGATGCAGTACTATCTCACACAATAATATGGTTTCAGTTTCCAATATCACAAATTGAGAAGCACAGCTTTGTGCAACAAAACAGTTTATATCCTGAAAGATATAGGTTTTCATCACCAGAAAGTCATCTAGTAATGTAGTATAAAAAGATCAGTATCTCCCAATTCTAGGAGCAGTCTAAAGTTGCATTTACTTGCCTACTGAGAAGAACGGACCAAGGCTCTCATTGTAATGCCTGGGAGCCTTATACTCTCAACTCCATCTCCCCGTTAAAAGTTAAAGGATCGCTTACTTCTTCCAACATGGGGAGGTGGAGACTCCATCTTCCTTCATTTCACTTTAAGAAAATTAAAGCTGAAGGAAAGTAGTTACTTTTTTTATAAAGAAAAATAAAGGAAAGCAAAGAGTTTTCCTGAGCTAGAAAGTTGGCAGTGAGGAGAAGGAAGTTCAAGCCAGGGGTAAAGTTGGAGTGATAAAGGTAGATATCTGAGGCAAGTAAGAATATTGATGAACAGATGAGAGACTGGTGAAACTACAACTATTTGCAGATAAACCAGACTATTTGGACCACAGAAGAACTGTTGTATGGACATGGGCACATACTGCTGAGAAGAGTAGTAACAAAATCTCTATTTCGGAAATTCATGATGTGACCAATTTTGTTTTCTTTCACTGTCCATGGGTATTCAACACATCTTAAAAAAACCCACAACTAGCCTATCCAGGAAAGCACCTCTTGCTTTTATAACTACTTGTCAACATCCCTTTGCAGCAATCCTAACTAATCCCAGTGAAGCAGCACATCTGCAGCAAAACAGAGGTTATTAAGTGTTGTTTCCTGTACACTAAGTATGCGTCACAACAGTTCCACCTGCAGAATGTGCAATAGTACCACTACATCAAGGTTAATCCAAATTGATGGCATTTTGCTTCAGTGAAGTTGAAGCATTTAGCTGAATTTAAAATACTTCATAGGTCTGGAATAATTCACATTATTGATCTCGCCTAATTTCAAAGGCTCCTCACATGACACCTTATACTAACTTTTTTATAAGGACTACTGGAAGACATGGTTGAATGTAATGTTAACACTTTAATGTCCTAGGCACTAGACACAAGGAAAAAACAGTAAGTCACATTAAGCACTGACAGAAAGAGGGATAAACTTACTTATATTTCCTCCCTTCTTTCAGTGCAGATTTCTGCTTCCTCACCTCCACAGCCATTTAATCTGCTTCCCAGATTGATCTATAAGGGTTCAGCATGTCATGTGGCTGCTGAGTAATACACACTCTTTGTTAACAGGTGAACTTACTTTTTTTTTTTAAGTGCCTGCCAACTTCCGAAACATCTCATGCAGCGTTCTTAAGAAAACTACTTGTTAGTTTTGAATGGCTTTTGTTTCCTGTTGGCCCACAGAATTGCTGTCCAGTCCTTCTGCCCCCAACGGGCTAGGAGAACAACCACTGCCGATCATCTCAGTTTTTATACACCCTGTTATCCCTGTGTTTTGTTCTGTAAGACTGTTTTTCAGCATGCTTTTCTCCCTGCCACAAACTGCCCTTCATTTCCAGTCACAATTAACTCAGACTTCATTTTCATAGAGAGAAAAATTAGGAGAACTTCTGATAAAACCTTCCTTCTAGCTACTTTTGAGCTACTCTCAGTCTGTAAATACGAGACAATCTAAAAGCAATCAGCAGCTCAGAAATAACTATCCATCAGTCTGACTTCTTTAAAGAGCAGTCAGCTAATGGTGAGATTAAAGGAAAATGATGGTGGACCCACCATTCTTTTAACTAGACTAGAGATTAAATGAAAGAGGGTAAAGGAAATACATCTTTCAAAGACAGAAAGAGAAAGAGTTAGAGAAAGGGAGTAGGAACTCTAACTGTACCAAGTAAAACCCAGTTCAGCTCTCTGGGTTGTGCATCTGCACTTAACCCATAGGTCCACTTTTCCTTCCATTCCACTGTGAGGTACTACATCTGTAACACCAGTGCCATATCATACTGCAACAGTATTGGGGGGGGGGGGGGGGGGTTTCACATT
>VYXH01012769.1:124643-188049 GCA_013397275.1 Burhinus bistriatus | reverse complement strand
CCGCCCCTCGCCCCGCCCCGCCCCCTCGGTTAAATTCACTAAAAAAAAAGGAAAAGGCGATGGGAATAGGCTGTGTAATTTGACTGACAGACTGCCTAGCTGTACGATTTGCAATATTTTTGTAAAAACTTCAAATGTCTGGTATTTGATGATATTTTCCTAGGCTGAACTAACCCTTCCTGAATTGTGAAATCGACTTTATTTTTATAACATCATCACTACCAAGGGACGTAAACTGATCGTATGTTTGATTGAACTTTCAGTTTATAATCTGAAGCAGCTTGGGAAAAAGCCTATGAAGTCTCGATTTCCATTGACGGGGCTCCAAGACTGAAGGGGGGAGGGGAGATGGCAGAAGCCGCGTGTGTCTGTGAATTCAAGATAGGTGAGACAGAAAATTAAATTTACAGAATAAATGCCCCAAAGGACTTATCTGTATTGCAAAATTACATTGTGTTAGAACATGTTAATTAAGGCGATACAAAGCACTTAGTGTAGACAAGAACTGTCATGTTTGGCAGCTGGGTTACCTTGGGTCAGCAACAACACAAAATGTTAAACATAGTAGTCTTTGTTTATATTGACTGTTATATTAAGCATTACGTGTTAATCAATTAACATAATGTATTTTTCCAGTGTAGGCAAGCCCTAGGAAGGCTTGGGTTGTATTTGAGATACAGACTCGTAATGAAGTTAAAAGGCCAGTGTTTATATTTTTTAAAGTCCCCTGAGAAGTAATTAGATAGAAGCTCTCCTCTTTCTGTCGTGTTGCTCTCAATTTCTTTCCTCTTCATTTCACTTATCTTCTTTAATTCCCTGTCATCACAAGATGGTGGAAACAATGGACTTGCTTATTCTTTCCTCCACACCGCATCGCTGTTGGTGGGAGAGGGCAGACCTGAAAGCTACCCCTCTTCTCAACCTGGCAACCAGCACGCTTTTGTTCCAGATCTGGCAAGTACTTAGGCAGATGAATGGTTACAAATGAAATAAATTACGTATGTGGGCTTAAATACCTGGTGACCAAGAGCCCGAGCATTTCATCCTGCACTCACCGAGGTGAACGACAAATTTTCTGCTGATTGCAATGGAGCAGGCTGTGGCCTTAGATACTTCATCCAAAGTCTTTCCAACAAATTAGCCTTTCTATTGATTCTAACGGTTGTTAGATCAGGCCCTCGGGCAGCAAAAGAAATACAGTCGCTTTGGCCTGGGTCTTGCTGGACACAAAAGCTGACTCAGGGACTGGCCTCCCCTCGAGGAATTTGACTCTTGTATTTGTATTACAGAAAAAAAAAATAAAAATCTGGAGAGGTCTCTGGAGGAAGGGAACTGTTCGTGTTTCCAATAACCTGTGCCCCTGCATGACACTGAGTTATTGGTAGCAGTTAGCAGAGAGCCCCTTGTACTTTTCTGTGTGCTCAGTGGCAGCTTAACGGCACAGCCACTGCTGCGCCTGCAAAAATGTCCCTGTGCGTCCGGAGTGCTCTCGGTGTCATAGGAATAGTGAACGACTGGGCAGCGGTCCGCTCTTATTTGAACTGTATTGATTTTTCAAGATCCTACGCATTAATTCAAGGCATGACCTACTGTCCAGGTTCCCACCGCAATGAAATACTACAGCAGTATTTAGCTGGCGCAACATACGTCTAAGCCATGGAGTACAGAAACACCGACCTTCCTACCACAAGATCTCTGTGAGTTACAGTGAGCGCACTGAGCTTATAACAAAGCACTGCCATGTGTCGTGCCTCTTGGAGGGGTCTCGCTCCGCAGCCGTGCCCGTTTAAATGGTAGGTGAGAATGCAGATCTGTCGCCGTATGAGAGACATGGAGTATCAGGAGGGAGAACGACGCCAAATAGAGCTTGCACAGACTAAAAAAATAAACTCCTCCTAAACTTTGGAGAAGATATATCCTCCAGACAAATAAAAATAAAAATTCTTTCCAAAAAATGCGTAATAAACCACTTGATATCACGCTGAGTGACTTGCACAAACAAATCCATCGTTCCCATGTGGCATGAACCTGGCATATCTGTACAGGAACATCCACGCCCCTCACCTTTGTTGAAATGTGTGTCATTGGTTTAAGGTCAGTGCAGCACAGCTACCAAAACCAAAGTTTCCGTTTAATGTTCAGCTAAAAACTGATGCCCTGAACCTAACTGTGGCTAAGGCCAAGTCTAATGCCTTTTACCCCATGGAAGACAGCTTCCACCTGGCTGTGGCAGAGGGTCCTGTGCTGTATGGGAAGAGATTCTGCGTGATGCTGCAGGATCACTGCTGTCAGATAGGTCTTGGTCTGTCCTGCTGAATGCAATATGTAGAAATAGCTGGGGTTTATAATTTAAAAAATATCTCAAGTTTATGATTAACCACAATGAAATATGGGGGGAGTGGGGTGTTTTCCTATGGAAAAGATACTAGTTGCTGTTCCAAGAGTCCAAGTTTTATGTCCCAATTTAGGTACAAACACTTCAAACCTGTTGTTTAAAGTATAAGCAGTCTGAACAGGTCCAAGCTTTCAAACGCACAGTCTGACATTTGTGTCCTTGCACAAATGCCAACCCTTTTTTTGATGTAGACTTCTGGATTTAAACATCAATCACAATGAAAATAGGCACGTGCTTTTCTGTTCTTCTTCTTCTGAGTTTAGTTAGTGCACGAGTTTCTGCAACATTGGCTTAAAGATATGAGATTGATTGTTCCTGCTGTAAGTCACAAGTTTCTAATGCTATTTTCCCAAACAGCAAGTTAAAATTTTGAGTAAGAGCAGGCCTTTCCAGACTTTTATGCAAAACAGGTGTTAGAGACCTGTTTCTGTATTTCTAGAGCATGAACTCAGCAAATTCAAGAATCCAATTTTGACATGACTAGGAGCCTCATGATTTGGCTGAGCGAGATCCAAGGAGACAGAAATTACTGGATGTGATCCTCCAAACCAGACTGAAAAAGTTGGGGGATTCAGTTTTCTGTGGAAGAACTATTATCTTAAAACATTAAACCTGTCGCCCTTTTCAGAAAAGAGTCCTTGGTTAGAAAAAAACCTCTTTTCCCTTAGAAACTGTCAAAATGCAATTCCTGCTTTTCATATTGTTTGAGAGCAAAACCAGGTATAATTCTGTCTTCAAATTGCCATTGGCAGGAAGCCATTGTAAATCACAGCCAGATTAAAGAAATAACGGTAAGTTTTAGCCACACACTGAGCTCTTTTCCTCCGTCCCGTCAAAATAAAAAACCTCTCTGAAGCCAGTATAGATTTCCATGGTCTGAATAACTCTGCTTTTTTTCTAGAGCACCTTCAGTGTCAGCATTTGAATCGTTAGCTCGGGCCGGAGTGTGTCGGGCGTCTCAGCAGGTAGTGCCGTACTGCAGTGCCAGCCACCAGAGAGCCAGAGGCAGATGCCTCTGCCTGTGTCATTATGTGGACAATTTTTCTCCTGAGCCCAGAGGCATTCACTGAACATTTTTCATTGGGATTGTCTGTCTCCTTTCATATTTGCCTCTTAACTAGAAAAAGCCCAGCATGGCTCCACTGCTCTTGCCTGAACCTGTCCTCTCCTTCAAGTGCTCGGTAATAGAAGACCCTATTGTACCTCCTGGGTACAACCAGGAATCATGCTGCCTTGCTGCTTTCCTCTTCACCCTGCGATTAGAGAGGCTTTTCAGAAGCACATCTCCTGCCTAAGACAGTCAAGTAAAGCACTCTTACCATCCAAAGGAGAAATGACCTGTGAATTTTTCACTTTGGCATTTAACATGCATTTGTTACGTTTATGAAATTCCTACACGCTTCAGATGTTTGATGGGTTATTACCATGGTTAGTAACACTTCATTATTTTTGTTCTTTATTTCAGTGGTGATCTTAGGACAATGGGCATCCCACAGGCAGCGTATAGGCAAGTGTGCTTGATCAACGCTGGGGAGAGCTGCTGCAGTTTCATGTCAGTAAAAAGTTGTTCTTAAGCACCTACTACAGGTTTAGGAGGAATTTACCTTGGTGCCATAATTTATTTTGCTGTGCTACATTTATCTCCATAATGATTGCAACTTAATGTTCAGTGAGAAGATAAGTAGGTTTCTCTGTCTGTAGTATATCTGTGCTTTAAATCATACAGGAATGACAGACTGTGCGAGAGAGCTTCCTTCTTAAATTGTCAGCTCAAAGCGTGTTTTGTTGTGTGGCTAGCCATGCTTAAAACCCTTCCTTGAATTTTTCTGCACAACCGCAGAGTCAGCAGACACACACTGTTCACATCTCTGAGGCATTTTTAGTCTCACCAGCAATTCATTTGTTTCCCTTCGGCTCTCCCACTGATTCATATGCTTCCTAAAATAGTGAGTACTATCTTTGTTCTGTTCTGACGAGTTACAAAAGAATTAGCAACATCAGTTTAGCACCAAGTAATATGAATCACATCATATACTTGGATGTGCTTGGATTTCAACTGGAAGACTCCATCCAACTGCAAATTACCATTATTTTTGAAAGATCTCTTAGTTTTTGCAGGGTACAAAGCCACACACCATGATTCTGTGTTACTATTCTTTTCAGCCATGGATGTTTCTTGCAAATACTGAGCCCAACATTTCTCAGCATAGCTCAGACCAGCCTCAATAGATAAAAAACAAAAGGCCAAGTACTTCTGAGAGAAGAGCAAATGATGTCTATCGCAGTGGAGCCCAAGGTGATCACAGCGGATAAAAAAGATGTGACCTTTCCTGCTCCCGTGTCTCAGGCACTGCGTCGGTAACACAGACAATCAATACCTCACAACATCCTTAGCTCGCATGTTCAAACCTCATTTTAGCATGGCATATAAACAAATACATATACGTATGTCGCTGTGTGTTTTGTAAATGATTTATACAGCGTATTACAGTATATATGTATGTATATGTAGTTTACACATGGAGGAATTGACTTGGGATCCCAAGCACTTATTGACAGGTTCCCTTTCTTGCTTAGGCCAGACGCGATGAACGCCAGCACTCTGTGCCAGCTGAGCTCTGCTGAATGAGTAATTAGCGTGGGAGGTCTTGTCTGTCGGGCTAAGCATTTCATAGAAGCCAGGTGCAAGAGTCATTGTTGCATACTCAAACGCTGCAACTCAGAATCTGGTATTACAGTCATCTGAAGAGGTCTTTTCAGATAGCATTTTAAAACTGGCTCTGAACAACATCAAATTAATGAGGTCTCAGTCTCTGCAAGATTTTTGCTAATGAAGCCTCCAGGCAACAGACAGATCCTGCCACATGCCCTTCCAGTCTGGAAAAGTTAGTGTTCACAGCAATGTATAGCTTCCCTGCATAACAATGTAACTCCCCAGACGACAGCAGTGATTTTAGTAAAGCTTGCCAGCAAGATCAGCTTGTCCGGCCATCACAGCAAGAGACCTGTAGTTCCAGATTTAGTTGTTAACCTGTTGCGTGGCTTTGGGCAGACTACATAACTCTGCCTAAGTTCCTCATAGGTAGGATGTGGTCAGGTAGTCAGACACTCCACCGGGATGGTGCAAGAGAGTTGTTTGCACTTAACCCTTTTTACTACAGGCTGAGAACTTTTCAAATAGCTGTAAGTTATTGGAAAGGTTTTTGGACAAGATGAAGGACAGCTGCTCCTGGGGTATTCTTCCAGGTGACGGTTCAGCTGGTGTGAGGTCCAAAAGCTAGATAAAGTAGGTTAGTATGCTTCAATTCTTAAACATAGACACCAAAACAGCACTTCTTAGCTATGAGTGACAGTGTGACAGAATGTGACAACTTGACAGCGATGCCCGCAGTCTCCAAGCGCCTGGTATCCCCCAGGGCTCAACCCCAACACCTGATGTGCTAAGAGCCATTTGTCTCACCTGTGCCAGTGCTTCAAAACATGCTACCTTATGTATTTCAAAGATACATCTTTCATCCTGCTGCAGTGAAAGTGCTCAAGTATTAGAATTGCTTTTTATAAAAAAATTCCTGGCAGAAGCAGGGCCTTAGAGTGTCTTCCAGGGTTTCTGGAAAAACATCATGACCGGTTGTGACAGAGTGAGGAATGTGTTGTAAGAAAACAGGCAGTTCAAGAGAAGAGCTAAATAAAAGACGCTGAAGTTGAAAGAAATCTTTTTCTCTGTGCCTGAATTTTAGACATATTATCACTCAAATGTCAGTGCTTGAATAATTAAGGTGGTGTAATGAGACATAATTGCCAGAACTGCAAGGACAGTAAACATAACTGCGCCATTATCAGGACAAGCTGAGCTTCCAATGGTGCAACAGGTCAAACAGCTCTAATCATACCACCCTACCTGGAATAGGATAAGTGAAAGGGCCACATGCAGGTTGAACATGAACATACTGTACCTGGGCTCTGGAACTATAATTAGAGCAAAGCTGAAGGTTTCTAGATCCCAGGCACAAAACAGCGTGATAAAGCTTAAAAAAAAGTGAAATTAAGTTGGAAGAAATGTAAGTTTACCATCGAACAGAACAATGTCACATTAATTAACTACATAGCTGGGATTGTTAGTGAAAAAAAAATAAGAAGTCAAGAATAATCCACTGCAAAAACACAGACTGAGGAGCAAATGGGTAGGGACCAGCCCTGCAGAAATATTCTGGAGGTTGCATACTCTTTCAAGAAAAGCAAACTACATACTGAGTGGTACAAATATAAATAGAGGCTATAAAATACGTGAAGTAATTCTTCCACTTTTCTCAGTATTGGCAAAGCTCAGCTGGAGCTCAGCGAGCCTGGCTTGGGGCACCATGCTTGGGAGAGATAAAACACTCATCAGACTACAGAGGAGAGCAGTGTGTATGATCGGAGCTCTGGAAAAACACAACTTACATGGGAAGATTGGAGAAATAGGAGGTGCTGGCTATAGTGAAGAGAAACCTGACAGAAATATGAGAGTAGTCTTCGAAAATAAAGATATTGCAGATTAATAAGACATTCCATTGCAGCAAAAATGGACTTTGGTTAGACATTAGGAAAAACTTTCTAAAAATAAGGCTAGTGATGCATTAAGCCAGATTGCCTGTGGGACTGTAAATCTTTATTAAAAAGAGATCAGATAAAACTTAGTCAGGAATGACAGAGATAAAATTCATCCATCTGTAGAGAGTGGGATGGTATAGATGACTTCTTGAGATCCCTTTTCATCTGTATTTTCCATGATCATCCAAAAGACAAGTGTTTGGTTTTTTTCAGACTTGTTTGTTTATTCATGCTATTCACTTGTTTCTTCATCTTGGAAATGGAAATCCCATTATTCAGTGCCAGTCAGCACTGACTTCAGGTTTTTCTTGTACTCCATAGCAACACACTGTGACTGTTAAAGTTGCAAAGACATCAAGACAAAGTTTAAAAAGGTGTTGGTTCAAATAACAGCTTTGAAGTAACAATCATACCAGTCAAAACACTTATCATTGGCTTCAAATCAAAAGATTTCATGAAAACAAATTCTAAGTCGTGAGTCTCAATTCAAAGAGATGATGCTATTTGGATGAAATGTGCAAGTTTACTGGGACAGGCAAGACGGAGTCAGGAATAAACCCGTTTGGATCCACTCTGCAAAGCAGCTGGTCCCGCTCTGGTGTGCCACAGGGGAAGCAGGAGACCTGTTACCATTTCACCACACTGCCAGCACCCATCGACACCTGCATACATATCCACATCCACTGCCAACAACAGGGAGCAACTTGGAGTTCCTCTAACACAAAGGAGGTGGCAGGTGGATTTAAAGTCTGCCCACAGTACTCTCACTGGACAACGCGGCCCTTCAGCAGAATAAACCTGAGACAAGCTCAGCAATTTAGGCCTCCTCCTGCTTGCAGGGATGCCTTTGGTGTTTTTCTTCCCTCAGTGTTCCTATGGCATCAGAATCAAAGCCTTGAACAGCTACCCCGACTGCCTATATCCTGGGAGATATGGGCAACGTTTGACTATGTTTCTGTCTCCGTGTAATTTTGGTTATTACTGAGAGAATTTTAGCTCTCCTTCAATTGTTTCAACTCCATTACAGTGATCATTGTTGCAACATGCTAAGGCACTTGGCTCCTGAGCAAGTGCCTTTTAAAAAGGATAAAGTGCTTCTACCCATTATGATTAATATTATTTTGCTAAATATGGAGGGCACTTTGGCTGCCCTGCCCCCAGGTTGCTACAGCAACACACATCTGTAAGGAGTCATTCTTCTAATTGTGTCAATTAGGCTTATATAAGAGTATTTCAGTGATCCAAACACTGTGGAAAGCACGGTCTGAGGTCTGGCTGAAGATGAACCTCCTGCTCCAAATGCTAACAAAATTATTTTAAACTTCCTTTTGGTGTAATTGCGTTAGTCATGGCGGGCAGGGAGCAGTGCTTGCTGAGCTGGGCAGGTTCGCCTACTTCTCTGATGGAAAGGAGCACAGCAGGCGGCTTCTGAAATGCATCTCTGGAACAGAGAAAACAAAAAGTGAGCTTGCATTTTGTTTGCAATACATTATTTTACAATCAAGACATAGGAAATTAGAATGCAAACCCAGCACGTAATGATGCCAGATTAGCGATTAATACTTTGCAGCTAAATGGTGCCAGATTAATGACGAATACTTTACAGCTATACATTGCTTTTCAAATAAAGCCAATCTGTGGAACACATATAGACGTACAAGTCAACAGCAGTGAAAGTGCACCAAACTTCTGATTGACACCTAGGACTGGAGTAATCTGAAAGCTGCAGGGCCACATGGAAACTTTCCAGACAACAGCAGTGCCTTTCTCATGCAAGAAAACTATGCCTCTTTCCACACAATAAAACTAAATGAAGAAGTGTGTACTAACTAGCTGCTTATTTTATTAGCTTTGTCCTCCGAGGGTGTTTTTGCAACCCAGATCATTATGTGTGAATAACAAACACTTTCTGAAAACTCAGTCTACTTGAGAGGGTTGTCATTAAAATATTAGCAGAAGACACTGACTTGCTGTTACATGACATTACACCACCACACTTGCCATGTTTCGCCGATGCTGTGACTCATCACAGGAGTTTGCTAGAGACCAGCTATTGAAATGCCATCCAATTGCAATAATTGCTGGCTGAAACCTTCTGAAACAAAGAACATGGTATCTTTAAAGTGAGACAGCTATGCCTAATTACAGCCTATGATGGCCATATAATAATATAACTGTCCAAACATAACAGTATGATTGTTCAAATATTTAACTCTATTAATCCAAAAGAAATCTAAAAGTTTCAAAAATCAACATTCCCAGATTCTCATCCTGTGTTGCACCGGAATTACAGGTCAGGCTGGAATATTACTTACTCTGTATAATATGGAGTGCCAGTCTTTTCATACAATGTTTTCAGATTACAGGAAAGTGTAAAAAAGGCACTTTGAATAAAAGTTTCTCCTCGCTTTATTTTTAATGCAGCTACCGGGGGGCCACAAAGTAACTCACAGTTGTGTGTGAGTAACTCACAGCTGTGTATGTGTATGAGATTGATCTTGAAATGTTTCTATGTTAAAAGATCATAATGGTCTATATAGGATAAAAGGTGAGAAAAGGACCCCCTACACTCACAGGTGTCAAATCCCAATGCCAGCCACATTTAATAACTTGCTAACTCTAGGCTAAAATAAGAATCATTGTACTCGGAGTAACTTATTTTATCTTTGTATCAGGCTGCCTAGCGCTGAAGACTTTGATTAGGAATAAGACAGTGGAGCTGAGCGCTCAGTATGTGAAATTGCAACACCAAAATGCACTGGCTTCCCTTTGTCAAAGAGGGGGTGGGGAGGAGGCAACATGGGGGAAGGAGGCGACCAGAGAAGTTCCCCAGCTTAGCATTTCCAGTGCAAGTGTTGACCTACATTGACCTGCCTCCCAGAACTGAAGCTTTGCCATACTGATGCAGAAAGGATTACTTCCCCATGGTTTTTAGTCGTCAATCTTCCAACCTAAAGCTCCTTTCTCCTTAAGGTTCTCAATAATTCTTCTGTTTCAGCAACCAGAGAATCGCCATAAATCACCTTTCTACATCAGCACTTTTTCCCCTTCTGTGCTCTGTAAGGGTGTTTTGTCACTGATCTCGTCTGCCCTGCAACTCTTTTCACTATTTTAGCTGCATTTAATTAGCACGACCATTTATAATGCTCAGAACTGAACTCTGGACTGTTTGTGGATTTGAAAACACTCATTTTTTAAAAGGTGTTTTAGAAATGCTTTGAGATCCCACATCACCAGAAAAATGTGGGGAAGTGAAAAGCAGGGCAGTAGTTAGGCATCTCATTTTTCCAGCAACTGCCGTACTTTGCTAGTTATTATGGTTGGCTGATAAGGGGCACTTTTGGGGGAGAACGTTTCTACCTACTACTGCAGATTTCAGTATTACAAATCCCATGTATATTTGTGCCCTGAAGTCCTCTGACAAGATCCTCCCAGTTCGTGCCCAAGTGTGTCCCCTCTCCTAGGCCCCCTGGATCTGGCAAATTGCTTTGGCCAAGCAGTGTTGGGGGAGATTCTCTTTGAGGAGTAGCAACGCCATCTGTAAACCAGCAAGGATGCTGACTGCTGAACGACGTGAAGTTTCCCTATCTGTGATGGCTCTGCTTTGCAGCTTCCTCACACACTCAGGGCCAGGGGATGGAAAGAAAAAACAACTCAAACCCTTGAAAATAAATTTGTCATTATTCCCTGGCTACATGGATATTTTACTGTCTGTCCACTTCCCTGAACCACTTCGTAAGTTACTGCAGTTACTTTGGTGTCCACAACCAAAACGTCAGCTTCCTTGTTTTCTCTTCAGGCTTCTTCAGTACTTTCAATGTCTGCCACATTGTACATACTCTGCCCAAGGACACTCAAGTGCTTTCTGTTGATCCAGTGAGGACTGGTACTCATTTACATTTTTCACAGTCACAGAATGACAGAATCAGTGGATTCTGTTCAGAGGTTGGAAGATGCCTCTGGAGACCATCTAGTCCACTTCCCCTGCTCAAAGCAGAGCCAATTAGAGCTATTCTCTGCCCCATGCTTGGGCTTCATTTTGTCATGTAAGTGGAATACACACAAACACGAATGCTCATGTGGATGGCCGAAAGAGCAGGATCCCGATGTGAGCTGGAGCGGACCAAAGTGACAGGGTGGAAGCACTCTGTGTGACCTCTGAGGAACCAGGCTGTTTCAGAAGGGGACATGGCTGCCTAAAGCAAAGAGTAGGCAGAAAGCAGTTTGACTGGACATTCAGGCCCTGCTTGCTGATCTGACAAGCTTTAAGTGCCCAGGATTTTGTCAGGAAAAATTCTTAGGCACCCAAGATCCTCTTTCTGTGCATGGCTGCAGGTGCCATTATCTTGGTAGAGCCAGCTATCATAGCATCTCTTGCACATCAGCATCCCTTTACTCACCTCAGGGACCATTCCCAGGAAACCCCGTATCCTCTCAACAATCATTTTAAAATGAGCATAAATAGAACAAGTGCGGCACTGTCTCAGGAGCCTACGCGGGTGTCTCTACAGTGTATTCTGCAGTCCTGTCCCTACAATTGTTCCCCATGGTCTGCACTGTATAAAATTGTCCAGTCATTTAAGGATATTTCAGTCAGGCTGGCAGCCTTGCACCCTTGCACAATGGGTTTCAAAAAGAAACTTTTTTCAAAAAGAAGCTTGCAGGGTTTGGGGCACTCTCCTGCTAAGCAGCTGACTGCACGGTCTGCTCTCACTGGGACTGCCTGGCACCTGCCATGAGGGGCTGGGATGGAGGAAGGAGAGAGGGGAGGCTAGTTTCATACCATGAGCAGGGAAGGAGGCTGGCACTGGGAGGCAGAGAGCAAAAGTCAAGCTGGAATGAATCCATGTCTGCATCCTTGCAGCTCTATAACTTATGGACACGTTGCTGCCAGCCGCTGGTTACAGGTGAGCTTCCCAAAGCATTGTCTCATTCCCAGAGACTGGCACACTGCCTGGCCTGCAGCACCCCAGGAGCACCCGTTCTGCATGGGAAGTTTTCTCTGAGGCCTCTTACAAGCTGTTACAAGGGCCTTGGAGGCAGCAAGGGTGCCTGGGATGCTGTAGCCCTGCCAGCAAATCTGTAATGTTTTGCTCAGCTGCCTGGCAGCACACTCAACCCTGCAAGAGCTTAGAGCCTGGTTAAAGTTCCTGGACAGGTCAGGGGTCAGGCTGAATTGACCTTAATGAAGAGGGATCCCCTCAGGCCACCATTTTTTTAAACAGCAGAAGACAGCAGAAGTTCCTGGCTTGTGTCTGGTGGAATGTATCCAAGTGCCAAAAGACACCATCATCACGGACTCTGCCAGGGTAACCAGTTTATGAGTTATCCTCGTTGACTGACAAGGCTCTGGCAGATCAGGGTGCAGTACCCTTCCTAATTCTTGCAGATACAGACCCCACGTGGCAGGCAGCAAAAGGAATGTGGGTCCTACTTCCGCCTCTTGTTTTGGTGAAGCGGCACTGGGCGAAAACCCCTGTCCCAAGGTCTAGGACAGGGCACTCACGATGCCAAGTTCTACACTTTACCTTGCTCTAACCACAAAAGCAGCAAGCACCAGCATGCCTGCGCAGGGAGCGCAAAGCAGAGGATAAATGGCAGAACAGGGAGCGGTCCGTACTCGGCCACAGCGAGTGCTGCTGGTCTCACCCCCACTGTCTTAGGAAGCAAAGGTGGAAACAGGCCTATGGGTGTTTCCACAGTGTGACAGGTCTCATACCATCCTGTGTCCTTGCTAATAAGCAGTAATGATGTGTCCTGTGCACCCAAAAGGCCTTGAGATGTGAACACTAAAGATGCAAGTCAGTTAAAACGACTTTGCCCAGGGACTATGAAGTGTTGGCCACTCTCAGATGTGACCATTGCAGACAGTATGTGTGTTGCCACAGGAACTCAGTGACAGGACTCCAGAAGCCAGGCTGCCAGCCTTGTCCTTTAATTACTCAACAGTACTCCCTCTTGCAAATTTCTAAAAAAAAGAAAACATAGGAAAATGTACAGATCTCAGCAGAATGTGATAAGGTTCTGGAACAAGTTGTTCTCTCCTACTCTTGCCTCTGCTGAAATGCCTGAGGGTTCTCTCACCTTGCTATATCTACTGCCATTTCTTTCCAGCCTTGTCAGGGACAAGTCCTAGTGATGCAGTTTCCCATTATTCACCTTCCCTCATTCTGACTGTGAGTCTGGTTTGCAGGGGTCCAAGAAAAAATATATAAACAAGAGCAGTGTTCACAACAAATTCACCTGCCTCCAACACAGCAGACACAACATTCAGTTCTGACTCTGGTAAAAAAAAACAACAACATTCACTTGGTGGATTCCACTGAAATCCTTGTTATATTTGCAGTTGACTTCACCTGCGTGCCAAAAATGAGTCTGCACACCCCCAGCTTCCTCTCTCTCATCTCCCTCCCAACAACTGCACAAGAATTTCAAACAAGAAAAAGCTGGAAAGTTATTGAAAGAACACAAAGACCTTGTCCTTGCCTGCCAGAGAAACTGCACTGGTACCTGTCTGTCAGGAACTTGTGGCTTTTCAGTTTGCATGTTTCTTGCTAACACTGTTTATCCAGGTAGCACAGATGGGGCGTATCATTTGGCAAGCTTACCCCTAGGCTTTTTACAACAAAGATGATAACAGGTGCAAGATAAGGGATACGTACAAAACAAGAGTTCATTACAAATACATTTGCATCCAAAGCAGCAGCAGCAGGACTTGGCTTTACTTTATCTTAAAAGCATACACTTTGTGAATTCCATTCAAATACTGACTGTATTTGCATCTGATATTGTATGCGTGTCACCCCAGGCAACAAAATGGAACCAAACCATGTTTGTGTGGGCCTGTGCTTCTGTGCAAAGGCAGCCAGATAAGTCATCTCTTCTCATGACAGTATGGAGGTTTTAGGATGGCTCTTGAAAAACTAGAGACAAAATTCTGAAGAGAGTGCATTGTCCCCAGAGAGCAGGATTTTCGTAGGGACTCATTAGTTTAATAGTGAAGGCTTCTTAATTCTGAAGGTCTTACTTTGACGTCAAAGTGGAAGCTGGGCAGTTAGGATGTGCTAAGCCCTTGAAAACTTGGCCTGAATTTCTGCTTCTGCCTGTTCTTGCATTCAGAGAATGTGGCACAGTTGTGGAGAGGTTCCTAGTCAGAGAGGGTCAGTAACCTACAACCAGTAGAGAGACTAAAGTTTAATTAGCATGATCTGAGTGCTGAAGTTACTCTGAACTACTCTCTGTAAAAGTCCTATTTTACTCCACTGGCTAAAAATATAGATGAGACTATCCTAACAAAAGACAGGTTATCATGCAATAAAAGTTGCATGACCTGAATACCCACTGTTTCACTCACAAATCTGCAGTCTGAATCAGGAGTAACTGAAAGTTGGTAATATCTGGCCTTTACTTGATGGTGTATGTAAAGTGTCTCGACAGATTAATCCCTTTCATGGAGTAAAACTGAATTGCAGGTAAAACTACAGGATGCTTGAGAATATCAGGTGAGCAGCAATTCCTGTTGAGTGCATGGAAGTATGCCCACGGTTGGCAAAGGTGTTGGTGGATAAGGAAAAAGAGCTATTTCCTTTCACTCTGAAGGACAGTCACTCCAGCTGAGTCCTGCAGCACACAGCCAAGGAAGCATGGAGTGGTCCTCATCCTCCATAAAGCACTGAGACCTTTGTTTCCCACTGCTGTTAGCATAGCACCTTTTACAACCTTTATTTGTGCTTGAAACTGGGGAGTGAAAGAGCACTAGGGTAACAAGAAATTAATTAAAGTTTACCAGCACATTTATCTACAGACAAAACTACAAAAAACAAACAAATGCAGCAGCAACAAAGGTGAAACTCCTTCACTGCAACATCCTTATGGAACTTTCCATCTACCTTGTAATTAAAGACTTAAAATGTACAAACCATGAAAAAAGGGTAAACTGTGTTTTAAAGTGGCCCAGTGCTTGTTACCACACGCATTAATGTATTATTCTGTGGCCAGGAGTGGAACGACTGCAGTTAGACATGTTTTCTTAGTGTACTCCTATCAACAAAGATTTTTGGTTGAATATTTTTAGTAGTACAGGTAAAAATAACTGCATATGCCTGTTCGCTGTGGCATGGAACTGGACAGGAAACACTATTGTTATTACACACAGATTTTTCCTTAACTCTGATACTGGAATGAATCCAGGATTATTCAGAAGAGGAAAATGAGAGAGAGGGAGAATAGATCCTTGCCCATGTGAGCGCAGAGACAGACTTGTCAGATCATATTTATGCTCTTGTCGCTACAGACAAGGGATCCCAGTGCCAGACTCCCATATCCCAGAGAACACCTCAGCCTCCGGCCATTGGATGTTCTGAGGCGTGTCTCTCTCTCTGCTGTTCTCTTCTGCATGAAGACTTTTTTTGGTACAAGCACGTGAATGTATGTAGACCTCCTAAACTTCAGCCTCTGTTTGGCCATCAGGGGACAGCTTAGAGTCTCTTTTTCTCATTTATATGTTGACAAATAATATCTGGATGTTCTTTTAACAAGAGTCAGCTATAACTGATCAGTATTTCCTGACACAAAACTTGCTTTTTTTCCAGAAATTCCAGGTTAGAGCAATAACTGAATTGTCTCTACCTAAATCAGCCATTGCTGTCACTAGCACTGCTGCCCAAGGATTTCATAATTTTATCTGAGGAGTCAGCTGGACAAAATACTTCAGTGAGAAATACACATCAGAGAGAGAGGCAATCATCTTTTAGCTTCTGAGAGAAATATTGAAAAAGGTGATGAAATGTGCACAGTGAGATAATTAAAAAAAGTTTGTAGACACCCCCTACTAAGCATAAATTTTCATATACAGTGTTAAAAACTCACCAAAACATTAAGCCAAATCATTACTACCACTGTGTTGGAAACAGAAAAGGCTAACTTACTAGACTCAAAACAGACTTGAAGAAGCTTTTTAGTAACTATACATGATAGGTGAAATATTTGTTTCAGGAAGAAAATAGTAATTTAATGAGAACAGTAAAGGTACAGAACAATAAGAAACAAATGTCAGCAACACTGAGAAAGAGGTCAGGATTATTGTTATTTATATGACACCTGGTTTATTCTTTTCTTACTAAGGGTTTAAATCAGTTTAGCACCATTTTGGTTCATTCAGAGATTAACAGAAGTTAATATTTTATGAGATTTATTTATAATACCCTTGAGGTTTAGAGTATGTTTATGTAACCCTTCTGCCAAGAATTGGCAGCAGCTGAAAGAGCTGGATTCATTTATCTAGGGGTTCTCTCTGAAAACTTAAACAACAGCAGTTTCAGCCTCCACCCAAAGCTAAATGACCTCCTTTGGGTGCCCTGACAAACAATAAATCCTGCTCAAGGCATAGCAGGGGTTTAAAACAAGGCCCAAAGTTTCAAGACAACGAGAAATTTAGAGGCAAGTGAAAGGTAAGAAGAAAGGCTCAGGGTAAACTCACAAGAACCACTAATCAATAAAATAAATAATGCTTAAGTGAGATCCCTAACCTCCCTCTCCACCTCATCTCTGTGGCACAAAATAAAGGCTTGCTCTCATTTCCAAACAGATGCCTTGTCACTTGAATGTGGCTGTCTGCTCAAAACTCTCCCTGTATTTACTGCAGGCTTCTCTTTACAGCTAAGCTAATGAACATCGGTATTACTGTCCACAAACTGGGAGATCCAGCCCTCTCTCCAGCCCACAGCCCCTTGCTCGTGCCAACGCCCTGTGCTGGCGCCGATGCTCAGCTGACCATGCAGCGAACTGATTCACGGCACCAAACTGGCAAACCAAAAGCGAGCAGTGGATGTTTCTGCTGGTTTAACTCTCTGAAACAACTCGCTGTATTATAAAATGAAGGTTAAAGCTGGTATCAGGGAAGAGGATGGCAAGGCTGGGGACAGAAAGAAAAGCCAGACTGCTGTTGCTTCTAGTAATAACTAGGTTAGGCTAGTTACTGATAGGTTGGGCCAGAGTAGCTTTAAGATGAAACTGCTCTTAAGCATGGTGGCACTTTTGTATGAATTTGCTGGCCTACCCCCCTATAGGCCAAACTTTGAGAGAGCACAGCTGCACAAGACTTAATGGGGCTGTTCGGTCTCTAAATATGGACTCCCTCTCCCAGCCAAGAAGAGGAAATAGGGCTTCTGTTGCAAAACTAAAACAAAACATTTTACCTCGGGCTGAGGCCTGGTGTCAGCTTTGCTGCCCAGGCAGAACTGCCCTGCCCTGCTCCACTCCGTCATCCAGCAAACCAGCCCAGAGGCTTTTTCCCCAGTCCTACAGCCGCTCCAGTAGGTCTCCTATCACACGCTGCCCATAGCAAGGAGATTTTTACAATTCCGCTTCCTCAGCTTTGGTGGAGCTACCGGTTTAAAACCCCAAGTGCCTGGTTTCCCAAGGAGCAGAGGAATTCACCTCAAACCGCCGCCAGCAGTGCCCGCCTCAGGAGCCGGGGGAAACTGAGGCAAAGGCGGCACGGCGGACGCCATTTGCAGGACAACAAAAGGCCGTACGGCTCCCACAAAACCCCGGGCCGCAACCGCCCACTCTCGGGTGCCATCTACCGGCGCTTTCTCTGTTAAACGTTTACACCGGGCGGGCCCCACGGGGTCGGGGTGACTGACGGGAGGGGAGGCGAGAGGGCGGCGGCGGCGGGCTGGAGCCGCCCGGCGCCCGGAGGAGAGGTGCAGTACTGCGCCGAGCTGGTGCGGTGAGTGCCCGGGGGGGAGGCCTGCTAACTAACGCGTGGGGTTTCTTCTTCTCAGGGGTCGGCGAGCCTGTCAGTGGCAGGCTTGGGAGCGCTTCCCTCCTGGCGGAAGGGCTGCTGAGTTTCCCGGAAAAGCTGACTGGAGTTTCCTCCAGGCTGCCGTCGGCCTCGCCTGGCCGCGAAAATAACCCCTGCGGCCCTGAAGTGCTCGGCGCCAGTGGATGGGGTTGCGCCGGGGCCTGGGCTCTTCGGGGGGAGCAACAGAAACCAGTGGAATATTGAAGCTACGTGGATGATTTAACCTGTAAACGGCAATTTCCCACCCCCGCTTCTTTCACAGCTGCTCTTCTTCTGAAATATCGAACGTTTCCATTTCGTTGTCTTAGCCTTTTGGAGAGAAAGATCACCGAAGTGGATGTTTGAAAATAAGAGGTGTTTTCAGATCTTCTTGGCTACTGGGAAACAGCCGAGTTTCCCAAGTACTCCTTGGAAAAATGAGCAAAAGCAGAGGAAATCTGACAGCTGGACAGGCAGCTCAAGTAACTTCTCTGACCTGGATACAGGAGAGGGAGGAGGTCTAGTTTTCAAAAGTATCCGGTTTTGGTCAAATCCAAAACGCTCCAAGAGAAGCAGGAGCCAAGCTCAGACACTTCCAGGCTTCCTGCTTGGCTTCTGGGCCATAAACAATGTGCAAGGCCCCTTAACTGCTTTCTAGTCCACAAGAGTTCAGAAGTACAAAGTAAAAAATTAAACAAGTCTCTTTGTACAAAAAGACTTAAATACTTTCTCTTTGGATACAGTTGTCCTAGGTGGTTGACAAAAGCAGGGAGAAGGCTTCCAAGCATGTGTAGAAAGAGTGGAACAGGATCGTCTTCTCCAAGTTGATGCTTGTAAAAGATATAAAGGTGTGTGTGGTCAGCAGTAATGTTTGAAGTAGGAAAACTAACGGGAAGAAATGTGACAATCTTAAATTTTCTGTGCAGCACCAAGCAGCAGACCGTTACCAGATACATCAGAATGCATCGCCAGGCTGCATTTTCCTTGATAAAGCTTCAGATTACAGCTTTGTTTTCCTGGTTACTCTACGCAGGATTTGTTTACCTGTTACTCAGGAGATCAGAGGCTGCGTATACCGTTAATATACAGCTAAAATGTTTTCCGTAACAAGCAACTGTGAACAAAATAGTTAGGTTCCAAGGCACAGAAGCTGAAATGGTTATATTTAAACTATTTTTCAGTTATTTTTGTTAAACCACAGAAAGGACTACTTAGAAAAATACACAAGCATTCAGAATAATAAAATGAAAGGTGGTTATGCTTTTGGCATCATTTAATTGAAGCTGCTATTCACAGTAGCCCATATTGCATGGAAATCATAAGTTATAAAAAATAAGAGGAAGAGGAAGGAGTTACTATTCAAACAGAAATAAAACACTTGAGGCTATGCAAGTATCAGCAACTCCCCAGTCCTGAATTTGAGTCTCCCACATGCTAGGAAGAACAACAACTGAGTTATGCTTTAATGAGCTAGATTTGCACAACTTTTTGCAATATGCAAGACATCCTTTCTCTTGGGTTTTGCTTTTTACGTTAAATAACTCTTTTACAAGTAGCTCTAAGCTATTTGTTTAAAAATATTTTTTCCTAGCAGGTAATTTTTCTGTCTTTTGCTGTTTAAGATGTCTGCTCTGGAAGACAAGCTTGTGACTTGATGTTATTATAGAGTTTTGTAAGGTGAATGAAATTCTTTTTAAAACTTTAATTTTTCAGTATACTGAAAGTCCGGTAATGGTCATAACGAACTTCTCTTCCCTCCGTGGGTTCTTATGCAAGCTTATTTGAGGGGGAAACTATGACAAACACTCAATATCAGACTTAAGGTCATTCCCTCCTTTCTTCATTCCTTACCCTAATACACAAAGAGAGTTGGGGTAGAACATGATCTATAGCAATATCAATTTTATTTTACAGGCTGAGGCTTAATAGATTTGCTTTTCTACTGTTATGTCCAAGGACCCACTGTCAACATAAAGTTCACATTTCTTTCTGATTTTTTTCTTCGCTATTTTTTGCTACACTTAATTTTTAAGCTTAGAGTAATTGGAAAAAAAACCCCAACGTGCCAACACCATTACTCGAGTGAAGACAAATTTCTCTATTGTACTGCTGTTTACTTTGTGTAATGTGTTTCTTTGTTTCCTTTCTGGAAGTAGAGGTGATTCTGTGTTGTGTGAACTGCATAACTGGAACTGGGAAAATGGGGCTGTAAACGCTGCAGCTCTGTCCAGTGTGAGCAATACTGGATATTACTACAGTCAGCCTGGAAAAAAAAAAAAACCCTAGGTTTTGAACTGATAATACTTTTCAGAAAGTGTCTTAATTGAGGGAGGTTTGATGCCTCTGTTCTTTAATATGTTCTTTAATATTCTTTGTTGTTGTTGATGCTTCTGGATTTGCATGAAACTCTAAAACAAGTTTCACAACTGTTGTGAAAACTCTTAGCATTTGCTAGTTACCAGCTGCTGTGTATTGTAAGGGTAAGAAGCCCTGTTAAATCTCACTTCCTTTTTGTTTGATGCTAAAAGTAGCAACCCTAAGAACCCTTGGTTTTAGTTTGGCTTTGCTATTTTAAGCTCACGTTCAAAAGAAATGTGAGTACATGTAAGAACAGCAGACTTCGTGAAAATGAGTAAATGTGTTTTCCTTGACACCTGCTTCTCCACTTTGGAGGAGAAACTTGGAGTTGCTGGTCCTGTTCTAATGAAGAATCAGGTTACAGGCTTATCAGAAAGTACACAGAAATGTTGTTCAAAACACTCAGTTTAGCTTTTCAAAGGTGACCAAGTGTTTTTGTTAGCTACAGTTATGATTCTGTGCACTGTGATTGTTTTTAATTCAATGGCACACCCAAGTGGCCAAACAAAGGATATCACTCTAGATTGGCAACAAGTTACCTGCAGTGAAACTGCCAACACCCAGAGTTTTTATGCTTTGAATATAGTTGCCAATAAACAAAAACTTACTGGTTAAGCAAGCGCTCTTCTGCCAAGCTCCAAAGCACAATCCTTTAAAGAGATGTGGTTTCATGTTTGGAACAGAAGTCTGGAAGTCAGACAATCTGGATTCTGTTTGCAGTTCTGCCACAGTGTTGTTCTGTGCCTTTAGCCAAATATCTTGAGATCTGCATTTGAGAGGTGCATTGAGAGTTCAGACAGCATCCCCTCTTTCTTGGAGTTTGTCTTATTACAAAATAAGCTTAAAACCTGCTACTTTTGCAAAGTCAGAGTTTTGAACTATGTAACTTATTGCTACTATTTTAGGACTTCAGTGCTAAGCAATAGCACACCCGAGTTACATAGAGCTATAAATAATAAATGTATTTTTTCATCATTTTATAGAAAGCGTGACTATGAAGGGTTTCTGTGTTCTCTGCTGTTGCCTGCGGAATCTCGAACCTCTGCTTTTGCCTTGAGAGCCTTCAATGTGGAACTAGCTCAGGCAGGTATTAAAATACATTTGTGACCTCTGGAAATGTAAAATAACAGTTTCAATATTCTGAATTACGCTAGTAGGTGGTGTTTTGCTGAGATTAACTTTTTGTACTATAAAGGACATTGAATAAATACTGCAGTACAAACCTCTAGTTTTGAATGGCCCTTGGAAAGTAGCTAGCCTCCTCCAATGTATTTTGTTTATGTATATAGTTTCTCTGACTTCCTCTTTGTTGTGCATTTTAAAATTAAAATATAACAAACAGGCTGTGGTCCTTGATACTGTTACGTGATGGCATCTCAGTCCTGGCTTCAAATGCAGAGGCTGAATCAGTAAAGTGCAGCTAAATCCTATCTGTGGAAGGTCTGTCAAAAACTTGGATGATACAATGAGTCCCAGGTCTTTGTTGGCAGAAGCTAGGTGATGGAAAGGCTGCTGGGAGGGAAGTTTGTAATTAGAGAGTTGTGGGAAGGGGGTAGCTGCAGTCTCTCCCCTTTGCTTGGTGGCCAGAAACTGGCCGTGCAACTAGGAAAGTTGGTAATGCTTGCCAGAAAGGAGCGATCCAGGAAATGTGCTGACCAAGGAAAATGCTGGATCAGCTTCTGTGGGCTGTGCTTCTGGCAACCTGTGGCCCTGCCCTCCCTTGCTGCTGTTACCACTGCTTCTTTTCCTTCTGGGAAGAAAGCTAACGTGAGGGTTGCCCAGGACTTAATCTCCATGGGTTTCAAAGTCAGGCTGTGGGGAANTGTTTTTTTTTTTTTTTTTTTTTTTTTTTACTCTCTGTAGTGTTCATATGCTTTATGAGGCGTTAACGTAAATTCAGAACTGAGCACTTTCCCTACTGAGTTTGGCTATGTCCTGTGTCTGTCTGTTCAGTGTAAGTAGACCAAGTACCTTAAAGACACTGTGAATTTCACTCCAGATGTATCTTTTCCAGATTAAAGACTCCATAACTCAGAAGACTACAGGATTGATGCGAATGCAGTTCTGGAGGGATGCTGTGGAAGATATATACTGCGATAACCCACCACATCAGCCAGTTGCTACAGAACTGTGGAGGGTAAAATATACCTTTATTGTCCTAAAAGTCACTTAACTAAAATGTTACTCTGGGAAATAATGTCATTGTTTTGTGTGTGCTGTGTTGCATAGTTAAGAGCATTATTTTATATAAAAAAGATTATGTAAATTGTGTCTGTATGTGATGTTTTAAGTTACCTACAACCAAAGAGCAGAATTGGAGAAGGAGGCTATTTAGGTGGGACCTACTTGGAGGGTCAGATTTCTGCAAACCATCGCTTTTTTCTCTTCTGTTTAGGTGAAGGACAGAGTAACTTGTGGTAAGCTGTAAGTTGATAGCAAGTGAAGTGCATAAGTATACTTTCCTGGGCCAGTGCTAGTCCTGTCTGAAGAGACTAAGCTGTACAAAAAGACAGGAGAGTAAGTACAGAGGTTGGACTAGCAAACAGGGTATGAGGAAAAGCCCAAGACCAAGACATAGTTACTGGATAATAGGAAGAATCTTAATACAGTCTTCTCCTTGCATCAAGAGTTGCTTGATGAGTTCTATTTATGTATTATGTTTTGCACAGATCCTTTTGTGTGTGAGTAACAGGGAATGTACTTGTGAACTTAAACAGTTTATTTTTACCAAGATGCCCAAGTTCTGCAGGCTCTAGAGCATCACACATAAAGTACACCTACAGATCTGTTCCTCTGCTGGTCATGGCCAAAGAAACAGAAGCTTTCTTGCAAAACTTTTTGTTTCTAGTTAGAACTTTCATTGATATGTTTGATGGATGATTGAAGGTCTGAATGCAGTGTAAATAGATTTCCCCTTGATGCTGATGTAGAACCACAGAATAATTCAGTTGATAGAGATCTCTGGTTGTCATCTAGTCCAACTAGCCATTCAAAGAAGGTCTAACATCAAAGTTAGATTAGGTTGTTAGGGTCACATTGAGTTGAATTTTGAATTTCTTTGGGGATGGAAATTCCATACATTGCTAACTTGTCATCTTAGGGCCACGGGCCACAGCAAGTCTTAGAACCTTCAAAAAGAGCAGCTACCGTAAGGCCTCTATAGGATCAGAACTTGAATTTAAACTAAAGATTTCTGAGCTCCTGGACAGGAAAAGCTGCACTTTGTCTAGATCTCAATAGCTGAATACAGTTAATATAGATCCCACAGGTAGTTAGTTTTAGGGACCTGCTGAAAAACAGTGAAATGTGGAGTCTTCATCCAAGTATTCATCTGTATTGTTCCTGTTAAAATCCTGGGAAAAGCAGAACACTCACTGTAATGCTGGGTTAGAACAATGCAGTTCCTGCGGGATTACAGCATTTCACTTGTTGCCATCTTGGCTTCACATCCGCTCTTTTGCACCTCTGAGACCACAAAAATGAATCATTTCCAAATCTTCTTTCAGTGATTTTTGGCAGTGCTGAAACTGTCCTCTCCCTGACTCTTCCTCCTTCAATGTGAAATAAAACATAAGTGAGCATTTGTTCCTGTCTATCAACACTCATGTTTAGATTAAAATTGGAATTTAAACAAGATACAGTTTTTTTAACTAAGAGAAAACATAGGTAAAGCCAAGAAGTAAAATAAAGGAAAAACACCTGTTACAGTCATTTTTAGGAGGACCAGAGCTATTCATAGGTGTCTCCAGCTCAGATAATCTAAGTGTGTGCTTTAGCCACCACAAAGCATTTGTACAGGTAGAATGAAGAGTGGCAAATGTTGTGAACCTTTTTATGGGATTATGGGAGCTGAAGATGCACCTAGGGTAATATTTTAATGCAGACATTAAAATGCAGAATTGGTTGTTATGCATGTCAATCTGTCTGTGCCTTTGCTTTCTATTTCCTGCTTTCTGTCTCTCTTCCAGAATATGGCAAACTTCCCAGGAACAAGACCATTTTCACCCCAAATGCTTTTGTTTCCTTTCCAAGGAGGAACTTGCTTTAGTGTAGCTTAACTTATTTTTGTTCCTGAAGATATCCTCTCCTTTAGTTGTCTGATTGAGTGGGTTAGGTACAAGTTAGTTTTGGATATGATTGTATATATCCTTTTGACCACTTTTAATTTCAGGCTGCTTGTGTGTGTGTCAGTGTGGGGTGGAAACGTTTATTAGCAGAACAGTAAGTTGTAAAAAACACGAAACATTGTTGTGGTTTAACCCCAGCTAAGCACCACACAGCCACTCACTCATTCCCCCAGTGGAAGGGGGGAGAGAATTGGAAGGTTGAGATAAAACCAGTTCAATAATTAAAAAGAAACAATGACAGCAATAACAATAATAAAAATTGTAAGGAAAAGAGGAAAAAAATAACAGAGAGAGAAAAATAAAACCCAAGAAAGACAAGTGGCGCAAATGAAAACAATTGCTCACCACCAACTGTCTGATGCCCAACCAGTCCCTTAGCAGTGGCTCCCCCTGCCAACCTTCCCCTAGTTTTATCACTGAGCATGACGTCATAAGGTATGCAGTATCTCTTTGGTCAGTTGAAGTCAGCTGTCCCAGCTGTGTCCCCTCCCAACTTTTTGTGCACCCCTAGCGTACTCACTGGCAGGGCAGTGTGAGGAACAGAAAAGGCCTTGACACTGTTTAAGAACTGCTCAGCAGTAACTAAAACATCCTTATGTTATCAACACTATTTTCAGCTCAGATCCAAAACATAGGCCCATACAAGCTGCTATGAAGAATTTTAACTCTATCTCAGCCAAAACCAGCACAACATTCAGATGTAAATAATTCGGATATTAAGATAAAAATTGTAACAGCGAAGACTGCCAGTCATAGTCCTTTCTCACAAAACAGAAATTTGATTTTGAAGTGGAAGAAAGAATTGGCCTATCTCTGTCATAAGATTTCACCTTACATACAATTTCTGTAAAGGAAGACCAATATAAGACAATCCAAACAGAACTGGTTGTGAAATAAGATGTTGAGAAATAATTGAGAAAGTATTTCTAGGAGCTCTGATAGCTCTGAATGCTGCAGAACCCTGGACGAACTAACAATCCAACCCAACCTGGTGACCTTTGCACTCCAGATGTGATTTTATTTCTACATTTCAGCAAATACCCCAAGAATGACCCATTTGAAGAGCACAACTTCACAAATGTTCAAGAATGGCATTGCAATTCTTAGGAAGAAGGATTTGGAAAGACACCTGAACTCACAACTATTGCAGAGCTGTTAATAGAATTAACGTGTCTTTTGCACAGCATATTTTATGTATACTCTTTTCTTGGTGTTAAGTTTGTAGGAGGACAATTTTGATTTTCCAGAAGAAATACTGATTTATCATGTGTTCCCAAAGTTTTGTATATCCCAGAATTTCACATTTGGATTCCAAGAGTTTTATGCACTAATGAAGTATATAAATAGCCTTTAATAGTATTTCTAGAATTATTAGTAGCTCAGTTCTCAGTGACTTTAATATAAACTTATATGGCAACTGTATGATATTTGTTCTTACTTATCTGTCCTTTTTGAACATAAGGAAAGTGAGGCCTAATTCTCCATTAATTTCTGTGGAAGAAGCCAATTTTCAAAACTTCTGCAAGATGAGGACTTGTGCGTTTGCATGAAGGTAGCTCAAAATGTATGTAATGTACAAATTAGGTAATTTAGGAGAACTCAGTTTGGTGCTTTAAGTCTTGACCTGTGACTATTTCAAGGATTTCATTTACAAAATGATACTCAAGTGAGAAGCGAAACTGACATTTGTAGCTGTAATTTAAAATTTGCCTTTTCACATACCAAGTACTTCCTCAAGCAGATTTTGTTGAATCAACAAGATCTAGTCTTGTCAAACCTTGAAAAAATATTTACAAGTATAATGGATGAAAAGAAGTTGAAAGTGAGCTATAAAGGCTAAGATCATGAGAAATGTGCTCCATAAGTTTCGTTTATAAATATCTACATGTGTGATTGTAACCTTTCTGACAGCGTGGTCTGCAAAATTCAGTGTGTGTAAGAGGATTGAAGGTAAGCTGATAGAATGAAGTGGTACAGGAAGGAAGTCAAATACAAGATAAGAGCCAAAAGAAGAATGTGTGAATGTGAAATGCTGTGGGATACTTTTTTAAACAAAACCATAATATTCATTATATTATTTTGTTAGCATGCTGTCTTTACAGTACATACTGGTATGTTGTACTGATGTTTTCTTGAAAATTTACAGGGGAAATCTTTTTATTGCTTGACTCTGGAGGAAACCCTGTTCTCTTTGGAGAGTGAACGTAGTTATCTGTAAATATTTTGTGGGAACATACGACTTCATGAAAGAATAAATAACTTTCAAAAATATTTTTAAAGAAGTGCTTGTGTAACTGGGTTGATGTCCAAGATTTCATTTTTTGTGTGCAACAACTTGTAACAAATGCCAGTTGAAAATTTTTGAATTTGAAGAAGCTAGTCATATGATTCTATGATTTTTTCCACTGACATGCCACTTTGATTTAACCCAGTGAATACAATGCTTGTAAGAAAAGGATTATCTAAGATCTATTTCAGCCTTCAGAATGCAGTACTGCTCTCACATTGTATACGTTAACATGGATGTGTTTGATAATTTTCAGGCTGTCAAGAGGCATAACTTGACTAAAATGTGGTTCATAAAGATCATTGATGAAAGAGTAAGTATTTGCCATTCAAGGTCTGATTCTGTTTTTAGTTGTATGTGGTTTTCCCCCCCTTAATTTTATGTGGTTTTGTGTAAAACAAAAGCTTAAGTAATTAATCTTTTTCAGACAGTAGTATGTCTTTTGGTACTGCTATATTTCCTTTTAATTCTCCCTTGATGCCCCTATTCATAATTTCTGCTCTTTCTGGCCAAAATGGCTAATAGAATCCTTTGTTTAGTTTTGCTTTAAAATAGATGTAGTTTGTGAGTCAACATCTTCCTTGTTCCCTGCTCTGATAACCAGTGTATCTGTGCTTGTGTTTTTCTGTTGCTGGTCTCTATTCCTGATTTGCAGTGGTTACCTCTAGAGGTTATCCACTGGGAGTCGCATTTAGATACCTTTCTGTATGTGAGAGAAGTTCCATCCTGTGGGAATAAGTAGTAAGGTCTCCATATGCAACTGTTAAGAATTCTGGAAAATATTTAATAGAAATTTAATTTAATTTCCATTTAATAGAAATGGAAATGAAGATGTGCAAGAAGGGAAACCCATACGCGGTCTCTTTTTGTGCCATTCCAATCCTTCCCCAAGAGAAAGGACATCTTGCGTATTGTGAAAAGTTGCACAAATCTACATCATTGGCATCATCTTATTCCTCCTCACCTCTCTTCTTACCATGCCAATTTTTCCCCTAAATAGCCTTCTCTTGTGATGAGTCATGGATATAAAATCTCAAAAATTAAGTGACCCATCTGAACCTTTCTGCCACACTTTGCTGCTTCTCCTTACTGTGGCTGTGGAGTTTTTTCTAAGCAGTTTTGTAAATTGGAGCATTCAAATCACATGAATTTTAAAATAACCACCATTTTTCTGGGAAAAACAAGAGGAAGAATTTCACTGGTACAGTGATGCTGCTACCAACTTTGATACAAGGGCAAGAATGAATAACTGAGGGCAGGAATTTCTTAAGCTAGCTTTGCTGCTAAAGTTAGTGTCTCATGAAGTTATACCTTGAGAAAATTGATGGTCAGTTACTTGCGGAGTGTCATTGCTGTGAAAGACTTCAGAGTTTTTTAATCTTAAGACTGGTTTTTAATCTTGAGACTGGTATGTTTTAACCACAAAAGCCACTAGGACAGGAAGAATGCTGGAGGATGTTACATTTTTGGGGTTATTTGGATATGACTTTGAAACTCAGGTGTGTATTTGATGGATTGATTTTTCTGCATGTTTTAAAAAATACATTCCTATTTATCTAAATTTCTCTGTGCTTCAGATGCAAATTAAGTATTAAAATTGGCAACCTCCTAGTGTAAGAATACCATATGATGTTTTGTTTCAGTTGTATCTTTTTTTATGAAGAAGTCTGATTTCTTATTATTGCAAAATGTTCTATTTGCTCCAGTAACCAGACTTGGCTGCAGTTGCATGTAGTTATTTGGTTATGTTAGACTTGCTATAAGCTTTAATGACTTATTCTATCTGAGTTTATACTCTCTCTCCCTTAATTTTGTCCTTTTTTTTCCCCCTAATAGTTGGTTAGGCTGACCTGACTGTAGTAATAAACTTGCACAAATAGTAGTTATATTTACATTTTACTGAAGTTCTGTGTTCATGTTACAGGAGAAGAATTTGGATGATAGAGCATACCGTAACATCCAGGAGCTTGAAACGTATGCTGAGAACACTCAGAGTGCTCTCTTGTACCTCACCTTGGAAATGCTGGGTAGGCGTTTTCCCTTTTTTAGATTTTATTGATGAGTCATTAGTGCAGGTACAGTATTTACTGATGTTTCAAAAAGCTCACTCTCTATCCACTGGAGTTTAATTTCAGTAGAAGTTCTGTTAGATAATACTTCATATATCTTTTGAATGCTCAACCATAAATCTGGAATCTTAGTGAACGTGTCCTGGAACTACGTACTTTCCTTAGAAGCTGCCTAGTGAAAAGCTCCTTGAAGTGCAGTTTCCTACTGCTCTGTTCTTTGTTGCTTAACACTGTTTTATCTTTTCTTGCTCCTATTACAGACTGTGGTAAATTCAGCTCTTCACCGTATTTTCTGATTGTCCCACTTGTCAGAACACAAAGTGCTGTAGTTATTCTGCAGCTGTTGTTCTATATTGCAGTGATGTACATGGGTTATCTTGAAACAGCTGACTTCCCAACCTATAAACTTCCCTTGGTGATGTTGTAAATCTGGGTCCAAATCCTCTCCTCTTCCTAAAAGTAGGTTAACTATCAATAATTGAATAGCTAGAAAAAACACAACAAAGATGATATGATCCTTGTGGTTAAGAGCCAGTGTCTGTGTCATATCCAATATGAGAGTCACAGATTGGGAAAGAACTGTTCATTTGCAGTGACTAAAAAGGTGACTTTCTTTTAGATGTCTGTTGAATTATGGAAATATTCCATGTATGAGCTTAGATGTAAAAGCAGGGTGAGAATTACTATTTAGTAGTGTTTAGTACTGTAGTAGCAATATTTTCCTTTTGCTTGTTAGAGTAGTCTGACAGAAGACCAGTGCTGAGGTTGAAAGAGTTTAAAAAGTAAAAAGAGAGAGATATGGTGAGCACATTCTTCTTAGGAAGAAACGAGGAACCTATCTCTTAACATTTGATATTCGCTTCCTCAGTAGGAAATCAGTGAAATGTTGCAAGTGTCTTTCTGAACTTCTGATTGAAGAATTGTAGGACTATGAGAAATAACAGCATCTTCCATTCTGAGAAATGTCTTTGATCCTGAAGAAGTTCAGTCATGCTTGGGTCACTCCTGGTACAAGCCAGATGATCCTCTTCTTGAAAATCTGTTGGGGGGGCTCTGGCTCTGCCCTGTTGTCATGTTTAACTCTTTGAGGTTGGTTGGTTGTTGTTTTTTTTTTTTTTAAATTCCTACTTGTACGTAAAGCCTGAGCTGTCCAGTCAGTATCAGTAAGTTATATCCATTGATTCCTCCAAGCCACACTCTGCTTCCTGCTTCCATTGCCAAAGTAACTCCATGTAGTCTGACTATACCCACTGTTTCACAAAGGCTCAGGCAGGCTTGGGCAGTGAACGTGGTACTCCCAGTATCATTTTCAGGTGTCAGTTAGGCTCATCGGTCTGTAATTCCTTTATTCTCCTTTCTTTCTTTCTTTCTTTGTAGAGTGCTGCTTCTGTTAGATTTTGTGAATTTTAATTTCAATTTTCCTTTAAATTTTCATTTTATCCCAGATCAGTCCTGCGAAAACATTATGGCTTTACTATCAGTCTAAGGTCTTGCCATGAAGAGTGATGGTGCTGCTCTGCCCCACTCATTTCCCTGTTCTTTCAGTTCTCACAGTTGTGTGACCATGCAGTAACTAAAGTTAGTTTTCCATTGCTTTGGTGATCTGATACGATTTGCCATGCTACTGCCTCATTGCCCCTGACAGCACAAGGGAGGTGGCAGAAATACAGGTTTGGGGGGAAGGCATAGGACCATCCTCTTTGGCTTTAGTACATTGCTGAATCAGCTGCAGCTAATCATGAAACCATGCTGTAAGCATTAATGCTTGTCAGGAATCTCACACTTCAATGATTTTTCTGGCAGGGAGAACAGTTCTTGGAATACTGTTATCCTGGGGGAGGACATGCCAATGAAAATGAGTTTGTGTACTGATGCATTCTATCTGAATAGGTGCCACTCCGCTAAGTGGCAGAAGCTGCAACAAGCGAAGAGGCATCTTGCTCCTGAATGTGGAAATCAATGAATTTGCATGCTGCTTTGCACCTCTGAGATGAGATCTCAAGGCAATTTATGAACATAGACAGTTCTATCATGGACCAGCACACTTAGCTTTCCTTAAATATGACTGTGGTATGCACCAGGGAAGATTATACCCCTCAAAAGGCCTGTAAGTATATTTCTAAACATACTATTTCTGCAATTTTAGGTGTGAGGGACATCCATGCCGACCATGCAGCCAGTCACATTGGGAAAGCGCAAGGCATAGTTACCTGTTTAAGAGCAACTCCGTATCACAGTACAAGACAAAAGGTCTTTCTTCCCATGGACGTTTGTATGTTGGTAAGGAGAAGCAAATTGTCTGGAATTGAACAATACAGTGTTTCTAACTGCGTCTCTCAACACTAGATATGAGATTGTAATTTATTAGGCCAGAAACAGAACACCTTTTTTCTTTATTTTAACTCTTTCTGCTGTGGCCTAGTTAATATGCCATTTTCATGGTTTTATATCTTTTGGGAAGTGAGAGGAGTGACCTTCATGAAACTCCAGAGTTTCTGGTTTGTTATTTGTTTTATTTTTTTTTTATGAAATGTAGTAGTATTTTTAGCTTTCAGGAATTTTTCCATTAATGTATAGAAATACACATATGGAACGGGGCCTGGGTCTTGGGGTATTCATGTTTTTTGTCTTTTTTCTTTTCCTATACCCATAAAGGAAGCACTGTGAGAAATTTTACTTCTGAACAACCGTCTCAGGTTTCTCTTTACTACCTTTTCATCAACATGCTGGTGGTTTTTGGTTTCGGGGGTTTTTTGGGGGGTTGGGTTTTTTTTTTTGGATTACATATTTGATAGCTGTAAGCATACATTCCATACATTCCCATAGGAGATGGTGTAGTCCTCCAATTTAAACTATACACCTAATTTGCATTGGACTTCAGCAGATCTTGCAATTTGGGTAAAATGGGATTAAAGCTCAAATTTTTTCATTAATGTTCTCTGGCTAGATCTGTAGGCATCACAGCTGTTACTCCTTCATCTCCAGTCTTTCTTTTAAATGTTAATGCTATTCTTTTTATACTTAACCAAAATTTATGTAGTTATGGTGATGCTTAAGGCAGTTGTATTAGTATTTTCTGGATATAATTTCAATACAATTCAAAGTTTTGATTTGAAGTTTAGTAATTTAGGTAGTTGCAAAAAAAAAGTAGATACTAGTATAGGTCAGGGTTATAAGACTGCAGAAAGGAGCTGCACCCTGCTTTCAGCACTTCTAGGATGGGATGGGAGGCCTTCCAAGTTTTTAGCTTTTCAATCATAGCCTGAAAATTCACAGTCATTTCTTGCCATGGAAGGCGTTTTACAGTGAAACTGTAAAAACAGCTTGCATCCCTTCTGTGCAGACTGAGCATCTTGTAAGCATTTCAGCTTCTGGCGAGTATCGCAGAGTTCTACTGGAGTCTCTGTCTCCTGTGAAGCCTACCTGCCTACCTTTATACAGCCTTCACATGTCTGAGTGTTGTTGAGAAGAACAGGCAACTGGTGCAATTCTGAATGTACTGTACTATGTCTTACACTGGTCCCTATAGTGAAAGAATAAGTTTGGGGCTGGTTTTTTTTGGGGGTGGGGTTTTTTTGGTGCTTTTGTTTTTTTGTTTGGTGTGTTTTTTTAGTTTGTTGGTTTTGGTTTTTTTTTTTTTTTTTTTGCAAGCCTGGTGGTGCACACCAATCCCAAAATAATAACTGACTTGATAAGCCAGCATGGCTTCAGTGTTAGCTGATGCTGGCTTTCTTCTGCTTAATATTGATTCTTGGATTATGGTTTTAAAAATCGGGTATCTAAACTGATCTAAATTTCCAAAACTTTAAAGTCTGACTTGGTTATCTGACTGACCACAAAGTCTTTAGGGAACAAAGTCATGCAGAGAGAGTCTGTACCAACTGTTCTCTTTGTTCTCTTGATTTTTTTTTTTCCAAGTGGCTAACAAAAAAAAGGGGGGAAATAAAAAAGGAGGGGGCAGTGGTAAAACATTTAGGCTATTTCATCTTGTGTCATTAGTTTGGTTGCTGAGACAGGTTTTTGAGAAGCTAAAATGGAAACTTGGTATTTATTGAGGGGTTTTGTCTTTTTGATTTTCCTTCCTATGTCTAGCATGGAGTTTCACAAGAGGATTTCATAAGAGGCAAGCAAGAGAAAAATGTGAGAGATGTAATTTATGACATTGCCAGCCAGGCCCATATTCATCTAGAACATGTGAGGTTCCTTCCCTTTTATTTATTTAAATAAACACAATTGATGCTAATTTTCACAAAGCATTGTGCATATGTGTTGTTAGAAGACTTACAGCTGCATACTTAATTTCAAATATCTTACTTTTAATTACTTCAAGAGTTTAAATAAAAAAACCCCACCACACAAAACCTTTAAATATGACAACTACTTCTGTGTGAATATTATATTTATCTGTATGTACAGGAGACCGTTTACTCACAGCCAGGTCCAATTGCATATATATAAATACTGCCTAAAAGCCTCATTACTGGGAGAGAAACTTCAAGCAGACTTTTATAAATGCAGCTATATGCCAGCATGGGATCAGCACCATAGAAAGCACTTCTGCATATGGTATTTCATAGCACAGTGGAATGGCTGCCAGGAAAGCAGAGCATGTTGCCTTTTAACTGCTGGTTAGTGTGTGTGGGAGGGGGGATTCATTCCCTAACATGACCAGCCATGCTCAAAGCTATGTTGGGAAGGTGCTTTCTGTTTATTTCTTTTCTGACTCACAGCCAAGTGAATTAGGAAAGACTATATTTGCTTGGAACAGTGGATAATGAATCCTGAAGAACTGCAGAGTCCTACTCTATTTTTCTTTTATGCTCTTATTTTAGCTACACTCTGAATTGCTTGTTGGTACATAATATAAATGCAAAAGAATGTTTTATCAGCAATGCTGTGTCTGCCTTTATCTGGAAAAGCAAAACTTGCAAGAAGCACTGTAAAGGGTTTCTTACGTCTACAAGTACATGTACGCATATACTTTGAGTATTGCACCCAGTACTTCCAGTCAAGGTAGTCTGAAAAGATATGACTTCAAAGTAAAGAAATGCCAGATTTATCTCTGGCATTTACACCATTAATATAATCCTCAATTACAGTGTTACCTGTAATCACAGTATTTTATGCAGTAGAGATAGTAGGAGAACCCTTCTTCATTTTTTTTGAAGGTAAAATAAGGCATCCTTGGTTTGTTCAGTCAGTGGTTAGTTAGTTGATTATGTTTTTTATTAATAATATGTAGCCTTGGGATTTATTTTTAATACAGACTATTTATAATTTGCATTTAATGCATTCCTGTTGATGTTCTTTCAACTGATGTCTCAGTTTTTGTTGTCACATGTCCAAGGAAACTGTTTATTCCATTTAGAAGCAGGGAACAGAGACAAAGAAAATGCAAGGTCAGAACTGTCTACTGTCTTTGTTCAACCTGAAATATGTTGATTTTTCTTTTGTTATTCCCCACACCTCAACCCATAATGCACAGTGTATAAAACCCATTGACGTTGGTTGCAGTTGTGGCTTAGTAGAATGCTCAGTGCCTAGCCTGAAATGCCTCATATCAGGGATGGAAAATGAGCGATGTGCATTTATTGTCCAGCTGTTAAAAATTTGGTTGCTGGTATTGCATGGAAACTTTGGGACAGAAGCAGGGAGAGAATTCAGTTCTTTGGGGCCTTTCAGATAATTTGATAATTCTTAGTGCATTGGTTCCCTGGCTCCCAACATGCCAACCAGCTTCTGAAGTGAACAGGCATAACCTTACCACCTGCCTTCCTTCCCACTCCATTCCTAGAGCCCTGCCCTTGTTATGCACTGGGAGGGTCCTGTGGAAAATATGCAATGTGATCATGTAATTGCAGACTATACAGAAAAGTATAAACACAAGTAAACCAGGTATGGGGAGCGTTAGCATTTTATTCGATTGAATGTTGTTCTTGGCACCCTTGTCGTGTTGTGTCCCCCCCCTTTTATTTTTTTTAAAATGGATGGGTTATATCATCTTAACTAAAATTTAAAAAAAAATCCTCTCTGAATACTTGCTTCCAGCCTTCGTCATCATCAGTGAAGAATAATTGACAGTGCAGGATCTCGAGAGTGTTCAAATCACTTGAACTGGCAGTAATCACAGGGTATTAGCCTCCTTGATAATCAGATGGTCTTTGTTAATGCTAGGATAAAGATACTTTCTCCCCTAATGGACGAAATGGGCTTTTGCTGGCAATATTTGCGGGGTATTTCAGGACTTCAGGTGAATGTAATGGGTCAGTGCCTTTAAATGCATCTGTTTTCCTGTATAAAATCACCATCTTGTTTTGCCTGAGGGTCTTTTCAGCCGCTTACCCTCTGTCTTGGTTGGAATTACAGGGTAGGGTAAAGTTTACACCTGCAGAGAGGTTTCAACAATCTCAGCATTTGTTACACAAACCACATATTTTGGAGATGGAGGGTAACCGTTATCAGCCCCCTTTCACAGTCAGCAGAAACATAGTTGTCAAATGCTAAATTAAGTCTCAGCGATATGATGTGAAGCAGATTGTAGTAATGTGGTCTGTAATCTTGGGAGAAAAGTTTCTGAAGCGCAGTCAGCTTTTCCTGACACTGCGACTAATGACCAGCAGAGGGCAAAATAAGATAACAAAGATTGCAGTTTTCTTTAGGAATTGTGTGTTTTATTAGAATAAAAGCATGTAATAGAAGTGCTCTGTCAGTCCCACAGTGATTCTTTTGAAAACCTGTGAATACATTTACATGTTCCCCTTCTTTCTCTTAAGCAATCCCTCCCCCATTCGTCTTTACAAAGCAGGTCTCCTTTTGGCTTTTTGCATTTATCTCAATTATGCTAGATCATTACGGACTCAATTCACCAAGAAAGATAACATGCTTTCTGAGTGACATGCAACCGATTCTGGGTTAAGAAGGTCAAGCGAGATTACTTTTTTTTTTTTCATCTTGCAGTTAATAGTATTAAGGCAGACCATTGTATCAGGGAAGAGCATTTTCCTTTTTTATATATTTACGTACACATATTATTACATCTCAAAGTTTTAAAATAATTTGCCCTCTGAAAAGATTCAGTATTTTTCCCTCCTAAAGTTTCAGCCTGATTTTCTCAGTTGTCTGGAAAGATACATGGAAAACTAACAGAAAGGCATGCATACTCATCAGTATTCATAAAGGGTTGGTTGGTTGGTTTGCTTAACCTGTAAGAAAAGGCAAACAAGGACAGATTTTGTATTTATAAATAAGCATTACAGGAAGATTTGCTTCAGCTCTGTTAGATGTATCTGAGTTGTACATGGGTTTAAATTGTAGATTTGATTCAGCCATGGTTTAGACTCTGTTTATACATAGATACTAAGGACCTGAGGCGTTGAGATCCTTTCAGAGTCCCATAAATGTAAATGGAGCATAACTGGACTTCTGGGACTGATGGCATCTCTGGACCAAAAAGATGCCCCCAGAGAAATGCATTTCTGGTCTTCCATCATTTCTGTCTCTTGGGGTGCAAAGAGTTATTTGGCAGGGGGAAAAGTGTTAAACCGTATTTATCAGATGCAACTTGGAACTTTGTTGGAACAAGGGATGCTAATTTACATTGGTTTATTATATGTAAACTGTAAGGTCAAAACATACAAGAATTTCAGCAGGCCTCTCCCAGTATTACATGCTTTATGGATAATTACTTTTGTATACAGTGAAGGATGGTGCTGGCTGGCGCATAGTGAAAAATTATAGTTTCAGGATGTCAAGGTAAAAAGGGACGAAGCTCATAATACAACCTGTTGGCTCTAACCGTTACATATAGTACTTTTTGTTTAATCTGAAAGTTAAAGTCTCCTGATAAGTATGTTTGTTTGTTTTTTCTCCCACCTTACCCCGTTTACTTTCAGGCTAGATCTTTCAGTAAGAAAGTTCCTGTGAAGGCATACCCTGCTTTTTTCTGTACGGTGGGTGTGATATCATGCACTCTTTAAGTGATGGACTCATTTCTGTGCTAATATGTTTGTGAAGAGTAGAGTATCAAATTAAGCATGGTTAACTAATGCTTCATGTGTCTATTTGGAGAGGATGTAATACCTAAAACTTCTGAATATCACAGCGTGGGTCTGACTGTGGAACCTCATAGTTTTGATCAACACTTCTAATCGTTCTTCTTTAACTATGTAATTTTGCCCAAGATGTCTCTATATTCATAGACCATCGTTCTGATGCAAGGGCCCAAAATCTCATCCATTTTTATAATTTGCTTGTTGATCTAGTAAAAAATAATGCTTCTCTTCACAAGACCTTTTTTATATCCTTTGAATGTGACGGTTATGCTACCATTTAATAAAACAGGCAAACTGTCAAGCACTTTTGCAGTTCTCCATTCGGTTTCGTGTATTGTTTTTTAAACTAATGCCCAATTATTTGTGTGCACCATATGGACTAAGCTTTTTTTTTCTTTTCTAGGTTGCTTTAGATGATTATTTATGTAATATTCGAAAAGTGGACTTCAATATATTTCATCCAAGCTTACAAAAGAAGAGTACTTTATTACCATTGCATTTATATATTAGATCTTGGAAAAAAACATATTAAATTTTTTTTAATATGGGTTCAGAGTGCTGAGTTTTTTCTTTTATGTCTTAACTTGACAGAATTGTTAAGCGTCTAACTTCACACTTCTGCAAAGTGCAGTTCATGGGTAACAGCAGATGCGCATGAACTGTAGCTGTCAGCTAGCTGGCAGTAGTTAAGTTTGTTCTTGGAATATTAGGCTGATATCTCTGCTTCGCATGTCTGCCAAGTCATATGTCCTTGTCTGAGATTACTTTTCTTGTCTTTCCTGTAATAACAGCAATATGATAGAATTCTTCTTGGACAAATTCTGTGCTAATGGATACGTCTGACAGTTCTGATGCTTTACTGAAAAAACGAAAAAAAAAAAAAGACTGCTTTGTTTGTGCCCAAAAGCAGTTCCAGTAAATGCCTTATAAATCAGCTAAGCAATTCTATTTAGTGCAAGGAGCAGACTTCTTGCAAGTACTAATGATGCTTCATAGTTGGAAGAATGAGCACATATATTTGAATGCAAGAAAACTGTCAGGAAAAGTATGTAGTGTTTATGTAGAGTTTCAGAATGGTGAAATAGAGCTGTAGTACAGAAATTATCTAACTGCATGTTGAGATTGAGCCTTGAAGTGACTACAAGTAGTGGCAGGATAGCTTTACAACATACGAAGAGAACCCTTACACGGTTTTTATCTCCAACTTGGCCAAAGGCTTTTTCAGTCTGCTCTTGGCTTGGCAGTATCTTCCTCCTTGCTTCTCATCTCTGTTGTTGCCCACAGCTGTCATTGCAGCGTGGGTTTGACTGCCCTTTGTTCATGTTCACCGTGTCTCTCAGGACACCCTCCTATGAGGCTTCCCTGAATTCCTTTTCTTTAGTACTGTGAAGAAACATATTCCTGAATGTTCCAGGTCATTTTAGTCCTTTTTATCTGTAAAGATACTGCTCTGTTTTTTTGGTGGGAAATTACTGGGAGCTTTGTACTCGGTGTCTCTTAGGATCAAGATAAATATTTCTGTTTGATTTGTTGTTTGGTAAAATAATACTTCCTAACATCCAGCTTGATTCAGTTGCACAAATCCGATAGTTTATTCTGCCGTCATCCTTGTTCTGTTAAATAGCTGCTTTTCCCAGAGCTTTTTTTTTAATCGGGGTTAATCTCCCCAGATGCTTGGTTGTATAACAGCATCCTGTCTTTTAGTGTACAATGCTACATAATGAATTTCTGAGAACAAGATTCCTGGCTTTTTTAATCACAGAAATTGTCAGCATAGTAGAAATCTTAGGAACCCAACATTAAATCCTTCATTTGGTGATTTTATGTTACATGTTTGAAGTCAGTTTGTGATACAGATCTTGGTTAATTCTGCAGTTGCCTATTCCTGAGTAAGATATTTCTCTTTGAATTTGTTCAGCTCAGGATCTTGGTATTTGTATTACTAGAGGTGTAATAATCAAGGTTGATATGAACCTAGAAAAATCCACGTATACTGGATTGGGAGTACTGTGGGTATTTTCTAAAAGTAAAACCTTAGCAGGCTCTGTCCACTTCTCAAGTCAGCTGCTGTATCTTATCATTGGTGTTCTTGAATGTAGCAAAGAGGTCTGGTGAAAAGAAAGTATTTCCTTCCTATGCAGGCACTGCAGCTCTTCCTGCCAAATGAAGAGCAAAGGCTTAGGCTCTGTTGCTGCTACCAGGCCAGCTGCACATTCACTCTGTTTATTTTAGGTTCTGGAGAAAGCCTTACAGATGTCTCTTTCTGCAGTTGGTCCTTGTTTTGTTCCGAGTGTGCCGAGTCAGGACAATAGAGGCAGTCCTGTCTGTCCTCACAAAAGGGATCACTCTCCTGTAAAGTTAACTTTTGGCAGGAGCGCAGTACAGTAAGGAGGAAGAGAAGAGAAACCATGCAGTATCACTGGTACATTGAGTTGCTACAGTGATATTTTGCTTCCAGGCCACAAGGCCAGTGCTTTGGTTCGGTGCTGAAGTGGAACAAATCTTGACAATGTGCTTACAAAGGCATCAATGGAAGGGCTGATTTGTTTTAGTGTAAAAAAGAAGCCATGTGATGCAGTGAATGGTTAGCATGGTGAGAGGGACTTATCAGTGAGTTAGTAAACAGGATATGGAATAAATAAATTCAAGTTATGACTTCAGTCACAAGAGAGTTTTGAGTGACCTCCGAAAGTAAAGCAGCACTTTGAATTGCAAATGACAGGAGGCTGCTTGAATAAGCAATCTATGTCTCCTTTTGTATCCTTCAGGGAACAGCTCTCTCTTGGATGGTCATGCCTGCTTCTGCCCTTAGGGACAATGTTGTGAATGGAGGCATTAAATACCTGTCAAACAAGGTCGTCTTAATTTGTTTGCTTTCACTAGTATTGTTTGCTTTTATTTCTTGATAGTGATTGGTGCCATGTAAGAAATTCCGTTCATCAGTTCTGGTAATTTATACTTCCACATCCTACAAAAAATTGTCCTATTTCTGCCTTTTTTTTTTTCTTTTTTAATCCGACAAAATATTTTCTCATATTGGTGCTAACCTACCGGTCACTTTATTCAAAAAAGCAAATAGGAGAACTAGCAAATCTGTTGCTAGCTGCTAATTACACTTTGGAAAATAATTTCCATGCCTAGTTACATCATGTCTAGTTAGCCTGGTCCATGTGAAGTGGTAGTCTAGCAGGTATCCTCCTCAGTGACCTTACATGTTTTGTGTACCTTTTATCTGTATGGTCTTGCTTTCTTTTGGGTTAAGCAGAGAGTTGTATCTTTGTATTTCTCTTCAGAGCAGTTCACTGGAGCCTGTTCCAGAGTCTCTTTCCACTTAGACTTGCAGATTTAGGCTAGCAAAACATAGGAACTGTATTACTGCCATAACAGATCATATTTTGTCCATGGTTGGTAACAGCAGTGGGGTCAAAAGTGCTGAACAAACTGAAACACATCAGACATCGCTTGCCTTGTGATCTTGCAGTTTAATTGGTTTCCCACTTAACCATATGACTTAGTAAAAGCAAAGCGAAGATAAGATTAATTTTCAAGGAAAAATGCAAAAATTTCAATCATCACATTTGAGAAATGCATCCTCCAGATTGTGCCCGCTTCCCTCAGAATTTAGCATTTGAATATCTGCATCTTATTTTGGTCCTCTTTAGTGTCAAAACGTTCAACAATACCAGAAAATGCTTTCCAGACATAAACATAGGAACTGCTGTACTGCAGAAGGGGAGGGCCATGCACTCTTCTTTTACATGGGTGTCTGTTTTTCAAAGGAAGATACAAGAGGGACCGTGTAGATGATTATAAGCAATCTGCCAAAATAGTGAGGAATTTTTTTTTTGTTACTGCTCTGATGCCAGGTTAAGAACTACAAAGATTTAGTTATAAAAGGATTTAGAAGGGGATACAGCATTATGCTGAATGTTCTCACAACCTTTTTCCATTGCGTTTGCTGATTGCAGTTGTGTGTTCTCAAAACTACACTTGTCTTTCTGTCGCAAAACATCTCCGTCTTTTTTTCAGCTTTTGTGAATCTTGCTCTAAGGCTGCCAAATATTTTTTTAAATGTGGCTGACCCCAACCACTTTGAATCCATTGAAGTCAATCCAGGAAAAAATTGTCATAAATAAAAACCAGGACAAAATATACAAGCAATCCGCTATGCTTCATGCTATACATTGATTGGTATTTGCCTTTATAGGCAGGCAGCCATTAGCGGACAATCATTTACTGATATATGTTCTCAGCTTAAGCAAATGGTGTTTAGCATCTTGCTCCGATAGGGGCAAGTTATATATTCAGTGGGTTTATCTATGGATGTTTTAGATTCCGTGTTCTAGAATGGGCCTCTCTGTATCTGCACAAGCAGGATAGATGTGCATTTCTGTTTCATGGATACAAAGCTGGGAGTCTTTAAAGGAGGATGCTGGTTTACTTCCTTCTGACTAGAGAGTGGACTTTTGAAACCTGTAATTCTGCAGTAGTAAGTGGTGGAGGTTTTTTTGGCAAGTCGGCTGTGGGAGGCAACTTGTACGTGGTAGCTACTGCTGTATAACCTGCTGTAAGGTCTAGGAGCAGATACTCAAGCACTGCTGTCTGGAGCTGAGGATTATTTTGTCCTGTGCATCTTATGCTGACCATACTCCCTTCTTACTTAGGCTGTTCAAACTTTGTATTTTATTCATCCGAATTCTCCAAAGGAATAATTAAAAAACCTAAATTATTAAAGCTCTAATTACCAATCACTATCTAGATAGTTGGAATTTGCCTAAGAACAGAAAACTTTTTTTTTCTTCCTATTGTATGTAATGCACAAAATCTGCCGCTATTTCAAGTTGCAGGTAGGCAGTGTATGACAAGACAGGGTATTTTCACTAGTTCAGCCCTAATTGATTTGTCCTTTCATTAAATTAGCTCAGTTGTAGTTCATCAGCCTGAACATTTTTTTCTTTAAGCACCTAATGAATTGGTATGCCCACTTAACCTTCATGTTCACTGACAACTTGCTCTAATAAGTTGAAAGATCTTTTCCCAGATAGCCACAAATGTGAGTCTTGTGTCTGCTTTTCCCTATGGGCAGTATCTTAGCAGGAACAAATCAGGTCAATTGGGCATACAGATCTGTTACGCAAACATCTTGATGATTTCACTCAGATACTCAGTGCAGCATCATAAAAATAGGGCTGAAAGGGATTCTGGGAAGTAATTAAAGTACCAGTCCATCTATTAGCAGAATCAACTATAGCCATAGCATCCCGTTACCCATTTTATGGATTAAATGTTATGCATTAAATAACAGGGTTTCTTTTTTTATTGTCAGAGATTTGGAATTTATTATAGTTTAGGAAGATGGCAGAAAGGACTCAAAATTATTTTTGCTTTCAGTTTTTCAGGATTTACAGCTACTCTTCAAGATTATTTTAAAGCAACATAAAGGATGTTTTAAATCACATTGGGCTGTCAGTGGAGCAAGGATGGCAATACATTCACAGGTGACTCTCAGGCATATAGTGACTGCAATCATGTTTGCTGCCTGCTGCTACTCTGGTCTCTAATTTGTGCCAACGGGGGAGGGGCTGTAATAGGGAGGGGAAATTTTGTATGCTTTTATGGTTTTCTACATCAGAATCACAGTGCTCTGGAGAACCAAGGCAAAAATTTTGGGGCTAGGGTAGGGAGATTGTTCGGACTTCTCTCAGTCTATAGTTTAAAAAAAACAAAACCTAAAGCTCCAAATGCTTAAAAATTCAGAGCGCACAGCTAGTTTTGCCAGAGTCTATCTACATGCTGTTCCTTGACATATTACTGCATATAATCACTTAAGGCGGAAGCGTGAAAGCTCAGATTTTGTAATTTCACACCTTCTTTAGTTAACCCCAGGCAGAGCAAAACATTGTGGTCTAAGACATCCATGCCTATTTACATTGCCATGCTTAAATAAGCATAAAATTAAATGAAGGGGAAAGAAAAATAGTTAAGCTATAACTCTTGGGCTTCTTCAGTGTCAGAAAGACCATGTTCCTTCAGCAAAGTCTTTGCATATGGCATTCTGGTTTAGAAGTCTGGTCTCTGTTCTAACCAAAAAGCCGAAGCAAAGTTTGGCTGCTATTCTCACTCTACAAAACTAGAGGCAATGTTTGGAAAGGATAGGTATGAATTGCAGCTGCAGAAGTTGCATGAAATCTGCCTTCCTGCAAATACTGCTTATTGTGTAGTGTAAGTGAAGGACATAAGCAACTACTGTGAGGCAGAGGAGAAGTTCACCCCATAAATCTAAAATCACAATGCAAGTAACTGCTGCCCAAGAGCCGCCACTAACCTTGACAGACCCCTGTCTTTCAAGTTCTTGAGGTGCCTGCAGCTGTGTCTCTGGGCGGGCTCAGAGCTGTTCCAGTATGGGTAATTTAATATTTCTCTTATACAGACTCTGGATATACAGTGTCCTTCTACTGAGGCCTCTTGAGCACCTCAGCAAGCCAAGGGCATAACAGCATGGCTGGGCTTTCACGGTATGCAGCTGTGGCTGCGGTCATTCACAGGCATCTCGGGAACGGAGATCCCAACCCAGCTTCCCTCTAGCCTGTAGCACTTTCAAGGCCTTATCATGCAGAAGGGTGTCTTACCCACCAGGAGAGAGCTAACCTGAAGCTATCAGAGATGTAAATAGGCTGCTCTGTGTGACTCAGCTTTTTCCACTGGAGTTATTCCACGATGCAGCACAGGATTCACAGTGCGTTTGCGAAGAGGTGAGAGGGACCGTGACCATACAGGCCTAGCGGTTGTACTTGTCACCTCCGAGAGGAAAGCAACAAGCTCTGACCTTTAAGATGTGGATTTGAGCCTCAGTCCATTGGGAAGCTTCATTACAAACCGTTCCTGGAGGGATGGAGGTCTGAAACTCTTTCCCTGCCAGCCCACAGTCAGCCATGGTTATCAGTGATTAAAAATCCCCAAAGATTCAAATATAGCATAACATCTATTTGTCATCTTCTAGCATCAGGAGAAGTAAAAGCACCCTGAAGATTTGTCCATCTGCATTTTCTGAATTGAGCTATTGCTCTTTTCTGCCCCAGCTGAACACAGGAGTTCATCCCCTTAAACCATAGCTCTGGCCAGGACAGTTTAAGGATGGAATTCTAAATTTTGGCAAATGGTTTATTCAGAAATAAATGCATAGGACTGAACTCCTTCGGTGTTTTGTAGAACCCTCCACAAAGTCGGATTAATATGATTTGTATACTTAAATCCTATACTCTAAACTTTTAGTAAGGAAATATACTTTGAACTACAAAAATACTATGCCTTTATGGTACTTGGAAAGACTAAAAGTATAAACTTAGGAGCTATTGAAGTTTTCCCCTTAAAATAATCTATTTTATCAGATTAATTTCTAAGAAGTAGTAGATAATAATCTTTTGCTTTCAACAGTGCAAGTTTAGAATTCAGCACTATGGATTATTTAATAAAAGATAAAGTTTAAAATGACATGAATATTTGCAGGGACAGAATGAGACACGCTGATCCCTCAGAAACACAGAGGTATTTCTGGTTCAGCTTCTGAGCCCCTTCTTCTCAGGCTGTTGGCTAGCAGTTTGGCTGTGGAAACTGAGGAAAAAGAATGCTATTTGGAAGAGAACCGAGTTTCTGCAATGAAAATGGGATGAACACCAAATGAATGAAAGGTTGTTCTATGTTTATATGAATTTCTATTATAAACATTATTTTTAGGGACAGGCCTTGCTTGTGGCTACTTTGCCAAATTCTTTCATACCTTAAGCATATGATGAGTCCAGCCTCTTCATTATGATGAATTCTCGCCATACTCAGATCACAAATGATGGATTTTGTTAGTTTTCCCTTGGCGGATCAGAAATTGCCCTCAGGTTCCAAAAAGATTTCGAATATACAGATGGTGAGCAGAAATCCTTACTGTGTCAAAACCAGCGATCCCTTTCTGTCAGTGTCAGAGAAGCGATCCATCAAAAAATGAGCTTGGCATGAGCCTTACTGGCTCTGTTATTTTTTAAGATACAGTCTTAAATGGTTATTGCTGAGTCTCATCTGTGTGGGATGTACAGCAGAGGGGCAGAAAGAAAAAGCACTGCATTGTAGTCTACCTTGATCTCACTTCAAAAATAATCTATCTATTTGCAATTTAGCTTTTAAGGTAGCTTAAAATGTTAAACTCTGGTAATAGTTGGATGTGGACAGAGCTCAACCAAAAACTGAGACAAAAACCACAGATAACCATCTGAATTCAAGTTCACAGCTTGGGTCTAAATTTATAGAACACGCTTAAGCAATTTTAACCCAGAGAGGTTGGGAATCAGTCTGCGATCTTGAATTTGAGTCCCCAGGTTTGGTTTCTATTGTACATGTACAGATACAGGCTCCCATAATAATACATCAGTGCAAGCTCTTCATTATGCAATAGTATATGTAATTTTAATGCAGCTCTCACAACCTTTGCAACAAATTTTTTTGGAAGATACCTAACAGTCATAAATTCATGTTACTAACATAAGCTTGACAAAATATTTTAAAATGATATAAAATTACAGATGGTCCTGTTTTGCTGGGCATGTTGTTTACAATACATGAGATAGACAAATGTGCTTTTTCACAGGAAAAAAAAAAATGCCCATATATTTACATGTTTTTATTTTAAAAGGGAAATGCTTAAAGCCAATTATCGAATTATGTTCTATTGACTGCCTCTTCTCATTAATGTTACATGGAAAATAAGAACCATAATATATCAATTTTACAAGTGTTAAATGCAATTCCAGAAAAGTGGTGTGAGAATCTTTATTTCTCACTTGGCTATTTCCATTGCAACTGGGGTCTGTTTGCTACTAACAATTTTTTTTTCCCCTATGCCGAGAGTAAAATTCTAACACCATGTTAATTCTAGCCCAACTGAAGGTAAAACACTCACTGACCTGAGTTCTGTTTAGAGAACCAAGGTGTGCAGAAATGATTAACAGCAAGTTTCCACGGGTCATCTTTGGCTCTAGCCAGCTGCTTAGTTGGTTGTGGGGGGTTTGCCAAGAACTAACTGCTCAAAGGTTAGCAAGCAGGTGTAATAATTTTCCAGATACAAACTATACTTTTAGGTGTGCTGGATCCTATAGAATGAATAGAAATAGATGGCGGCAAAATTTTAGTAGCGTGTTTTTAATTTATTTTGAAATCATGAATCATTCAATCGTTGAATAATGAATTTTCAAAGAATAAATCAATTGACATGTTATGAAGGTGGAAAAAGGAATTATGTAAATTTAGGGATTCATTATTAGATGGTGTCTATTAAAGAACATATTAATTGCAACCTCCATCATGTGAAGCCCACATTCCTCCCCCCCCAAAAAAAGACAACTTACTAGAAGCTCAGTTAATGAGATAAATACGTAATTGCTGTATTTTTACTTGTTTCTCTTAAGCCTCCACTAGTGGTCACTGTTTGGGACAGGGCACAAAGTTAAATGCACATTAAACACCACTTACGGCTGCTGTTGAGTGGTCTCTTTTGAGCATTATGGAGCTTTTATTTATTGGTTTCTTTTTTCCCTTCTATTTTTGTCTATGACAAAATGAACAGATCCCAGACAGGAGTGAGGAAGTGATGAGTGAAAAAGAAAACTCACATATTTTGCGGAGGCACTCTAAAAAAATAAAATTGTTGTTGACAGGCAACATATATAGGTCTACATCTGGGCTTAAAAAGCTACTACAATAGTGTTTAGAGAAAGAAAAAGCATTAAAAAAATATTTTTCGTGGATGCTTTGTTTTCTAACTGTTGCTTGCTTTCTGCGTAGAAACCAAGTGGCTCGCCTTGGGTTTCTTGTCTTGGTGGGAGATTTGCTCTCCTTCACCAGGTGCTTTCTCCATAGCACTGTTCATTGGCTCCTTATCAGGGAACACTGGAAGGGGTCAGGTCTGTTACTCGCAGAAGGGACGTGGGCTCAGCAGCCCTGCTTGCTTTAGTTCTGTGGGAAATTCACTCACGGAGATGGGAACGTATCTGAACGTAGGTTAGTGGTCTTTTACAGCTGTCCATGTCACTTGTCCCACCCACACACAGTTTTTGAATGTGCCTCACTTCCAGAAGCTACGTCCATCCCAACAACGAAAGAACGTCATTCCTTCATTTCTGTCCTCCAGTAAACCCTTAGGGCAGCGTTTGGCTTGGGCTAAGCGCTGGGTGGATTTGGGGGGATAAGCTGACAGCCAGGCTGCTATGCAGTAGGGTGGGAGGACATGTGTGCTTAGCCCGTCATGTCCTGCTCCCTTCCCCATGTCCCTCTCCCACAGCGGGAGAGAGAACCAAGGTGTTAAGGAATGATTAATGGCAAGTTTCTATGGCTCATCTTTGGCTCTGGTCGGCTGCTTAGTTGGCTGTGGTGGGTTTGCCAAGAACTTGGTGATGAAGCTCTTGCCCATCCATGCCCCTGTCTGAGCTGGGATAAAAAATTCAGAAGAAATTCAGAAACTTCAGTAGGTTCATTATTACCACTGGAAAGCCCCACCACCTAACTACTCTATTTCTTTTCCCCTGAAAAGCCAGCCACATTATTGCCCAATAATGTGCAATTTGGAAAATGAAACCCTGCTGTATTGTGAAACTTTCTTAAAAAAAAGGCCCCTCGGGCCATTTTCCATCGTGCGGACTTTGGCACTGGAGCGGCACTGGAGCAGTGCACGGCGCTGCTGCTGAACCAGGGGAAGCTGTGCCCCCTTCCCTCCTGCCCCACCGCTCCCCAGAGCACCCAGCCACCCCCTCACTCTGCTAGCACCCATCAGCCTCCGGAAACCTCTGAAGGACCAGGTTAGCTGCTGAGGCTGGGTTTGGAAAATACTGCTCTCCATGGCTTGATGCGTAGATGCTAAAAATGGTAGTACAGAGGAGCGGCTCCTCGTGTTGGCAGCTCCGGTGGTGTTCCTGGTGGGAGTCATACTAGCAGACCAGCCATGGTTTCTCCAAGCTGACTGGCAGCTCTTCAAACTAAAACATGTTACTAACTCCCTTCCACGTGCTACAAAAGGTCTACGTAGAGAGAGGTAATGAAAAACGTGACCATCCTTGCTTCTGGGAGAGCGTACTTGCAGCCGTGGACATAAAACATGGCCCCGGGATGGTGCGCAAAGAATGGAAACGCGGGGGTTTAAAAAAACAAACTGAGGTAATGCTTTCGCGTCCTGAGAATCCGTCTTCCACGAGCTGCCACTCGTGCATTGAGAAGAGCCGAGCCCTCCCCACGCAGGGCGGCTCCTCCGGGCCAGGCCCGCGGCGAAACCTCCCGCCGCGGAGGGGACGGCGGTGCCGCCTCAGCCCTTCCCTCCCCCCGGCTCCTCCCAAGATGGCGGCGGCCCCGCCCCGCACGGGCGGTGTCCCGGAGCCCGTCCCCCGGCGGCGGGGTGTATGACCGCGGCGAAGCGGGGAGAGGGCGNGGAGGGAGCTTCCTTCCCCGGCGGGCCGCGCCGGGCAGCCCGCCCGCCCCTCCCGCTGCCCCGGAGCCGGAGCCCGCCGCGGGGAAGCGCTTTGCTTCGCGGTTTTAAACTCCTCGTCGTCGTTCTCGGAGCGAGTCGCCTGAAAAGTCTTGATGCTGTGGTGAGGAGACGGGGGAAAAAAACCAAACAAACAAGCGGCGGAACCGCGAGTGGCGCGGATGCGAGCGTAACGTGCTGGGGTTTTTTTTTTTCTGTGAAATTCGCACATTTTGGAGAGGAACGTGACGGGTCTGCTTAAAATACATGTGGCACATAAGCTGTTGTCTGCAAGCGGTTCAGGAGAAGGCAGCCACATGTTTTTCCTCTCGTCTCGTTTGAAATGCTGTGTGCATAGACAGCGATGTTTATAAATGGCAAAACTGCTCATCGGGGCAAGAAGGCGATGAGTGAGTCCGCTCAGCAGCGCGTCGAGGCGTCGACTGTCGTCACCAGGAGAAACGGCTGTAGCTCAAGTCCTGACATGAAGCGTCAGTGCAATAGTTTTTAATAACCGACATGACCTGTTATATCCTTAAGCAGCGATTAAGAGGATTCCTTTGCCTATATGTTGGTTGAATTGTTGAGAGTGCTTCCAGAAGCATCATTAAGTCCTAACTTGGGCTGTTGGGTGTGCTGAGTAGTTACGGTAGGGGTTGGTGCTTATTTGACAAACACCACATCCGAGGCTTTGATGCACCAAGCAGCTTAAATTCAGACGAGGTTAATACAGTAGGCAAAATGAGTCTAAAATCAAACCCACCATGCTGGAATCGGTTTCAGAACTGAGGTTGCTAATTCCCGTTTCTCTCCCGAAATAAAGAGAACTTAAATACTCAGCTTTCAAGTTCTAAGACTTGTATATTGAATTCCTTTAGGGGTGGCTGTCTGAAAGAAGGGAGCTGTTTCAAGGTGGCAACATAGTCAGTGCTGAGGTGCTACAGCTGATTTTCTTTGTATGTACTCATCAACATGTGGAAAGGAAGCGTTCTTTAGCTCAGAAGGCAGGTTTTTTGCTGTTAAACTATAATTTAATTTATAGTTAAACTATAATTATATAATTTAACAACTAAATGCTGTTGACTAATCAAGTGACAAATAAGAATCTTTGTGTAGTTAAATGTCATGAACATCAGCTGAGTTTGTTAAATAACATTTTCCCAGTTGTATGAGGGCTGTGCTACTTATGTTGAAAACAGCAGTGAAAGTGAAGTGTTGTGTGCCCGAGTCCCAAATTCTTGCTTCTGCATGCAAATTGGTCATGTGCCTTTTGGAGTGTGTGAGTTTTGCCCTGCCTAGACAACACCCACACAGAGGAAGTCCCTTAAATGCTAAATGAAAAACGGTGAGTAGAAATTTGGAGCTGGGGAAGCTGGATCAGTTTCCTCTGTCATATCATCTAAAAAGAACGGAGTAGCGTCTTTTCACCTAGAAACAAGTTTTCATTAGATGCAGTGATGAAATCACGACTTAGCAATTGCTGCATTCTGTTTCCTTTAAATTATGGGCTGAGACTTAACTCTAGTATTACATATGTCCTTGGATGAACAGAAGATCTACCTGTAACATGCTGAAGCTCATTATTTTACAAAAATTATTATCACTAAAATGGTTGTTATATTCAAACAGCATTGTGACTTTTAGGTTTCACTGTAGTGGCTAGTGGATATGGGAAGGTTCCATCTCTCCTGAGTGAGCGCAGTAAAAGGGAGATAGATCTGCAGTTTCAGGTGAGGCATGATATGACAGAGCTTGGCATCTCTCACTTACCTTGCCAAGAGCCAAGTGAGGGCAATAAAGGCAGGGTACAAACACCTGGCTTTGTTACACTTGCAGCATTTTTGGGGACTTGTCTTCATCAAAGAGGGCTAGAGGTGTTAAAGTGAAGTTAGGATCAAAGCGTGGCATATAGATAAGGGAGAGCTGAGGTTTCTAATGCTTGCAGATAGAATTTTCTGAAAAAGTGTCTGTTAGCTAAAATGTTAGAAGTGGTGGTTGAGCAAACAAAGAGCATGTAAGTTTTTGTTCTTAAAGGCCATTTAGTAGCAGGTGATGTCAAGTAAAGAAACCCCAGTGTTAATGATGGATAAGTTTCTTGGTAGGCAAGAAAGTTAGTTAACGTCTTTATTTTTGTATTAAGAAATTAAACCTTGTTCTGTACTGTGTCAAGTTTTAAAGGTATGTTTCTGACTTATTCCAAGCTCTATTAATAGTCAAGCTTACTTTTCCATTTACTTTTTGTGACTTTTTTTTTAATGGTAGACGATGCTTGTATATGCATGTTTTACTACTTTGAAGGATTGAGTAATTTGATGGAAGTGTGGTAATTGGGATTCTTCTGAAAGAGAATAAATAAGGTGCAAATACAGCCTTTTGAAATAGAACCATGTGTTTAAAACTTTCTCCCTGTGCAGCAAGTGCAAAGTTGACTGTTGTAGAATAACTTCTGTTTTCATGATTTAGTGGAGGACTAGTTGAGACGGTTGAGGGGGGTGGAGAGCTACTCTGTAGATAGGTGTGGTAGAACATACCAAAGATTATTTTAGCATTGTCATAAGCTATAAGATGAGATGACAACTGTGTTAGCAAGTAAAGTCCTGCAAATTCTGAGGCACGTGAGTAGTTCTGTTGAAATAAATGAGTCTGCTTGCATGAGAAGTGGCTTGACTGAGAGGTGTAGGACAAAGATCCTCCTTTTATGAAAATAAATATTGTTGTGTGTAAGTGTTATTGAACAGAAGAGTACTTGACATTTTTCAGCCTGACACTTTAGTACTACCTAGTCAAAAATACTCTCACATGTTTACTTTGGTTTTCTAAAGTTATATAAATAAGTAAGAGTGCTACTGTCTTGGATGTAATGATTCTTTTTTTTTTTTTAACCTACTAGTGATGATAAATAACTTAAGGATTTTTAAAACTGTTTTGAAAAGAGTACTTTTCTTTTTTCTATTTTTTTCCTTTGCATTCTTATGTTTTACAATAGAACAGTGTTAACCATATTCTGTATATTATATAGTAGGATTTTGGCATTTTGTATAACTGTAAAAGAAGAAAAAACAGCTGAAAGTTAAGGATTTCAAATACAGGAACGTTCTCCCTACATCCACCCCCCTCCTTCCTGAATGTAATAAGATGACATGCAACCAGTTAGTTACTGTGTTAAGATGCAATCTCTTGCGAAGTTGTACTGATTCAGACAGATACAGGGGGGTTGCTCGATAGCGTTGTATCTGGTCTTTCTATCAGCATCTTTAGCTTTCACTAGATACCTCTTGTACCTCAAACATAATCTAGAGGTAACTGTTTTGCTTTTAAGTACTTAGTATGCCTTCTGCAAAAGGAGAAGTTACAGCATGTTCTTTGACATTTACATTTCTAAAGTGTATGTATAACTTGTTAATGCAAATTAATATTAAAGAGTGTACTGTACGCACTGCTGTTCAGGTTGTCAGATAGCATCTTTCTCGGAATAGTGAACTGTGCAGGTTAACTTCAGTGCAAACCTTTGTGCAGTTTTCAAAGTTTCCTCCAGATCGTGTCATCTTTGCTGCAGCAATAGGGGCCTAAGAGCAAAGGAAAATGGCTTGTTGGATGAGAATCAAGTGGACCACGGGCCCTTGCAGTATTCTGGACACTGTTTATTGCGCTCAGAGGACTGGGCTGTGCTGAGTGCTCTGATGTCTGTACTCCAAGTGCTTTATAACTAAAATGCATCGAACACATTTGACAAGCAGTAAAAGGGAAGAAAGCCAGTGAGTGCATTTCCTAGGAAGGCCACCTACAGTAAGCTGCTGCGATTACGGGGTTCTTTCAGGAAATTACTCCTTTTTTTTTTTTTTTCCCCCTTTCTCCTTCTGCTTTAAATTTCTCCTGACTTAGCTGTCAATAGTTGGTAATGTAAAACTTCTGAGACCAATTTTTCAGTATACTTCTGTTCTGAAAGCTGTGTGTGACAGTGGATTTTTTTTTTTTCTTTCCCCTCTCCCTTCCTCCCCCCCTTCCCCCTTCTGATCTAGGTTAGCAGCATGGAGGCAGGTGAGCTGCCCTTTTAACACAGAGGTTATGGCTGAAGTGACGTTGAAGACTCACAAATTCTATTTATGGTATCATTGTTAAAGCTTTCCTTTTGGCTTTGGTTGATAGGTGTCAGATGTCGGTTTTCTAGACCTTCACCATCCACCCTATGTCACCAGGTAGCAGCATCCAGTGTAAAAAAGGGCTTATGTTCCTTGCGTAAGAAAGAGTAATTCAACACTTGGCTTATGTATTTTAAGTATTGCTGGGAGGCAACAGTGACAGGTCCATGATTGCAGTACTTCAGTGTTGTCGAACTTCCCGAAAATCACGACGAGTGGTTTGATTCCAAGCTCCAAGATGTGTTTTGGCTGCCTGTGAGCCCCTGGTTTCTGCTGGGCTGGTGGTTTGCTGCCTGATGGCAGCCCTGCTGGATGCATGGTTACTGCAGCCCTGCTGGATGCATGGTTACTGCAGCCCTGCTGGATGCATGGTTACTGCAGCCCTGCTGGATGCATGGTTACTGCAGCCCTGCTGGATGCATGGTTACTGCAGCCCTGCTGGATGCATGGTTACTGCAGCCCTGCTGGATGCATGGTTACTGCAGCCCTGCTGGATGCATGGTTACTGCAGCCCTGCTGGATGCATGGTTACTGCAGCCCTGCTGGATGCATGGTTACTGCAGCCCTGCTGGATGCATGGTTACTGGGGCTTGAACCAATTTTGGTACCAATTTGAGCAACTTCTTTCAGGAGGTTTAAATGGTAGGAAAAAGATTCCCTACAGCCAGCCATACTTGCCCTTAGTCTGTTCTTGCTGGTGAACTAGTGGTAGAAATGGTTTGGCTTGCCTTTTTTTTTTTTAAGGAGTTAAGAATTTTAAGGAACTAAATATGTCTGAATATTCTGCTTTTCCTACTATAATATTAAAAATGTGCTGCAGCAGTGCTTTGTCTGACGCTGTTAGGCAGTGGCCAGCTGCCTGGCCTCCTGAAGGTATTTCTGCAGTATAATACAGTATTAGGGTTGCCCTCTAAAGTGGAGATTTCTTAACTTACTTAAATCAAGAGCAGCAGAAAGCTGTACCTGGTCAGAGAAGGAGTTTGAGTGTTGTTACTTGGCTTGTGTCTTGTTTAGTTTTGTGGAAATGCCTGGAATTACTGAGCTGGTAAAAGAAATCTTTATCGTGCAGCTTCTTTTCCTATAACAGGATATCTGAATTTAAAGGACACATGCATGTGAAAATAATGAATATTGATATAATAAAAAATGAAATAGTGATGACGTGGTTACGCTGCTGTGCTTGTAAATTGTGAGACTGCATGGGAAAACTTTGCTCCATTTTAAATCACAGCTGGATAAAAGTAAGAGTCCTTTTGTGTTGCAGTAAATTGTAGGAAGTTAATGGCTGTTGCCTAGCTTTAGCTACTTGGTACCTCTCTCTGTAGCTTGGTCATGCTATAATCAATTACCTGTAGTCTGGTCCCTGTTGGACTGTTAGTATAATTCAGTAGCTTCTCCCATAATGGTAACAGAAGTAAACTAAAGAAAACTTAAAACGGAAAAGCTTTTTTTTTTTTACACTGGTTATTTTAAGTACCTGTGCATAGTAAAAAGATGTAAGCTAGTGATCAAAATCAGGTGTATCATAGGTGTGCATTCACGAAGAAAGGGAAAATAAAATTCTGTTAACTGGAGGAAACTTGTTTGAACATGTGGATGTTCTGGTAGCTCTCAAATGCCAAAACATGCAAGTGCTCTGAAATCTAGAGGTGCTATTTCTAGTGTGTACTGTGTATAAGAGAGATTGGAAATCCTTCTGTAAACATTCTCTACGTGTAGATTAAAGATGCTGCAAGAAGCATGCTGGCAAATACTACTTATTTCAGTCACTTGAGACCAAATCCTCTTTTTCACATTGACTGAGAGATAGCCTACCTAGCTGCTAGCAAGTTACCTCCATGTGTGCTCTAAATATAACAAACCACACAAGCAATCTGGTTTTGGAGAACTGCTTGCAAGATGGATTTAGCAATGCTTCTTGTAGAATAGCTGTATCTGGATCTGTTTTTTCTACGCTAATGATGTTGTGTCCCCTCCCCAAAAGAATTTAAATAAGTCTGTCTATTTCAAGATTTAAAAGGTATGTTGATGCTTTGGATTCTCTTTGTTGTGTGGGGGTGGCAAAACTTGAGGCAGGATCTAGCTTGCTCTGAAATTGGTCAGATCCTTGTGATTGATTTTTCATGTCCCTCACGTAATGTCCATTTAATGTTAAGTGTGGTAGTATTTGTATATATCGAATTATTTACTAGTCCGGATGGATGCCCCTAGTGCTGCTGGGGCGGGCTGTCATCAGTTAAGTCATTCTTTTGCAGGCAGCGTCTCAGATGGGAAGGGCACACCGGCGCCTGTCCAGGCAGCCTGGAAGGGAGGGGTAAGTCACTGCTGCCAAACTGGAAAATAACATTTGCTGGGAGAAACTCTTCAAACGGCTAAACAATTGGAGTAGGGAAACATTAAATTGTAAACAGAAAAACCTATTCCAGTGTTTGGTATCGCAGCCTGGTCGAGTGATCCTTTAGGCACTGGCTCAGCACCCAGGGTTTTTGTCTGCTGGAACAGGATCCCGGGCTCCTGTCCTCTGCCCTTGACTCTTCTGGTGCATTTCTAGGGTGTTGGTCTGTTGTCTGCTGTTCTTCTATGGCTTTTAGCTACTCATAGCTGCGGATAACTTTGGAAGGAGCTTGAACTTTTTGGGGCTCAAGATCTGTGGAAGCTGGTTTTGAAACCATATTCTGGTGTGTGTTTCCGGTGCTTTGGTTAAGATGAAAGATGCAGTTTGCTGGCACCAGAGGCTAAGTTAACCACTGCTAGTCCTCCTAAATACGTGCCAATGCAAAGTTGAAATATTAGGGTATTTTCCCATGACAGCAAAGATTTGTTTGAATATTGGGCTTCTTTCAGTTAATTGTTTGATTAATTTAAAAGGACACATATGTTATATAGTTCATAAATATACAGTTTTTATATATATACACACATTTTATATATAAACATAAAAAACCCTCAACCTTTTTACTTATACCCATTTCAGTATGCTGACAGCTGCAAGTATTTGATATGCCCATAGCTGCCTGCATCTTGCTTTCTGTGCTTTGACAGATGAGTTTGATATCAGATTGGAAACACTCTTCATGGTGGGTCAGGCCTGCCTGTTCACCTGTTTGCAGAACTTAAGCTTTCAGGATTGTATGCCTGGGTGCTGTGGTGTGTGTTTGTTTGTTTGGGGTATTTTTTAAGATTCCTTTGATTTTAGCCATTACCTGGTTTCCACATGCATGTGCTGGCTACCTCCTCTTTCACATCTTGAAAGGCGTTAATAATTTTCTTATCTAAATGGCAGCAATACTGTGTTTCAGAAGTGCTATTCAGAGCTGTGTAAGCATGTACCAGTGCTTGGGGAGCGCAGACGGGTAAAGATGTGGAGATGAAACCAGTTTAGTAAGCTGCTCCTTTTGTTGCTCCAACCCTTGACTGCCAGGTGGGGGATGGAGAACTGTGTATTTCTTTCCTGCAGCAGCAGCTCTGTCTCTATCATGCCAGGAGACAAAAACAATATTGGTCAGCACGGTTTATTATAAATAGAAGCCTGACAGTGGTAGTAAGCAGCTGATTTCATTAAAAAGCTGGATCTCCTACAAGAATGTTGTTCCTGGGCTTCTGCAGTGAGGTCTTTTCTTCCCTAAGAGGCATTCAGGGACTTTTTCCAGTGAAGCTGGGGACAAAAGGGAAGTACAACCATTTCTAGTTGGTCTAGGAGTGGATTGAGGCTCTCCTGATCATGTACTTTCCTGTGGTACTGTTTGGGTTTCCATCTTTCATGTTTTCTGTTACTGCAAAGCCGGACAAGGTAGTGGGAATAGATTTAGGACTCAGCAATTCTGGATTTCTGTATCTCTTTAATGGGTACCACGTGTTTCTTGCTTGGAGCAGGGCTGCTGGCATTACAGCATGTGGTGTTATGGCCAAGATGGTTCCTCTCATCCTTTGTGCAGGGCGGGCTGCAAACTGGCCGAACTTGTCTGGTGGAGCAGCCCGCTTCCGCATGCCTTTGTTTTCCTCAGATGTCCTCTATGGTTATGTAGCGTTACAACTCATTCAGGATGTGGGAGCTAGTCTTTCTGTTTACAAGCAGGTCAAATTGGTGTTCTCTTTCTGACTGGAGGTTTATTGTGTTAAATACCAAATGTCGTGAGAAGCTAATGTGCAGAGCTTGGATGGGTTTGCCTGCATACAGCAGCTCAGGCAGTGTGCTGACTGTTCAGGAGAGTAGCCTGGATGGTAAACCAGCATTGCTCTTCTCCTGCTGTGCTAATACATGTGCTGCTTGGCAAAAGAGAGAGTCTTTTGCTAAAAATAGCTTTCTGTACCCAAACTAGCTTCTGAGTGGGTTGGGGAATATAAGGTCATACATATTGGAAGATCTACCTAGAAATGATCTCTATCCTCAAAATGGAATTGGCCATGCTAGGCATTCCTAGCTTGGTTGGGTACTGGCTATTGCAAATTTGAAGAGTAATATGCTTGCCATGCAGGTTTGATAATAAAGGTGGTGGTGGTGGTGTTCTTAATTTAGAATAATTTATATTCTGACCGTTTCTTACACAACTGGTCAGTTAAAGTGAAATGGTAATCCTTCCTTGTAAGTTGGAAATTAGAGTATACTAAAATTATCTGTAATGTATTGAAAGAATTACTAAACTGTAAGATGTTAGGCAGTTATAATAGGGGTTTCTATGTTGTACCTTCAAGAAGAGTTTTAGTGGGACTAGACTTGTGACAGTCATTTGCAGCAGTTTAAAAACAAAAACCAAACAGATCTCTCTGGGTTATTATGGTAATTATAGGTTTATGATGACATCTAACTAGGCAAATGCATGGATATGCTTTCATGGTGTATTTGGACATGACTAAATGCTGGACTGAAATAATCTAAAAATTTCTAAAATATTGGAAAGGCAGAGTATTCATAGGTCGCACAATATGAAGTAACGTGGTTGCTGTTAATGTGTTTCCAGCATGGTTTCTGTGAGTCTGTGGTCAATGCCAGAACATCAGCCAACAGGTTGAGACAAATGAAAGGTTAGGACTGCTGGTTCTTACTGGATATACCAGTGAGGGAGTGAGTTACCTCATCTGTGTTTCCCCACGCCGCAGCCATTGCTCCACAGGCTTGCGCAATGCAGGAAGCCATGTATTAACAGTGGGGAAGAAAAAAAAAAATCACATTCATGTAGAAAACATTACACTGAGAATTATAGAAATGAGACTTGGGAGAGGTCCACAGTGTCATCTGTTGTACTTTCCTGCCAGTGTCGTATTGATTGATGCTTACACTGTGTTTTCTCTATAGTGTTTGGATGAAAATGTCCCAAACATCTTTGCTTCCTTACAGTAATCTGAAGCAGCCTTGGTATTGCCACCACCCTTTTCCGCTGTTTTGTGTTGCTGCTATTTTGACTTTATTAAATGCCAATAATTAATAAAGGTGTGGAAAATGGTGCTGAGAGGCAACAACACACGTTGCCTTATGGAAAAGGTAATTCTTTTTTTTGTCAATCAAGTTGAAGTTTCTGTCTTGCTACTGGTACCTTTCTGAATGCTGCAGCCATTAACCAGATTACTCAAAAGTGGTTCTGGATAAAGACTATGTTGAACAAGTTCAGAGGTATCTTATTGCCTCCTTTCCTGCTGTTATCTCTACCTTGATAGAGTCTCTTTAATCTCTTGGTCCTTCTTATTTCTTTGCAGTATCGTGATGTAGCTTTTTGTCATTCTTAATACTCCTGTCTTTCAGATACCATCAGGGTTATCCACTGCATCCTTAGCAGCTGGTTACAGTAGCAATAACAAGACAAGCAAGTTTGTTAAATACAACAATTTTGGGAATACTTTTGTGAAGAGAATTATTAGAGAACTGCCTGTTAGAAGTCTGTATTTCTCTTTAAGTGACAGTTGTCTTGTGTTTTAAATAGCATCCAGGACAGCTAGCTCCAGCATGGTACAGGTATTTAGTTGCCACTGTCATGTCAGCTGTTAGAAGTGACAAAGACCTTTAGAAAGCATTTGTCATACGTGTATCTCCTCTCAACATAGTATTTCTTGGGTGAAATTTCTTTTAATTTCACTTAACTTTATGGTCAAATTGGTCTTTTTACTGTTGCATAAAAAGCAACTGGCACATAATGGAAATATATAATTAATTTAAAAAAAAACTCTGCAGTTAAATGTTGCAGATGTATTTAAATAACTGTAAAATATAGAATGAAATATTAATGAATTAATAAATAGGTTAATAGATACTTAAAAATTCATTTTCGTCAATATTTTATTCTGCATACTGGATGATGGAAATAAAGTTTAATTAAATACCTCTTGCTGGTATTTCTATATCATCTTTGATCCAGCTCTTGTTATTACCTTTATGGTCCTTGACAGGTGGTGCTGACTTGTGCATGAACGCTTGGGTTCTGATTACAGCTAATCAGATCTAAGTGCATAGAAGGCTTAATTTTGCCAACAAAGATGACACAGTGAAACATTCAGGACAAGATGGTATCATCCTTCTCTGTATATATTGAAGGAGGCTGTGTAGGAGGTGAAACTAGTGAGGCCAAATTAAGATTTAAAATTTATGCTGACTTCTGACCTGTATCAGAAACTTAGAATATCTGCTGTGCATGTGTTTAGTTCCATAATTATCAAAGCATTAGACATTGATAAGTTTCCTTACACAGGTTGTGCTTTAGAAACTTAGACTGTGTTTTACTTGGCAGTGGTGCAAAAAGTCAAGTGTTCCTCTTAAGAGCAATACATCAAATATTAATAGAGATTAGAGTACTCTATTACAGTACTGAGATGCCTTCATAGCTGAAAGTTTGTCCACAAAAAGTAGTGATATTACCATTTCAGAGTTTTAAATCAGATGGTTAGTTTTGAGCTTTTGTACTTTTTCCAGCAGCTTAAATAGACTTCCCCCCCCCGCCCCCCCTTAAAGCTGTCACCTTAACTGTGAATGTACGTAATAATGAATGAGCCGTCTGCATCCTGATACCATGGCTCTGAGAAATCTAGACTGCCTGGTTTGTATTAATGCAATGTGTTAAATGTAACTGTTAATGGCCTAATTGCTAATTGTAAAGATGATAAATGAACTGGCAATTATGGTAAGGCCAGTAGCATTTTCCTCCCTTGAAGGAGTGTTGAAGAAAAATAATGCTAAAAATTAGGTGCTTATTAATTAATGCTTGTTAGCAGCGATTGTGTATTGGACAAGACTTGTTCTTGCCCAGGCCAGAAAGTAATGGAACACTGCCAGTTCTGCTGTATTGCTGAAGAAACTTGGGAATTTGGGTTGTTCCCCCCCCTGTGTACCTTTTGTACCTGTCCTGCAGTTTAAAGGGAGTACTGGTCGTGATGGTGGTACGCACTGAGCTGGGGTGAGGAAATGTTTTTGTGCTGAGCTGTATGCTGGCTGCATCACTACACCGTAATGGCTTTTTTCCATGTTGTTTCTCCCCTCTAACATGTTTGTGTTATCTGTGGTTCTGCTCTGTGGTGATGGTGCCAGCTGCTACAGTGCTAATGTAGTAGTAGAAGACTTTTCTGGCAGTGTTGAATTAGGTGTAGCTATGTCAGTCAGAGTTGCTTTCTTTTTAGTTGACTCCTTATGTCTGTCTTCAACTACAGCTTTTTTTTCTGTGCAGTTTATTCTGGCCTCTGTCAAAAGCACAACTAGCATACAAAATAAACGTTCTCCTATTTAAAATGAGACCTGTAGAAGCATTGAGTCCTGGGAGACCATCGATTTTGTCACCAGGATACAGTGGCAGAAAGAAACAATTATGTGGGAAGTGACTTGTCAGCGCACAGCAACCCTAACAGAATTATTTCCCTGCTGCAGTAGTCTGGAATGTTAATAACTGTAGTAATTACGTGACTTTCTCAACATGGGTTGTGTTTTAGGTAAGTGGGTAACTTGTTAGTTCTTCAAAGATTTCAGTAATACCTACATTTGCTCACTTTGTAGATGACTGTTCTCGCCAACAGGATACAAATGTAAAACTGGAGTGAAACAGAGGAGCAAGAAGATCTTGATATCTTGATAACAGAATTGTTATTTCTGTAGAAGCTTCTTGTGAGTAAAAGTAGCAGTAACTTAGAGTTGAAGACAGCTCTGCATATGGTAGAGGAGTTTGGGCTTTCTGTGTCATGAAATATTTTGTCACCTTTAAATAGCATATTATGCTATGGAGATGAAAGCCTTTGCCCAGCATCTTCATCATGAAATGGGCTTACTGAGAGCATGTGTGTGAGAAGGACAAACTGAATGTATTGCAGCATTTTGAGAGTTGAGACTTATTTATTCAGAAAGGCTGTTAAACCCTGCTCATGGTGCAGCTCTATATAGCTAATGTTTCTTACAAGGTGATCTATTTATTTTTGCGATGTTTTGACTAGCAGCTAGTACTATACTGCAGCCTGGATGTAGAAAATGAATCTGATGTGATGGGCTGATGGTCCTTAGAGAGAGTCTTCCTTGCATAAGGGCCTGAGGACCTTGAGGAGTTTGTATGCAAAAAAAGTGTGAAACTAGAATCAAACATGATAAAAGTCTGAACAACAGGTTTGAGGATTGTGACTTCATAACATCCATAAACCGAGATGTGTATAAGATGCTCCTGCTCTCCCCTTAAGTGGAGCTGTCTAGCTGATCATTTTGAAGCCCGTGGTTCTGGTTTCTTCCTTGCTTGCTTTGGGGAAGATTTGAGACATTTTTTCAGCAATTTGCCATTGCTTGGAAATTGCTGTGTTTGATCAGGTCTTGAGATCCTGCATCTTGAGGACGGTAATCCAGTATCTGCTTCTTATAGTGGCCAACAGTAGAAACTTCAGAAGAAAGTTTTGGCCGGCAGAGAGGGTGATATTGCCACCTAGTTCCAGGGTATGATCTGTTATCTTTTACAATATATCTGATTATGCTTTAAGAAAAGATTGCTGTAATTTTAAAAGACTGGTAATTGATAACCTTGCATAGCTTTTGGACTATGACTTCTTGGGGTTAACAGTTCCTTTGTGTGTCCAGACAATATTTTAGTTTAACATCTCCTTGGTCTGTGTGCCCATGAGAAGAAGAGATGCACCTCTTCTCCTAAATTTAGCTCTTGTGACCTTAGGGATGGCTTCTCTTTTGTATTCCTGGTCTATTTTTTCCACATTTCATTATTGTAATAATGATATTCTCCAGGTAGTTTCTTATTATCTATTTCTGAACTTCCTGTCTCGGAAAAGGCTAGTGAAGATGAATAAGCATAAGCGTGCATAGGATTTCAGATGGATTTTTAATTTTTAGTTCTCTAAAAATTTATGAGAAAAATGTCAGAGTGCTTATTTTAAAAATTCTAATCTATTAGTGTGGGAAAATACAGTCATACCCTGGAAAGCTGGAATAACCTGTCAGCAGTCTGTGGCTTTTACTACCTTAATTGACACTTGTAGGTAAGAATTTGTTGAACATTGTGGACAAAAGTTTAAATCAGAAGAGATGTGATTTATCTTGTATTTCTTAATGGTCCTTAACTTGTCCTGGATTCTTGCTTTAAGTCTGGTAAGTGATTATTTTTACACCAAGCTGAAAGTACAGTCTTCAGCACAAGTTCTGGAGTCATGTGTCTTGGTTTCAAGCCATGATGATTATTAAATGATCCTGGTTAGAGTTGTTTTCTCTTAGGTCATCCCAGAGAACAGCTAATTAAAACCTTTAGCCTTTTCTCCTCCTGTTTTCTTCTCCCAGTGACTTGTATTTTGAAAGCTTTCATGGTGACCTTGAACCGAGTTTGCTCTTTATTGGCAGGGAGTACAGAGACCACTGAGTTGGAGTTGTGGAGCAGTGAGTGCTTCCTACAGGTCACTAACTTCACACCAAGAGCGTCCTTTGCTGAAACTCATCAGTGTGATTGTGGGTTTTTTTGGGGGGTTTTCCCTTATGGATGAGCAGAAGCATTTAACTTGCTGTAATTTGCGGGTAATTCATATAAAAGTGTAAGTTTAGAAGTAGTGGGCATTGATTTGTACCCGCAGAAAAGTGTATTCACAGAATCACAGGGGTTGGAAGGGACCTCTGGAGATCATCTAGTCCAACCACCCTGCCAGAGCAGGGTCCTACAGCAGCTCGCACAGGATAGCGTCCAGGCGGGTTTGGAATGTCTCTGGAGTCAGAGACTCCACCACCTCTTCGGGGAGCCTGTTCCAGTGCTCTGCCACCCTCAAAGGAAAGAAGTTCCTCTTCATGCCTGGGTGGAACTTCCTATTGTCAAGTTTGTGCTCATTACCTCTTGTCCTGTCACTGGGCACCACTGAAAAAAGACTGGTGCCATCCTCCTGGCACCCTCCCTTTAAGTATTTGTAAGCATTCATGAGATCCACCCCCCACCCCGAGTCTTGTCTTCTCCAGACTAAAAAGACCCAAGTTCCTTAGCCTTTCCTCTTAAGAAAGGTGTTCCAGTCCCCAAATCATCTTTACAGCCCTCTGCTCTGCCCTCTCCAGCAGTTCCCTGTCCTTGAACTGGGGAGCCCAGAACTGGACACAGTACTCCAGGTGCAGCCTCACCAGGGCACAGTAGACCTGTTTGCCACACTCCTCTTGTCGCACCCCAGGATATTCTTCTAGTCTGTCCCTTTTGCGCTCTTGACTGATTTCCTTCCCCGCTTCACAGGGAACATGGGATTACTAAATAACTTTATACTGACCCTATGACTGACTCCTCACTTTCTAAGTCCAAAGCGGCTGTTGGCTCAGCTTTGGCACTTGGAAAGGCTGTTTACTGCTAGTATGTTGTTAGGTAGGAATGGTTATTTGGCAGTTAACCCTCGTTCCAAATCCTGGGCTTCAGCAATCAGGCACCTGATTTTTTGAGCCTAGGACTGCAGCAAATAAACTAGGAATTTTTTGATGTGTATCTTTTGCATTCCCTTCTTAGTACTTTCTCAATGGTAGATAGATAATAGTTGGGACAAGCCAACAGCATTTCTGTGGAGTGTCACCTCTGTGTTAAAAAAGGCTATAGTGGAAGTGAAGCCAATCACTTGCGGTAAAAACTCACTCTCCAGTGCCAATGTTGTGCCTCCTTGCCATGTGGTAGTAGGTAGTTGGAAGGTGTGTATTAAAAAA
>VYXH01012769.1:46032-124609 GCA_013397275.1 Burhinus bistriatus | reverse complement strand
GGGGGGGGGGGGGGGGAAGTGGCTAGACCTTAATGCTGAATAAAACATGTAAAGGGTGGGTATTGTGTGTCCCCATGTGTATAAGTTAGTATTGGTGCTTGGAATTCTTGAAAGAAATAAGGTGTCTATTGAAAGGTATATTTTGGATATGCCTGTATAGTCATAGCATTAAAAAAAAAAATTGTATTGATGTAATTTGAGTCTTGTGCTGTTCTCTGGGAGAGGAAAAAAAAAAAAATACTGTAACACTTCTGTTTATTGATCAATTTAAGCCAATATACTTTCTATGCAAGTCACTGCCTGAGCACCTTCCTTCCCATCCCTCCATCGTCTCCTTCCACTGCAGCTATCCTACCAGCCTGAGCCCTAAAACTTTCTGGTTTGTTCTCAACTTGATCAGCTCTGATCTAATTCACTGTGAATTATGGGAATGATGGACAAAGCTTTGAGAACCTTGACAAGAGTAGTGGTTCAGAAAAGTAGGGCTGGTGAAGGAGATGGAAATAACAGGGTTTTTTTTGTTTTGGCTTTTTTTTCCTTCCACTTGGACTCCCAGTCTTCTCTCTAGAGAGGTGACAAGCATTTCAGTCCTCAGAAAGCTTAATAAAGAAGGTAGTGATGGCTATTCTGATTGAAGAATGAAAAGAAATGTTTGTTTTCCAGCAAAGATGACTTAAGCTTACTATTGAGAAAATACTTTGTAACTGATCAAATGGGGAGCCACTGGACAGGGTAATGGAGGAGGTCAGCCTTTTTTCTTTGACTGGTGTCTGGTCAAAATAGCATAGGTGTACTTGCTTGTGTGCCTTGATGCAGCACAATTAAATCTCTTGAACCCTTTTTATAAGGCAGTTCGTTTTGTCTTGACCTTCTGCAGATCAAAATAATTTTGGATTTGGTGGCTTTGTAATTCCACTAACCATAAAACTGGTTAACACGATACTCTCATATTGTAACTAATGCTGTAAGGCACATAAAGTTCAAAAGTAGTGCTGAGTAATATCTTTAATAGATTCTTCTGTCTTCAGTGTCAGACTTTGATACAAGATAATGTTGTGTGCAGAGCTTAAAAAAAATAGTCAGTTTAGTTATAGCTGATCAAGCCCACTTGTCAAACTACTTTAGTGTGGAAATAATTAAACTCTCACAGCAGTAACTTATAAGTTATTTGATAATCACACTTAACATTGGGCATGTGGATTTGTGTAATCACAGGTAACACACTATTTAGATGAGGCCTGATGAGAGGTTTCTCTGCCACCAAATTTCTATCAAGAAGTTTCATCCCTGTTTTATAAGGAAGTATCTGAGCTTTGATTCATAGGAAGAAGATTGACTGAACCAGGTTATGGCAGAGTGAGTGAGTCTGAGCCGCATTGAGTTTGAGCCTTGTTTCAGCCCAGTTTCATCTTGGTTATAGGCTGATGCTGTATTGATGACAGGCAGTGTAGATCTAAAAGAAAAGGTAGGTGAATGTAGAGTACTCCCCAAACTGAGATCGTGTTGGGAAGCACCGGTAGTAGGCACTGGAATATTTGCTACTCTGCTCTCCTTCAGGCCTGTTCAAAGCACTGGCTGTACCAAAGGGTGTTGTGAGCATCAGCCCTGCGGTAGCTGGAAAGGCAGGCACAGGAGAGCTGTCTTCTGCCTGCTGAGAGACAGGTCTGCCCTTAGTACTCGCCTCTGCAGGCTGTCTCACTGCTCCATCAAGGACATGGTTCAGGTTCATGGCTGTACTCAGGAGGAGCTTGCGGGGAGCAGATCTGGATCAGACTGGTGGGAGTTTCCTTTGCCTGGCTTCTGCCTGGGAAGCTCTAGGGTACAAGATAGGCTAAAGAGTGGTTTGCTGAGGTATGAATCACTATAGGGACTTCTTATTTTCAGTTCCCCATTGGATGCCTTAGGCATCTTACCCTTACAAGAGAAAGATCTTATTTGCTACTTGCTGATGGATGAGGGGTGGTTTTAATCTGTAGTTGGAACATATGTACCCTGTAGTTCATCAGCACTTCCTGAGATACAAAGCCTTTTTGCCTAACCTTTCAGCTGGTGCAGGTCACTTAATCTTTCTCAGGAGCAGTTGTGAGCTGTGTGACTTGTCCTCTGTGCTGGTCTGCCTGTGTACGTCATCTGATTGCGATGGATGCAGATGTGGCTCGGGGAGGGAGGGACTGTGGGGGCCCTGCCAAAAGAAGGCAGCAGCAAGCAGGCGATGGGCCACCAGCCATGACTCGTTCCCTGCTCCTGGCTCAACAGTTTGCCATGGAAGAGGTGGGGGGTGCAAGCTGTGGCCTGTACAAAATGTTTCTAGTAGGTAGATTCATGGTTTTGGCCTGTGATTTAAGGTTTATGTACTGAAAAAAGAGCAATATCGAGCTTAGGTATGGTGGTTTGCTGTGTGAACATCAATTACATCATTTTTGTTTGTCCTGTTAACAATAACATGGGTCTCCAAGCTGCTCAGTTAAATTGATGTTTCTGTCAGTATTAGAATTTGGAATCGTTGATGATACTTTCTTTTGCCATCCAGAGAGTAGGTGCAGGAGGATATACAGAGAAATACGATCATTGAACCAGGACGTGGTAATCTTACTAGAGAGGAAGCCGCCTAGTCTGTTGCCAGAGGCTCTCAAGAGCAGTACTGTAGGTGCTGTCTGTGAGATAAAGATAGCTGTCAGCTGGATGGAACACTTATGCTTTTGGAAAAAAGACTAATCAGCTGCTAAAAATTCTTAGGTGTTAATGCTTGTTTAAATCTAGCCCAAGTCATTGCCTCTGAGCCAGCGGGTTCTGTGAGATATTTTAAGAAATGCGGGGTTTGTACCTGCCTTGGGGAAAGCTGCTGTTGAATCAGTCCTGTTCTAACAACAAACTTTTTTTTTAAATTTTAGGATACTTGTGAAAGATGGTGGATCGCTTGGCAAACAGTGAGGCAAATACTAGAAGGATAAGTATAGTGGAAAACTGCTTTGGAGCAGCTGGTCAACCTCTGACTATTCCTGGTCGTGTTCTGATTGGAGAGGGAGTCCTAACAAAGCTGTGTAGGAAGAAGCCCAAAGCGAGGCAGTTCTTCCTGTTCAATGACATTCTTGTTTATGGTAACATCGTCATCCAGAAGAAGAAATACAACAAACAGCACATAATCCCCCTGGAAAACGTCACTATTGATTCCATCCAGGATGAGGGAGACTTACGGAATGGGTGGCTTATCAAGACACCAACAAAGTCTTTTGCGGTTTATGCTGCCACTGCTACAGAGAAATCTGAGTGGATGAACCACATAAATAAGTGTGTTTCTGATTTGCTTTCCAAAAGCGGGAAGACTCCTAGCAATGAACATGCAGCTGTCTGGGTACCAGACTCAGAAGCCACTGTGTGCATGCGCTGTCAGAAAGCAAAATTTACTCCCGTCAACCGGCGTCACCACTGTCGCAAGTGCGGCTTTGTTGTGTGCGGGCCCTGCTCTGAAAAGAGGTTTCTTCTCCCAAGTCAGTCTTCCAAGCCTGTGCGAATTTGCGACTTCTGCTATGATCTTCTTTCTACCGGGGAGATGACTGCTTGTCAGTCCACTAGATCAGACTCCTACAGCCAGTCACCTAAATCATCTTTAAATGATGTATCTGATGATGATGACGATGAAGACAGTAGTGATTAAGGACCAAACCTTTTTCCTATGTGTTGCAATTCGTGTTTCAAACCATATGGAGCTGCTTTTGGGGAAGTCTGTAGTGAGGTTCCTCAGAAAAATCCTGTTCTAGCCATAAAATATGCCTGAGTATCTTCAATTGCGATGTGCCTCAATCTATGAATTCTCTAGACAATAGTGTTTTCACTCCTCTGCAGGGATAGAATGTTGCAAATGTTACCAGAATATTTTCCAACTTCTTATACTTGAGTGTGTCTAGGTTAGACTTTTGTGGAAGATTGGAGAATAAAATGTACTTTCTTAATTTAGCAACCCATACTTCCTAATGCTTCATATTGGTATGTTATGTGGGTTTTTTCACATATGGGGAGGAAAACTAAGCATGCATGGAACCAGTGATGTTTTGGTTAATCCGTTAGACCATCTTGTTTTTCTAACCGTGAGATATAATAATTTGAAATGTGACATAACTTGCAAACTTAAATGTCACGAAACTTGGAAATTGTCTTATTTTGCTCTTATTTATGACTTCCTATGCCAAGCAGTGCCTTGTACCAATTGTGCTGATTCAGGAAGAAACAAACCTGTTCTATGTTGTCTGTATTTGCTGGTATCTGAGAGATTGTTGGTGCTATTGAAAATAACCGCTGTGTTCAAAGTGGAGCTTTGACAAGGTCATAACTGTTCCCAGCGGTGGGTGACAGAGACCCAAATCACATGTCCTCACCTGTGCAGGCAGACCTGAAGACTCCACAGATTCCCACAGCCTTCAGTGGGGTTGTCCTTGCAGGAGTTGCATTGTGGGTCACGATCTTGAGATGAGAAGCTTAGGGTGACTTTTCACGGGGATTTATGTTTTCTTTTCAGAACAGTTTCTAAATTTCAAATTTGGCAAATGCATACTGAAATTTTAGTTGGATGATGTAGCATTTGGATGTGATGGCCTATATATATATTTTTTTTTTAAAGAATTCCCCAAAATGACACTAAATTGTTTCTTAAAACATTGGTGAGAGAGTTTTTTTTTTTCCCCCAGGAGTTTTATTGGCTTGTTTAAAAATAACCTCCTATTCTGAACAAAAAGCCTGCAAGTATCCTTATAAAATTGGCTTTCCTTTTTACACAGCTGACCTCAGGGTAAATGTGAGATGCAAGTTACTTCATTCTAAATGTATACCCAGGACCAAGAAAAATGTATTTAAGAACTATTAATGAAATTGTCAGTGCAGAAAATGTCTCTACCATAGTATTCATTTTCACTTTTAATAAGTTCTTGAATACAGAAATGTCATATTCCTATATAAATGTAAAAGTTAGACTTGCAAAGACATGTTAAACCCCTAAATGCTCTGTTTCTATATTTTTATAATGGTAGTGTCAATTTTGAAGCAGAAAAACCTCTTTGAAATAGTTGTATGAATATAGTAGCAACTGACTTTATACAAAAAAATGTTAAACTTTTGTATCTCTTTAAGTGACAATTTCTGCACTGTTTGCCTTGGTTGGCAATAATTGGGTTAAATATTTATTGAATAAACAATCAATGCTGCATATTGCACTAGTCTCCCATTTTGTAGGCTGTAAATGTCAGTCATAATTTTTTTTAATAAAAATTAGCAGAGCACTTCAAAGCTGTAGCCCTCCATGAGATTTCTGGTGGCTAAAGACAAACTTAACATCTTTAGGGGAGGCACTCTGCATTAATAGTCTGCAATACGTTGCTTCAGGTGAAAATTGCATTAATATTTTTAGCTTGGGCAATTTCTAAAAATAAGTTGGGTTTTTTTTTAAAGCACTGAAGAGTATTTGATCCACTTTGAAACAAACATTAAAAGAGGAAAATGCTTTCTGATGGAGACTAGGGACCAGGAAGATTCTGTAAAATTGCCAGATAAGCAATAAACAATTGTATATACTCAAAGACTAGCTGAAATAAGTAGCTACATATACTTGTTCCTTGAATGATGAGGGAATGGTGACCTGCAGCAGGGGAAAATGGTCTGTTCTGAGAATGCACTTTCAGTTGACAGTGCTTACTTTTTGAACCTCTCTTACTCAATATTTATATTTCAGGAATGGAGACTTGTCAGCTTCAGTTTTTCTACAGAATCAAAGTATAAACCTCCCTTGTACGTACCTTCTGATGACTAACAATCATTTTCTTCCTGATGCAATTGTTCCCTCTTAAGCTGTCAAATATTAACTTGTCTTGTTAAAGAGTCCATCTCCTTGTGTACTTTTCCCTGTGTTTCTATATGTTGTGCTTACTTTTCAGCACTTTTTAGGGGGCAGGAAGAGGGTTGTTGACAGATCACATCCTATATTTTGCAGAATGTTCTTGTACTTAATTCAAGTATCTTTTTATCTGTGAATGAAAATTGCACTATGCTGCACTGATCCCTGAAGCTGTAACCAAACCAATGTGTGTGTCTGGGATTTTTTCATCTGAAATTGATGTATATGGTCCAAGCTTTTTGAGAAAGCATTAAAGAAAAAAAAAAGTGTTTTGTGTAATACTCCCGTCCCTCAGTGGTATCTGTTTAAAACTTTATAAAATAGACTTAACCTCAACTTCTCTTGTACTTACAAATTCCTGAAAGGGCTTGTTTCGTACTTTGTAATCTTGTTTTGTCAAATTATTTTATTTACAAATACATGGTGTAGCTTCAAGCCTATGTGTCTAATTGTCTTTAAGTGCGGGCGTTCAAGGGTGGCAGAAAATAGGGTGGCTGGTTTTTTTATCTTGACAAGTATTGTAGCAGCAAGTTTACTTACTGTTAGGAGGGATCAATAAACTGGGAGTATAAGCATATAGGAGATTTAAGACAATTGGAAATAAATGTAGTTATGGATTTAGAAGCCACTTATGCATTTGACTAACTGTTTAAAACAAGGGTGACCAAGCGTGTGGCAGAGTTTGGCTCTTGTTGGACCAGCAGCAGTTGAGCCAGTGGCAGAGGCTGGAGGAGCCCCCATGTGTGATGGGGTGCCAGGCAGCCCAGCCCCAGTGTTGCAGGTCTTGGCTGTTGGCCCTGTTGAACTGGGGAAGAGACTTCTCATGGTATCACACTGAAGAGTAACTTAGGACTTTTCCCAGAACTGCTACACTCTTAAGATCTTAAAGTAGTGATTAGATATGGTCAGTCTCTGTATATTTTGTTTATTTTGTTTTGTTTGTGGTAAACTTAACCCACTCATTTTTTATAAGCTTTCCAAATCCAATGGAACGAAAGCAGCAGCACTGCCTTCAGTGTCTCTCTTGCAAGGCTCTGCAGTCAGCTTCTGCTTTGTGGAAGATGCTATATTGGAGAAATAAGTACTTATTTGCTTTAGCTGAGTTTACATTTTGTACACTCTTTGGTACTTTGTAGTTCGTTTGCTGGAAATACTAAAGGAAAGGGAAAAGCCTCTTTTCTGAAGGTTTTAATTGAAACCTAATTTTAGCCTCTGCACCTAAACTGCCGTTGTTATCTTAAGATAGATTAGACTGTTTTCCTTTCAGGTTTGATGCAGCTGAACTTCCTGTAGCTAATGAGCAAACTGTGAGGGTCAAGCACTGTTACTCAGTTTAAAATAAAGTTAAAAAAAAATAAATAAAAATGAGCGAGTGGATTAATGAGCGTTGAGTTTGCAGCGGGGCTTTTATGATCTCTTCTCTAACAGGCAGATTATGAAAATGACATGCAGAAACCTTGTATTTGTGTGGGGCTTTCCCCTGGGGGATATGCTTTAGCTAATCTCTTAATGCAAATGAAATGGTGGTTATCGTAGTTGCTGGTTAATGTTTAAGTGGAAGCAGATTATGGGTCGTATTACTGTGTTTTTTGTATTTTCCTGTAATTTCCCTGAACCAATAGAAGAACTACTGATTATATTAGCAGGTACAGCTGGAAAAGAGTCAGAGTACTGATTCTCCTCCCTGCAAATTGTTGTAGTAAATATTAGAAAGTATCTCGGCTGTTTACTGCCTTTGGTTTGATGAAATCTGAGCTACTTGTTTGTGCCTGCAGCCGGTCTCTTGCCAGCGCTGGCTCCCGTGACTCATGGGGTAGCCGGCACTCTCGGCGCGAAGAATCTCTGCTCTGTTCCCTTGCTGTGATCCGAGCTGGGAGCTGCTGGGGAATGCGGCACAGCGACGATGGGTCTGCTGTACAGTGATAGACAGCTCTGCTGCACTGCATGTATCTGAAAATATTCTTGAGCTCCATCAGCAATAAGTCTGAATCTTGATCTTCAGACTGGAGATTCATTGCTTGCTATATTATTTTTTAATTGACTGTGAAATACTGCCTGTGCCCAGAGTAAAAAGCACAATGCTTCAACTGCACTTGGACACATCGAGGATAAAAACTAACAGTGTAAATTGATTGGCTTGACAGAGAAATAATCTGCTAAAGATCAGGAGGCATTTCAGGGTCACTTAGCGCATCTAACTGTTGTTTAGGCTGCCTAAATGGAATAATCTTTCCATTGGGATGAAGTTTTACGTTATAAAACTTGCAGTTACTTGTATCTAGTATTTTAAGAAACTGTCTCAGGTTAACTTCTGCAAGCATAAAAAGCTACCAAGTAACAGCAGCAGCAAAACCTAAGGTGATGCAAAGAGACCTGATTCCACCCCACTGTTCTGGGTCATTCTCAGTTACACAGAAGGTAACTGGATTAAATGGTAAAAACATATCTAAAAGAAGCCTTCTTTAGAAATCCTTTTACACAAGATGATACCCCCAACCTAAGTAGCATTCAGGCAGAAAGCAAGAGCTCATTTTATTTAGATGTTCTGAGGCATAACACTAATAAGTTCAAGGGCGCAAATCTTTCAACAGTCAGATCTTCAAGAGCATCTGTTGACCTTTCTTAGGTAGTCTTTTTTTTTGTTGATGGAGAGTGGATGTGGTCAGCCCTATTACAGGTAGCAAGTCATTTTAGCGTCTGGCTAGACTTACTATTTAGTTTTTTCTCTCCAAAAGCTGTTGCCTGTATGCAAATTTAATCATAGTCTGCATTGTAGTAAGAGTTAGGGCTTTGCTGGCGGCTTTTTATAGATCCTGGTGCTGCCGTTGAGCACTTCTAACCTGTGGGCTTGTAATGCCTTTGCATAACAGCAGCAGTCTCTGAGAAAGCTGGCTGGCAGCGAAGGAAGGGGACCTGCTTGGTCTGCTTGAAATAGCAGTCAGTTCCTTCTGGTACTCATTTGCTCCAGTCCAGATCTGTGCTGTATCTCCAGAATGACAGCTCCAAAATGAGCTGGGAGACCTGCTTCTGTGTATATGAATGTATGGGTGGAGTCCCTTCCTTCCTTCCTTCCTTCCCCACCTGGCTTGCTTCATACTTGCCTTATCGGGGTATTACCCTGGAAGATGAACAACCGAGGGCTGAGCCTGCCTCTCCTGTCTGGTGGGGATGATGTGAGCTGTTGCGGTGCTATGATGGGTTGTGGGATGTGTACAGATGTGTACATATGTGCTGGGAATAAGGAAGACAACAGAGCTAATTGCTACACTGAGAAAATGAACAAGCTTGTAAATTAACATTGTTTGGAAGGAAAGACTTGGCCTCTCGGTCTATCATGAGCATGTAAAGAGCTGTGGAGCTTACTGCCAGATGCAGGAGGAAAGGCAACCAGCTTCAGTGAGAATGGGCCTTAGAGGGCCTGTAGTCTGCTCTGGGGCTTTTCTTCTAAAGCTAAAGTTACTATTTTTTTAAAAAAAAAAAAAAAAAAAAGGCAGTCTGTAATAACATTACTCATTGTGTGCATCTGACCTGACCTTTATTATATATAACTTAGCATTTTGTGTAGAGGAGTCTTAAAGGTTGGAAGGACCAACCTGGCTTTTCAACGAGAGTTGTGTAATGTTTTTAACAGCACTGAAACAGTAGCATACAAGAGGAAGAATGCATGAAAAAAAGCCCATTTTGAATACAATTCTCTTCTGACTTTTAGTGGTGGATATAGCTCATCTCATATGAGATCTCTGGAAGCAGAGGAAAGTTACCCTCTGTTGGGGTGCTGGCTCCCTAGTGTTTGTAGTGCACGTAATGAAAAAGGTTTGTTACTTCCCTTAATGGAAGCTAAATGTGGTAAGTCCAAGAAAAACTCTTCCTTTTGTGAATAAACCCATTTTGCTTTTTACAGGAAATATTTAACATGATTCAGATGAGCGCAGCGCAGTTCTGCTCATGCCTAAAACAAAGCAGTGTCCATGTCCTGTGTAGTGGAAACTGGTGGCTTCAGGCTTTCGGGTGCTGACAGCAGGTCTCGAGCAGCAGATGAGTACAATGCGAACACTGTCCCTGTCACCATTTGTTCCATGGGGAAGGACCCATGCCTCATCTGAAACGCGCTGTGCCTGTCCACCCTGGAACTGTTGGCTGCTCTACAGCAGCTCTTCAAAAATGCTGGGAGCTCTTCTGCTGCCTGGCTCTGCCTCTGTAAACCCCACCTGAGCGGGACAGGTAGCTCAGAGCTGGTGAGGGGTGCGGGGAGGATCACCCCGGGGTGCAGATGGGTTCGGGTGGAGTTTGCAGTTGGTTAGTAGAGTGAGTATAGAGACTGCAATCCGCTCATAGCAGCAAGTGTCAGCATGTCTTGTGCGTGTCGCCTGGCTTTGGTGGAGTAGGTGGGGCTCGGCGGTGAATGCCTGGCACTGAAGCTGCTGCATCAGAAGCTTTATCTGCAGTTTCTGTCTTGGATCCAGTGCTCTTTGGCGGTACCTGTATGAAGAGGCTGTTTCGGTTGTGTCAGAAGAGCGTCAGAGGTGCATGTAGTTGTCCTCTCGCTTGTGCAAGTGTCAGTGCCTGGCGTACAGGTGACTAGTGCCCAAGGCCAGCTTCTGCCCCTGCCCGTTTTGTGGCTGATGCTATTCACGAGAGCATGCAGTGGCAACCTAGGCAGGGTTAAAAGGGAGCTTGTTGGTCCACAGAATGTATATAATGCAGTTGCCTGCAGTAGCAAGGGACCAACAACGCCACACGAGGAAGCTTCTGCTCCTCTGTCCTGTAGGCTGTTGGACCAGTGACACAAAGCTGGGACTGACCTGACTCCTTGGCTGTAGAAAAATCTGTGAGCTGTTGTCTCGGTCTTGCTGTACTTGTGTAAACTTGGAGGGGAACAAAGATGGTGCCTGTCTGTCTCCCATGTGAAGTCACAGGATGGCTGAGGCTGGTGGGATCTCTGGAGGTCATCTGGTCTGCCCACCTGCTCAAGCAGGGCCACCTAGAGCTGGTTGCCCAGGAACGTGTCCAGGCAGCTTTTGAATATTTCCAAGGATGGAGACTCCATAAACTCTCTGGGTAATCTGTGCCAGTGCTTGGTCACCCTGATAGTGGAAAAGTGTTTCCTGATGTTCAGAGGGAACCTCCTGTGTTTCAGCGTGTGCCCATTGCCTCTGGTCCTGCCACTGGGCATCACTGAAAAGAGCCTGACTCCAACCTCCCTTCAGGTATTTACATGCATTGATGAGGTCCCCCTGGAGCCTACTCTTCTCCAGGCTGAACACTTGCAGCTCTCTCAGCCTTTCCTTGTAGGAGAGATGCTCCAGTCCCTTAATCATCCTTGTGGCCCTTCATTGGATTCTCTCCAGTATGTCCATGTCTGTCTTGTACTGGGGAGTCCACAAGTGAACACAATCCCCTAGGTGTGGCCTCACCAGTGCTGGGTAGAGGGGAAGGATCACTTCCCTCCACCTGCTGGCAATATTTTCCCTCATGCAGATAGGGATGCTGTTAGCCCCCTTTGCTGCAAGGGCATATTTCTGCCTCATGTAAGTTGGATCATAAAATGCTGCTTTACCTCTATAAACCTTTGGTAACTTGATTCTTTATTTCAGTTCTGTTGGTCTCNAAAAAAAAAAGAGAAAGAAAAAAGCTTAAATTTTTATGGTTTTGGAAAGATGGAGGAAGAGATTCTATAAGTTGCTGGTATTTTCTTTATTTGTACCCAGGTTTTTCACACAAGGATGTTTCCCTCCCCCTGTTGCCACCCCTTTGCTCTGCCATGCATTCTCACCCATACTGTGAGTGTCGTGGGAGACCTGTTATCCAACCTCTTCAATACTTCTCTGTTTTCTAGCAGAAGTGCCGACACTGGTTCAATTTGGCCTTGCCAGCACAGTGCGATGATTTGATTTGCTCCAGCCTGGAGTTCACGCACCAAACATCTCAGCATAGCCTGCCATGTTTGGGGTGGTTGCATCCCAGATGACACATTGCCTGTGGCACATCATACCTCACCTGTGGGTCCACCTGTGACTAAAATAGCACATCTGTGGGTGTTGGTACCATGACAGCTTATGGTAGTGGGAAGAGGACTTTCCTCACCTGAACATGCTTGTCCTTAATGCCCAAAGCAGTTAAATGCAAGCAGAGGAATATTCTGCCTGGTGTGGTAACCATAAGCCTCCTGGCATGGCTTGCAGCGCTGCTGCCCTTCCAACAATCCAGGAGCTGGAGGGAGGATGTGGCACTCAGAGCGAGAAACCACCAAGCAAACTGGGCTGGGCATTTGCCTTGGCGCTAAGCACTCTGCGTCTGCCCCGCAGAAGAAGTGTACCCTGGTGCAGGCGTCACCCAGTTTGCAGGCAGGGAGGCCGGTGTGCAGCCGGGGAGCGGGGAGCTGTGCTTCTCCCGCTGGGCTCTAACCCCTCTGCAGGCAACACCCCGGCTGTTACGGAAGCGGCCCTGCATCCCCTCTGAGATAAGGGCTTCTTATAAGGGCTCCTTTGTTACTTCACTTCATATAAATGCCTAGACCTGCCTTCTCTAACAAGTCTGGAAGAAAAAAAGGGCAGATAAAGGAGAAGGGGAGATGAGTCACAGAGGAACAACTTTGAGAGTAGCCCCGGGCAGGGTTTGGAGCCCTCCGTGTGCTCCTTTCCTCCTGGCTCCCTTTCTCCACTGTGTGCAGTTTCTTCCTCTCATTGATCAGAGATCTGGTGACCGAGCCCAACCTCCCATTTCTGACAGAAGCAGCACCCTCGATTGTCGCCAGGGGAGGGAGGACAGTGCCAGGGATGGGGTACAAACCCATCCTGGCCCCCCACCCCCGCTCCAGTACCATGCTTGTGCACCTGGAGTGCCCTCAGCACTGCTGTGGCTCCAGGAAAGCTGCACCAGGCTCCTCTTGGCATTAGCCCTCCACCGCACAGGGTGCGTGACCCACACAACGGTGCTGTCCGGATGTTAAGAGCTGCATTTTGTGGGTATTGGGATGTGGGGAGAAGACGGCGTGTATACAGTTTACAGTGAACTCCTGCTAGCGGCTGAGTGACGGGGGCTGTCTTTGTGCACGGAGAAGTCAAAGCAGAATTACATGCATATTTCACATGTAATGGTATGGGGGGTAGCTGAACCAAGGTTAAATAATAACGTAACACTGCAGATGGGATTTTCCTCTTGTAATTTGTGTAACTGCTTGTGCTGGGATTTGCAGAGGCCGTGGGGGAAGGAGAGGGTTTCCCAGGCTGCGCCTGCCCTTGCCATGCTGGCTGCTAGCAGCTGTCAGGGCTTTTTCAGCTGGTGGCTCTGAGGTGCAGCTTATGCTCTGCAAAGCTCTAAATGGTCTAAATCCCCCCTGCCTCAGAGCCCACCTGCCCCCAGGTGACATCTGCCTGGTGCAGCGGCCGCATCCCTGGGCCAAGCATGGGCCATTCCTGGGGTTGAGTGAAGCCTGGTTCACAGTACAGCGTGTGATGCAACCTTCAAGGAAGCTCTTCAGTGCCTTCAGAAACCCTCCCCCAAATGTTTAAGTCCCCTGCTCTGCCCAGAGTCATTCATCCTATCAAAGGCGCCATTGGTCTCCCTTTCCCCTCACACGTGCTGCTGTCCCCTGCGCCTTGGCTTGGCACTGTCAATAATTTGAGCTGTGCGTAATAGATTTCCAATGCAGCTTGTCTTAAGAGCAACATGGGGTAGCAGGGGCTGCAGGAGCCACTGTGGTCGGTGGCTGCAAAGTGGGGAGCTCCCTGGTGGCTGGGCTATGGCCATTTTCTGTCCTCTCCTTGTGCCAAGGCGGGAGCTGTGCAGTGGCTCTGATTCAATGCACTCTGCTGAGGTGAAGGCATCAAACTCCTTGCAGCTGTGAGGGAGGGCAGCTCTTCCAACCACAGATAAGGAAAGGCTTGCATCTGATTCCTGGGCTGCATCAAAGGACNTCCCTGAAGGTGTTCAAGGCCAGGTTGGATGGGGCTCTGAGCAACCTGATCTAGTGGGAGGTGTCCCTGCCCAGGGCAGTGGGGTTGGAACTAGATGTTCTTTAAGGTCCCTTCCAACCTAAACCATTCTATGATTTGGCGATTCTATGAAAATGGAGACTGCTTCCCAAGGGGTTCACAGAGGAGCACCTGTGAAAGGAAATCAGCTGCTCTCTCCCTAGCGTGCTACCGTGGAAAGCAGGAAAGGTACAGAGGGGCAGGGAAAGGTTTCTGCTGTTTGCCTATAAGCTGAGGGCAAGGAGGAAACCTTCAGTGTTTAGGTGCTGCCAGTTGCTTTTGCAACACAATTTTTAATAGAAATAACAGTCAAACCCTTTAAAGGAATCCTTATCCTTGTGGGCCCAACAGCAAGCATAGCAGTACAACTAATGGCAACACAGATGCACAATTTATGTGAAACCCATGAATAGGTGCTCCCACCCTGATAAAATGCTCGGAGGTGAGTGACTGTCAGTCGTTACCTGTCCTGTGGGGAAATTGTTCAGTACCTGGTGCTACCAGAGCAGATGCTGAGCTGTTAGTGAGACCCAGCTGTGTTACCGCACCAGAATAAGAGGCAGAGGGACGGTCACAGCAGTCACGATCACTCGGTGGGCAGCTGAAGCTGCGCTTAAGCAGTGCAGTGTTAATTTCATGTTTTTCCTCTGTCTCTCAAGTTTCAATTCTTCACAGATGAGAAGATTTAAGACTTTGTTCCCATCTTGGATTTGCTGCTTGCAACAAAGCACCGCTCCAAATCGAGCGCCACTGCTCAGCCCCAAACACATGCCAGTCAGAGGTCTGGCTTGCTGGCTCTTATAAGTTTCCTGACCTGGATGAGAGGGACTGTAAAGTAACTTCCCAGCAGTCCCAAAGCACTTTGCAGAGTGTGCCAGGTATCTTTTTGCTTGGGCTTCAGGATGGCGACACCAATGAAGTTGTGACTTGTTGAACATCTGGCTGAGGCCGGGCACAAACCCTCTCCACAGTTTCCCATGCAGATGTTTTACACGAGGGACTGTGTCCCTTCTTAGGTGAAATGACCCCAGCAATGGGGGAAAGCGAGTTTACCCCCCTCACCAAGAGCCACTGCTGTGCCCTGCAGAAGGTGCTCCCGGTGAGCCCTGGTGCTTTGCAGAAATGGGAGAACATCGGCTTCTGGCTGGTCCTCCCGGGGACATCCCACGTTGGGGCTGGCAGACGCTTTTGCAGGATCCACATCTAGGAAAGAAGATATGTCTCCTATGCCGTCTTTCGAGCCTCTGTTTTGAGTGTGGGCTTCGCAACCATGGTCTCTCCAGAGCTTTTCTTTAGTCTGAGTCTGTATGAATGCGGCGCTGCCACTCAGTGGGGAAGGACACAGGAGATGGCACCCACCTCCTTTCCTGGCAGAAGACTGCTCCAGCAGCCCGTGCCAGCACGCCAACACACCAGGTTGGAGGACAGAGCTAAAGAGCAAGCACAGGAGAGGAGCCAGACCTCAGCAGGCATCTGGCTCTTCACCACCACGTTACCGCGGTATGCTGCGGAGCAGCTGCCTCGCCTATTTTTTGTAAAGTACAAAACTGGTAGTTGCTTATTTATCTGATGAGCTGAGGGAAGTGCTAAGCGAGCAATCTTTTCCCCTGCAGGCTGCATGTGTGGGTTTTTGTTTTTAAAAGGGAAAGAAGAAAGATTTGGAGATATTTGATCTGTAATCTACCTCTGAGCTGGTTGAATATTTACTTTGTTGTATGCGCAGTTAGTTATTAAAAGCCTTATCAGGGAAGGAAATCAGAGAGGAGCCTCATGATTCAAACCGAGTAGGCACCTAGATGCGGAGAACATCACAGGGAGACCGTGCTGCACGCAGAGAAACCTGCTCGTTGCCGTAACCTCGCTTACGCCGTGCTTTCCGTGGACCAAAGGGCATCTGCTGATCATCGTGCAGAGTCACTGCACCCTCCAGGGCCTTTCTCCATTGCACCCTTCAGCTCCCCTGGTACCCATGTAGCCAACACGTAGTGCCAGAGCTGCCGTTTGTAACGTGAAGCTGTTGCCACATAGGATGAGAGAGATGCTGTGTGTGTTTCTGAAACGCTGTAACTGCCCATAGCAAGAGTTTTACAGAAGTGCTGTAAGCAGGCAGCTGTGTGAGCCAGGAGAGATGGGCTTCGGGGGGCACGCTCTGCTGCGGGATTCCTTGATGCCTGCTGCAAGCTGGCTTCATTTATCAGCCTGTCCTGCCATGAGGGTGACAGCAAAATCTTTATTTGCTATCTCTGTCTTCACAAGATTTCCGCAGGCTTCAAGGCTTCTACTTTTTTTTTTTCCCTTATCAAATTATGTTAAAATACGGTGAGCAGGTTCAAACGCTGTTTAGGCATGTGCGTGTGGGGTGTAAGAGAGAAGGCTTGCTTTCCTCAGCAGACCTGGCTAAAACCGTACCTCCCAGTGTTGAAACACAAATGGGATGAGAAACCAAGAATGAGAATAGCCCTTGGAGAAGGCAAGCTGGAGGCCATGTGTACGGAGACCCCTGGCAGCGCTGTGCATTCATTTTTGTGATACAGCACTGTGTTTTCCTAACACAAAGCAAGGCTGCGTGCCTGCCTGCGGGCAGGCAGGATGATGCTGTAATGTTACCCGGTGCGAGGGCAAGGTGCTGCTTCAGCCATGCTTCCCACAAAGTGGTGGGGAGCAAAGGGCACGGCTGGGCATTAATTTCCTTCCCGGCCAGATTTTGCCCCTCTCATATTTTGCTGTCATTTCTTTTGGGTTGGTAACACTACACAGCTTTTCCCATCAGCAGAGAAGTCAGGATGGTTGATTTGCTCCGGCAGTTCGCAGCAGAGAAACCCTCTTGCTGGCTATTAGCATCGCAGCCGGCTGCAGAGGGCAATGAAAGCAGTGCTGCCGGCTCTTGATATATTTGGTGTTTTTCTAAAGCTTCCCCTCCCCGGAGTAACATGAAGTACATCAAAATGTCAGGTTTCATTATGCAGTAAGTGGCTTGGGAGGAAAACTGAAACAGAACCCTAAAGGCTCCCAATCTGAAGGAGAAATAAAGAGCCCAAGTGTATATGTAAATTCTTGCTTTTTAAGCGTTAACTTTTGATCTTTGAATTCTTGAGAGATGGCAGCTCCGTGCAAGCTGCTACTCTGCTCCTGCTTTTTATCTTCTTTTTTATTTGGCAGCTTTAGTATCTTTCCTGGTGAAGCCACAGTGTACCTAATGGCTTTGAAGTCCTTTCCAAAGCCTGATCCCACGACCTTGGGTGCCTCTCCTCTTGCCTCCAGTTCTCCTCCTGGGTTCAATCCCTGCCCTTGGCCTCCATGGCAGATGGCGTAATGGCCTAAACGTACAAAAACCTTTAAACAAGGCAGCCCCCTCTTCTTGCTTAATACTTTATGAGCACCTTTGATTGCCGAAGCTCTGGCAGTGGAAGGCTGGGGCTGGCCTGGGTAAACGCAGCCTCTCCCTTTTGGGTGGCCACTGGTGGTGCGATCTCACTGCTGGAGGCACCGTGTGGGCTCCTGCCAAGGTCCAGAAAGTTTCTTCAGCTGCTGCCTGCTCAGATGCAGACAGGGAAGAGCTGTGAGCCTGCAGTAGAGCTGCTGAGCCTGCAAGGTAAGCATTCTGGGGGGGCACATGAGGCCATCATCTGCGCTGCTGAGTATCAGCAAGTATCAGCAGTCGTGTTTAGGGGTGATGGTTTTCCCCACAATGCTGCAAAAGAGGAGGGGAGGACAGCCAGGGAAGGGGCTGCAAAGGGAAAGAAGGGAGAGAAAGGCCTGGAAGAGAGATAAGAAAGAGGAAGGGAAGATAGATTAGTGAACAAGAAGGTAAAATAGGTTAAAAAAAAAGAAGAACCAGGATTTGAGCTGTGGTCAGTCTGGTCTGGGACGACTCTGGTGCTGCTGGACGTTTCTCTAGGTGGGGGGGGGTCTCTCCATGGGCAGGAGGAAACAAAGCTGTAGTTTTGTAGAAAGTGACAATGTGAAAGTTAGTAATGGTGCCAACGCGGTCCCTACTCTGTCCCTGCCTGCCAGCGCTGCTGGTCTCTGCTCTGACTGCAGGTGCCTGGGCACAGTGTGGTGTCCCTGGCTCCAGCAGGACCCAGGGCTGGATCCCGTAAGCCCCTGTCCCTGTTTGGTGTTGGGGACTGGCTGTGGGCCTGCAGCTCCGGGTGCTGCCTGCCACAAGGGTCTGCCCAAGCGTGAGCATGTCTCCTTTCCATGCTGATCCCATCACGTACCTTGAGCAGAGCCCAGCACCAGCATGGCTTGTATCAAAAGCCAGACCCCCTACTTCGAGCAGCCGTTTTCCCTCCAGACAGCTTAAAATCCACTTAAACTGAAACAGAAATTTTCTGGGATCTGATTTTTCTATTTAAAAAACAGTACGAATGTGAATTTTGCAGCTCTTCTTGTAACCACGCAGGCAGACAGCAGCTCAGATGTGGCTCTCTGCACCCCGTGTCACCCCACCTGCTCCATCACCCCAACAGGTGCCCCTCACTTAGCCCTTCATCTTGTATGATTTTGGGATGTATGCCAGTGTTTGGCCATCCTTGGGCCAGGAGCTGCTGCTCGCAACTGGCCCTTTGCTGGTTGGGGTGATGAGGAGAGGGAGATAGCTGGGCTATGGGGCTGCTGTGGGCATGGAGCTGCTAATGGGCACAGCCCAACTGTGGAGGATGGAGGGTGCTGGAGAGGTGAATAAATGCTGCCCGCCCCTCTGAGAGGTGCAGGATTGCCTTCGTGTGGTTATCTGCAGGGATAAAGTGCCCATTAGTCATTTGGCCAAGCGAGCTATCTGCTCCAAAAACGTACAGAAGAGGTGGCAGGGGTGAGGTCTCTCCAGAGTTTACAGCAGAAAATGAGGATAACGTGGTAGAGAATGCACAATGCTTTTGGTTTCTGTAGCCTTTCAGACTATAAAACACCGCTTCTCGGCCCTCAGCATAGGCCTGCCCCGGCCTTGCCCTGGGCTACTGGCTGAGAATATTGGACTTTGGAAGAGACCTGTGCCTAGGAAAGGGGGGAGATGCCCAAGTAGAATTAACGTGAAGTTAGCTGCATCTTGGAGAAAGAATCTTAGTCTGTGTTAACTTGTGATAAACCACCCTCATCCACTTTAAAACATACCAGTCGTGTTTGTGGTTTGCTTTTGCGTTTTTTAAAAAAATAAAGACATGGTTTCTGATGGTGTGGCGAAGCATGCAGGGAATCAAAATGCAATTTCTAACATCCAGGCTTGGCTTAGCCTCATTGTTAGGTGACTGATCACGGATCAAGGGCAAGCAGGTGCCTGGCTAAATACCAAATGAACTCGCAGCACCCCTCTGAGTGTCCGGAGCCTGCTTTGCACAGCTGCTTGCCCAGGTTTTGTGTAGGGAAATATCAAGCAAAATAACTGCTTGAGGCCATGAAGCGGCTGTCCTTTTACGAGGCAAAGCTACTCGTGTGCTGTAACGCCTCAGCAGTCCTCTGCCCGGTTGCAACCTTCCTGAAGTCACAAGGAATATTGACCGAGTAAACCCAGCCTGCATCCAAAAAGAGAGCAAGGAACCAGCGGTGCTGCAAACAGCAGCTCCTCTGGGACAGTCCCCACGTGCTGCCGGCTGGCAGTGGTGGCTTGGCAGATGACTGCACACGAGGAGGGTCAGGCTTACTGTTGTGGCCACGCAGCTGTGAGGTTTTTTTAATTTTGAGCCCATGGCCAGACACCCACAAGATTCGCCATCACTGTGTGGATGGTGCACTACCAGCAGTGAGCAAAAGTGGATGGACAAGGACTTGCTTTTCTCTTGCGACAACCAGAAGCACTTGACATCGATGAGACTGTTCCTGCAGGGAAGGAGAGCCAGACCTAAACTGAGGACCTTGCAATGCCTCCTGCTCCTGGCTGAACTGCCTTTCCCTCAGCCTGGCAGCTTCACGTCAAGGCATGAAGCGCAGTTGGCTGCTGTGAGTGGAGGGGTGAGATAGGGATGCTCCAGTGCCTCACAGGGCAGGGATGGTGCTGCTGCACAGTGACACTGTCAGACGCAAAGCAAACCCACTGCAGCTTTCCATGATGCTACTAGCAACCCCAGGCTGTTGCTGGCTCAGGGGCCACCATGGATCAGGCCTTGATATGGCCTGGACTGGGACCACCAAACCCAATTCTCTTTCTTTTCCTATTAGCTATTAGCTATTATTAACTAATGGTTTTAGCAGAAGCATCTTTAGCCATAAGGAGGGACTTGGCAAGCTCTCCCGCATCCCCTAGGCATACATGCCTGCTGTCCTTGCCTGCACCAGGACAAACTCTTTCAAATTACAGGGGCTCATTGACGAGCAAATCCCCTTGCCATCCCTGTAAGTGGTTCCTGCTTGGTCACCAGGCGAGCATGTTCCCTTCCAGCATTTGGGTGTGCTGGCAAGACCAGGATGGAAATCTCAGCCCTGGCTTCCTCTCCTAGCCTTGCCATTTCTCTGTCTAACAAGGCAAGCCCCCTCATCTGACATCCCAGCGTGAGTCAGCAGCCTTCGTAAGAAGACAGGTTTTAATTTAATTCCTGCCTTGCTGAGGTGGTGTAAGCGCAGAGCCTGACTGTCTGTGTGGACCTGGGGATCCTGCCAGCCTCTTGCAGCCCTTTTCCCCCATCTCCCCATCTTGCCATCCATTTCTGGGGCTGGGTCGGAGCCCATGGTGCTCCTGGACCAGTCCTACTGCAGGTCTGGTCTCAGCGGGAACCCCAGGAGCACGGCATGCCTGCGTAACCTGAAACGGCTGTGAGCGTGATGCATAAGTAAGGTCATGGTAGAATTTGGTTTCCTAAGCCTGCACTGAGTTTTAGGGCAAGGCCTATGAACACATTCCTGGGGTCCAGGTGCTATTTAACACACCTGAGCTGCGTGGCGTTAGGTGGAACCAATGGGTAGATGTTTGCTCAACCCAGTTTTCCCTTGATGAAAGAGAAAGGCTGCGGTGCTTAGGGCTGAATCATAACCAGCTTGGCCTATTTGTGAAGTATCGTCTCTCTAATCAGAAACATGTGCCAAGAGAAGTAGATGTTCATGGCTTCTGCGCTGGGAAGGATTCTGCAGCTATGGCACACCTGGTAGGGTTGCAATAAAACGCCGTTTATTAGCTGCTATGAAAACAGGTTCTCCTGCCTGAATTCTGGCCAAATTACAAGCAGCATGATGAATTAGTACCATGTGCTCGTCCTAACTACTTCAAGGGAAATTACTAGGAATCACAAATGCACTATTCATTTAAATATTATTCATTTATTTTAACTTGCTGCAATTGGGCAGACGGGAAGGGATGCAGGGAGTAAACAGTGATTAGCACTAATTGGCACGACGTGTGCCTCATGGAGCTCGCATTCAGCCACACCTACAAATGTGGGGGACGCTGCTGGATGTCAGGGAAGATCCCGTGGTCTCAGCATGAAAGCGGTGGTAATTTTAAATATTGTGGCCCTCAAGCTGGGCACATGTGACACGGGGGACGGCTGAGAGCCAAAGCTGACCGGGCAGTTGCATGGTGCCACAGGACCAGCCCACACCACCCTCCTCCAGGGATTTTGGGATGAGGAGCTGCACAGTGTCAGTGCCAGCTCACAGTCCCCATCCTGTCCCCACGGGGCACAGGGATGGTGCTGAGCCCCAGGCAGGCACTGCATGGTGGCACTGCTGTGAGCCATGGGCAGGAGAGCTGGGCTAGGTTGCAGTTTGGCCCCCTGAGCTTCAATACCTGTGCAGCTTCATGGCAAGCACATATCTTCAGTCTTTGGTCTTTCATGGCACTTACAGAAAACTGGGTTATTAAACTCATGGCATGGGGAGCAGTATCTGGCTGCAGCCTCCTCACTGGCATCTCCTGCCCCCTCCCACATGAGCTTCTCCAGTGGGGAATAAGGTCTCCCATTTTGGCCTGTATGGATGCTCGGACCTCTCCAGACCAACCTCACTTTGGACATGTGTCAAAGGCACATCTGATTTTACACTCATCTCCATATACATAGACTTTCCTCCCCAATGTTACCCCCTCCAAGTCATATCAGCAGAAGAAAAATCAATTCCGTAGCTCTTTAAGAGCAACCCACCCATGGCAACTCTGGCGTACGGATGCTTCACAGAGCCTCTGAGCAGGCCAAAGTGGCTTTCAATATTTAGACTAGTGACATCCCACACCGGCAAAGGCACGAGCTTTATAAAAGCTTCAGGGCAGTGCAGGGCACGGGGTGAGGTGCTCGCTGGTGGGGACAAAGCTCAGAGGAATGTCTCTTGTTTGCCATGTCTTTACTTACCCAGAAAATGGAAATCTTAAATGCAGCACCTCACATTCCCCTTGCACCCGCCAGCAACCACCACCCTGCCAAACACCCATGGTGCATGCCAGCCCTTGCAGAAGCTTCGGTCGAAAGGTACCTCGGAAGGGTTTGAGGCTGAAGCCACAGAAACTCTGTTTTTTGAAAGTCTTCTTGAGAGGGGAAGAAAACCAAAGGAATGATCATTTTTCTTTTGCTACAGCTGTTTCCCTGCTGAAAAAAAGCAGAGCTCGTGTCACCAAGCAGAATGGCGCAGCCGAAGCATCAAGGACCAGCTCAGTCAGTACCCGTGAGGCTAAACTTTCTTCAAAACCACGCAGGTTTGGGTAAAGATGTGGGTCCCATTTCTGCAGTGTGTGAAGGGGGGTGCTGCTAAGCTGGGGGCACCATGGAGGCAAGGGAGCAACATCTGGAAACCCCGGGACATGTAAATAGCCTGGAAATGTGGGGATGTTTGTTCAGGTGTCTCATGCTAAACTTGCTGCTCTGAAAGAGGCATTGATGAGCATCCCTGGCCAGAAGCGGGGCCTGATCCAGCCCAGCAGGGGGTTTTCCCCAGTTCTATGGCACCTCGTCTGGGAGTGGGTTTGGTCTGGCAGGTGGGCAGCGTCTACCGGAGAAGGGCACTTCAGTTCCCACAGTGCCAGGTGCCATTTTATACCCACCTGCCTGGTTATGAACACCCTGTAGGACTAGAGGGTGTTTTTCAGCAGTTTGGTGATCAGAGCTTAGGTTTTGATTAAATTAAAAAAAATGCAATGAAAATGCTACTATACGGGTAAGGGTATTAGCTGCTCCTCCCGGTGTCTGGCAGTGCTGTGGCATTCCTGGCAGAGGCACACATGGGGTTTAAAGGTCCAGGCTTTGACTTTTATTTTGTCTTTTAGTGGGATACTCACCTCACGTTTTTGATCATCCCATTGTTGCTTGTAACAGGGATGGGATCACCATGCAATGTAGAGCACCAAAGTAATGAACAAAGATCCATAGCTTCTTAGAGGTTTTGGCTTTTCTCATTCCTGCAGTACCTGAGCTTTCCTTCTGCAAGCTGAGTATTCCCAGTGTGAATCAGAAATAGCTAAAACCTGTACATAATTCATCCAACATGTTCGTACAGTTGCTGTTTCCAAAGTTGCCGCAGTGTCAGCGTCTAAGTAAGCAGTGGTGGGCAGAGCATCCCATGGGCCATGCATCCCACTGTGTCCTAGAGGGACTTTCTGCTCTGACTGCCCCATTGCTTGCAGTCAGGTTTAGTGAGGACCCCTCTGTGCAACCTATGTGGCTACCAGTCTCATGGAAAAGTCATCATTTGGAGATAAACATCGAGCCAATGACTGAGAGCAGGAGAGGTGCACACAAGAGACAAGAGGCAGAGCATCACTTCTGTGGCCCCAGGGAGGAAAAGAGGACAAGGGGGGCACTTAGCTGACACTGATTATTGGAAGCAAAAATGCCTCCTCACTACTGTTTTTTCAAGGAAAAGAAATGTCTGCGAATTTGCAATTGCAACACCTAAAAGTATCTTTTTTTACCCTGTTTGGCAGGATGGAAAGGGCTTGTGCATTGCCCTTCTGCAGGTCCACAAGCAACAACTGGAGGTAGCTCAAACCTCCCAATGGCTGGGACATGGGAGGGAAGAACCTGTGAACTTGTGCAATGCCCTGGTGAAGCATAACCCTAGTGCACTGGAGTAATGCTCTTTGCTCGCAGTGTGTCTCCAGCTGCTGGAGTGAGGGAAGGGGTCTCCAAGGGGGACTTTGGAAATAGGTGCCTAATGTTGCTTAATTTCCCTTCCTGTACCTGAGTTCCTTCAGGGAGCTGGAGAAGAGCAGTTACGCTATCAGTTGCTGTCGTGGTTTGGGCCTCCCCAGTTTCTGATAGCCACTGAAATAGAAATATCCATCTAATGCAGCAGGAAATAGCATGCGGTACACAAACAAGTCCTCCTGTCTTCTCTTCATCCTCCGGAGTGAGGGCGGGAGAGTCCTCCAGGTCTTACTGCTGATTCCCTGTATTGTGGTAGTTCAAAAATGAGAGGAAGGGTAGTAAGATGGTCAAAGCCTAACCCTGTAAATGGAGAGACTTGCCCAGGACAAGGGGAGGGACATGTTGGCCAGGGGCCGAGAGACCTTACCATGGTGAGGAGCTACCATGCAACAGGCAGCCCTCATCCAAGAGGTCACCGCTTCAGCATTTCACCCACTCCTCCTGAGCTGGCACTGTGGACACAAAGCAGCTCCTCTTCTTGCCAGTGCTCATGGCACGGTGGTCCTCTCCAAGGGCATTTATGTCACCCTTTGCTGTGCTGCATCCATCACTGTCCCTTGTGGTTTCCTTTGCACAAATATCTGCCCCCATCCCTCCCTGTATTTCCTCTGAAAAGGGGGATTGGTCCTGCACTTCCCATGCACACTTCAGCTCTTCTCTGCAATGTGCTACCTCCTCCAGCTTCTCCATCAGTTATATTCAGTGTCCCATCTACTACTCGGCTGCTAGTCATGCTCTGTGCTCCTCAAAGTCACCTTTCCTCATTACAGCATCTCTTGTTTCCCCCTGCCAAGTGCCTGAGGGTGAAACAGGGGTAGCAGTGATGGCACAGTGGCTGATAGATTATTTCTGTGTCAAATCAGCAGTCTCTCACCTGCCTTAATGCCTGTCTGCTCTGATGGCCAGAGAAGAGTTTGTGAGCTTTGGGCACTTTCACTGACCAGAGGAAACATCTGCAGGTTAATATTTGCCATTATATAGGTGATCCTCTTGCCTTTTAAATGCACGGTGCTTTAAACAAATGTTAAAGAACTGCAGGAATAGGTGAGCTCCTTGCTCCAGACTTTCTCTTTTATGAGATATCTCAATACCAGTTTGGTAAAAGGATGCGTACATACACAAACACCCCAAAGTTTCTCTTTCTTGATAGGTTTTTCCCTCTCTGTTTCCCATATAACTTAGCTGCACTTAAGCACATCAATTGATTCAGCTATAATTGATGTATCTGGGAGCAATGGTTGTTAAACATGTAGTTGAACACCAATAATTTACCAGCAGATAAAGGCAATGAAAGTCTACTTGATTATTTATGCTCTGCAAAACAGTTCCTAAAAAGCCTCTGTCAAATTGAAAAAGTGGGGGGTGTACAGTAAGTGAACAGACATTTCAGTGGACAGAAAATATTTATAATGTATCTCTATTTATTTCTAAGGGTTAAACACTTTAAGGAGAACAGCTCTGTTGGGCATGGTTCTGCCAGTTTGGGATCCAATCAGGTGCATGATATGATTTCTATAATTTGAAAATGTGGTTTAAAGAATGAAAAGGGATGAAACCCTGCGAAGCCTTTCTTCTTCCCGCTGTGTGTCACTACCCCAGAATTTGCCTTAGAGGGAATCTGGAGCGTACACTTTCATACAGGAAGAATTCTGTAGAATAGTCAGTGCATTTCAGCATGGACACAGACTCTAAACCCTCCAGCCTCAACGTTTTGTATTTTAGCTGTGGGAAGTACTGAACAAGAAATCACGCATGTGAAACATCCCTCAAGGAGCCAGCTCAGTTCAGCTTGCCGCCTGCCAGCAAGGCCGAGGGCTCCTTGTAACAACAAACCATGGCGGCGCGGGGACATCCCTGCAGTCCTTCGTGTAGGAGCACATCTGTTGGCAGGGGACAGCGGGAAGGGCAGTGCCACATAGTGCCTTGTGTGTGCTGGGGGTTGGTTGCCCAGGAGCAAGGACCAGGTTTGCAGCTGGCCAGTGATGCTGCAGAAACCACAGCGGACCTGAGCAGCGCTGGGCTTAGCAGAGGTGAGGCGGTGAGTGGCTGTGACTTTTTATTTTCGAAGCACCCAGCATGGGGAAAATAAGCAACAGGGTGGGATCCCACTTTGCAGCTATTTGGTCTCTACCCAGTGCCCTGCTGCAGCGCCTCTGCTCCTCACTGCAGTACAGCCGGACACATCGCTCCCGAGGCATCATCGTCTGAGGGAGCGGTGAGTTTCATCCCCAGGCTTTAGCTACATCTACATTTAACTAACTAAAGAACCCAGTGGTTTTTTTATCTTTTAAAATTTGTCATTCACCCAGATGCTTTCCGGAGCTTACCCCAGAGTAATTCAAACCTGTTGCCAAACTGCTTTTCTCAGTTATTCTTTGTGACGTGTCTGAAGGTGGTGGAAGCACACACTGAAAACCACTGGAGCAAGCGATGGCAGAGGCAGGTATAAAAGACACCTGGTTAAAATGCAAGTGGGAGTACGTGCACAGCGTTTTGCAAAAGCTTCAATTAGTTTAATTGTTTCCATTGAATTAATGCAATTTTACATTTAGATAAGCTCCTGAGGTATGACTCTTAAACTAGTTTTCTTAGGAGAGTATCAAAGTCTGGATGACTCTTCTTATTCCTGGCTTGCTAACTCTAGACAGAGCTGAAAGGGATGATGCAAAATCATCCCAGCTGGTTCGATGTAACCAGCACGTTCGAAACCAAGCGAAGGCACCATCACTTTTTCCCCAGCACACGTTAAACCGGTCCTAGTGGGAAGCTGTCCTAGAGCCAGCTTGCCTTGCCTAGTTATAGGATGTTTTAGTGCTCAGACACATGGTCAGTTTAGGGGAACACATCAGCCAAATGTCTTCATGTTGCCTTTCATCAGTGGCAAAGGAAAATTTTTTCAGTGTGCAATGACTTCTTACCACCATTTAACACAGGCCTTATTCTGTTGCAATTTTGGGAGCTGGTTTTTAGAGCAGAAGCCCCCCAGAAGCTAGCAGTGGTTGATGGATGAGGGGATATGTGTGTGCCAGCCCTGCTCATCCCATCAAGAAGTTATAAGCACAAAAGTCACCACAACAAAAGGATGGAGCTGCATTAACGTCATCAGCAGAGGAAAGCTGGCAGACCTGGGGCTGCGGGTGCAGTGAGGAAACAGAGTGAGCCAATGCTTGGGAGCCTCCAAATCCTCCTCTAGTGGGCAAGAGCTTTGACTGATGTTTTTCTATAATTTAAAAATGTGCTTTAAAAACATGCTTCCACAAGGACCAGTCTTCCCTTTACTGAAGGCTAATACCACCCCAGTGGGCAGCCTTTGCAGTAAGCCTATCTAGCGTGTTATCACGGAGATGACAGGGTTAAGTTTGTGCTGATGATAGTGGTGTTTGCCAGATACAAGGCAGTTCCTGCAAGGACACAGTTTGTTACAGGTCCTACCCAGGCAGCAGCACCTTAAAATTCATTTTCAAGTTGCAAAGCATGTGGAGAGTTTTGTTCCTTGGTGGTATCTCTCCAAGTGAAGCAAAGACGATGGATTTAACTCAAACAAATGGCATTTGTGTACATGCTATGGGCTAAATTCAGATTTTAGCTCCCCAAGGAAAATCTGGAATAATCCTGTTGAAGGGCTCTGGATTTAAAGCAGTGTCTCCCGTTGGTGTGTGGCCTTGCTCTCATGGGAGGGAATGCCTCCAGCGGGACGGACCGGCTATGGCAGGCATTGCCCTGGTTTACTTGCCTGACCCCAGAGGAAGATCAGGCTCTACGTGACTTTGGTGCATACCACGTTTTTTTTTTTCCATGGCATGGCAGCAACTGCCACATGCTATATTTTGAGCAGCGAGTTGAGAGGATTACTGACAACAAGGAGCATTGCGTGGGGAGTGTTCCCCTGCTGTGATGCACAGGGATTTAGGTATGTAACTCCCAACGCAGCTGCATAATAGACACAATAAACTGGTTTTGCATCAGTCCTTAATGCTTTGTCCAGCTGCCATCCCTGGAAAGCACCGCTCGGCTCTGCAGAGAGCCACTGCAGCCCACGGGGTAAGTGGGGCCAGACTGGAGCTGTGTCCTCCAAGCGCTGGGGGCAGACATGATGGGGTGGAGATGCTGAACCGCTCCTGAACCCCCTCCTCCCCAGCTGTGGCTGCCCTGAGAGCTGGTCAGGTCCTGCAGGGGAAAGAAATCCCTTGCAAGAAAACTGCTGTGCTCCTCAGTGAGACTTTCTGTATTTAAATGACGGTCTTGCAATTCCTCTAATACTTATCAAGGCCTCAGCAGTGACCAGGAGTGTCGCTTGATCCCTGCCCAGCTGCCCAGCCATTTCATCCTTTAATTCAGGTTAATGCTCCAAAGAAATACTGTACTTATCCCCATTACACAACTGCATATCAGGCCATTCTGCTGGGAGGCATTTCAGTGCCCGCGTACCTTATTTTAGCATCAACTCCTCTCAAAACTATTAAGTTCCTGACGCTGTTGGCATCATGTTGATTTATTTTATGAATCAAATTAGGATAATTTCTCAAGGCTGTAAGATGTAAGAATCTCTGGGTCAAGACCACATTTTATTGACGCTGATTTAAGGCTGTGGCTGTAGCTTATTCTAATTTTTAGGTTCTTTATCTTTTTTTTGCTTTCCTCACTAAGAAGTGTGATCTTTAATTTTTTTTTTAATGGCTAGCCGTTTATGGAGAGATTTTAAAAGGTAAGTAATGCATGTGCTACTCATTGTCTGAACTCCCTAAACTTTTAAAAAAGTGCAGCCTGCCTCCTCCCTCTCCTCTTCCCTCTCCTCTTCCCCTCCTCTCCGGCTGCCAGCATCTGCCTTCCCCACGCTCAGTGCACTGGTGGCTTGACAGGCTCCTTTTTCTCCCACTGGCTGCAAGGTGGAGCCCCAAATCCCCGCTACCTGTGGATTTAAAGGAGGAGGACGTGCGGAAGGATCTCTGCTGGCTTTCATCTCCGAGACAGCATCCTTCATCTCCTTCCCCTTTCAAACCCATTGCTACTCTTTTGGCAGCAACCACCGAGGAGCTCCTGCTGGGAGCCCCTTTCTTTGCATTTAAGGTGCTTGAAGAAAGAAATGGAGCCCAGTAGTTGGCAGGATGGGTTGGTGCCGTACATTAAAGCTTCCTCGAGTACAATTAGCAGAGCGAGGGGAGCTCCTCAGGTGTGCTTTTCCAGTGAGCAGGCTCTTCAGTGCTCACCCACACCTACCTGGACGGCCGCAACTCGTGTGAGGATGTTTGTACACAAGTATGTTCATGGTGTATAGTTTACATACTGGCACTGCGTCAGAATATATTAGAATGAAAAGATTTCCCTGCAAACATCTTTGCATTGCAGGAAGACTTTGCCTTTGTATTTTGCAAAACACAACAGCTGCCCTGCCCGACTGGTGGCCTTGCTCTCAGACCTTTCTTTCAATCTGCAAACCTCACATTTTTTTCCCCCCAGCAGTACAGACTCCAGCACAGCAAATTTAAGGCTGCTGACAACAGACTTGCTTTTCTTAGTTACCCTTCTTGGGCCTCTCAGATGTGGCCTGTGACCTCCTGGGGCCCAAAGCTATATTAGGGCCCACAGCACTAGACTGCACGTCCCAGAGCAGCAAGCTCTTTCTCCATCAGAAGTTTAGAAGGATCATTTTCAAATGCAACAGTTGAATTGGTCAGACTCATTGAGAAACTAAATTTACTTCCTCAAAGTTTGCATTGCAAGCATGCCCTGAGCTTTTCCCAGGCTGTCTGGACTGAGATAAGACTTTTTTCTGAAGGATGAATAAGCATAGTTTCAAGTCTGTAAAGAAAACAACAGCTGACAGGACAGAAAAAAAGTGTGGGAAGCAACGTTTTATTTTTAAATGGTTGAAGTGTGAATGCGCTCAGTTAAGGGGAGACTGTCAAAGAGAGGGAATCGGTACCTAAATACCACTGGTGTTAGCTTATTGAAATTCTCCCGTGTTCTCCCACATACTCCTGATCTTGGCTAAAATACAGCCCAACCCATCAGGCAGCAGGGAGAGAGGAAGGGGTGTTCCTCCTGTCCCTCCTGGGACCTGCTGGACAGCTGGCTTGGAAATTCCTGGTCTCTCTTTCTTTGACGTATACTGTATCCAGCTCCCCTGCAGATTGGAGGGAGATTTCTTGTGGCAACCTGCACCAGGGTTCAGCCTGAGCTTCCAGTGGGGCTAGTCCTCTCTCAGGGCAGAAGGCACTGCCCACTCCTTGGAGATGCCTTCCAGGCCTGTGATTATGTCGTTCATTCGAATGTGGCTGTAGAAAGACGGAAAAATATTTCATTTCAGACAAGTTAATGAACTCCCATTTTCAGCCCTTAGTCCTTTAAATAGCAGAACAGGAAATATGAGTAACTAGCAACATCTGACAGAAAAGGAAAGTAGCTGCTTCGTTCTTTTATGGCCTGTTACCCTATCGAACAATGACGTGAGAATGTGTTGAGACAAACCTGATGAGGTGCTCTCTGCTGTGAGGTGCCTATTAGGCTGTTTGCTTTTCCCCTCTTTAAAGGTGTCATTTGCGTTATGAGGGATCCTGAAAATACCCAAGGTAACCACATGCCCAGCGCTGGCCGAGAATCCCAAGCAGACAATTGTTATTGCAAGGTCTGAGAAACCATTTGACATCTGGAAATTATCCACTTTACAAACATATTCTTTATAAAGAAGTAATGGTCTCCAGGTTTTAGGAGGGATTTCCAATACACCACAGGGGAAAAAAATCTTTTGCAAAAACAGAACGATTAAGGATTTTAGCTTACACTAGCAACCCTGGCGTGAAGCACCTGGCTGGATACTGCGGGTGCTAAGAGTGCTGACGGCTGTGTCACTGTATCCTCCTGCGCTCAGGAGATTGGTGATGTGCGGTACCCACATTCAGCTAGCAGAACAGATGGACCCCAATATCATATTGGCTTAATTTGTTTTAGCAATTCAAATCCAGAATGTTCTTTTTGCAATTACCCAGGACAGATATATTTTATTGCTGTTCGGGACACGGGTAGACTCTTTTATACCACTCTCCTTTTTCATAGTTTAATTGTTTCCAGCCTTCCTTACTGGAATTGAACTAAATATATATTTAGCATGGAAAAAAAAGTGAAAAGAGGTGTTTCAGACATATGTGGGAAGATGCAACTAAAAGCCTGCTTTAAGGTGTTTCCAGGTCTCAATCTTAGCTTGAGTAAAGTTTTGAGAAAATCTGAAATAATTTTGCAGTATACTTTGGGGAAGATGGGAGAAATAAGACTCATCATTCATAGGAAAATCAATGCAGAAGACACTACAATTTTGTGTTAACTCCTCATTTCAGCCACTGAGGAGCAGGTATTGATTGAATGGTGCCTTGCTGTGCTATAGGCTCAGGGCAGATGGATTTCCCAAGATATACACAGAAATCAAATGGAAACTGGGCATCATATCTTAATGAGCAACTGATTACACTGCAAAGAATGTTTTGAAGCCGCTTATCTTCCACTTGTAAACAAGACCCCTCACTGATCCAAAGCACGTAAACACAATGCTGCAACAGCTTTTATCCCTGAAGTCTTGGAACCAGAGCTGTGCCAGCTCTGATATAAAACCTATAATCTAAAAATTAAACCAGATATTGCAGTGTGTATTGGGATTCAGGAAAGGCTTATATTTCTTTAGGGCTAATAAGTCTAATAATAACTCTTATTATGATAAAGCTTTTATTTTCAAAAGACACACCCCCTCCTACTTCAGCATGCAGATCAATCTCGTCCTGCAAGTGACGATAACTGAGATTGAATGAGGCTGTAATACACCATGGTAAGCATTATTTTGGATAACCAGCCCCAGGATATAATCTCTTCCTAAACCCATCTGTGTGTACAAGATTGTACCCTGATTACATCGATGTGAATGGTCTTCCCAGGAAGGGCCAGGCAGCTATCACAGTCTGCTGTAGCAATTTGTACACTTTTTCTTACCAGCATCCTGAGCAGCCCGCTCTGCCTAGATAAGGAGTTTGATGCTAAATTCAACCTTCCTGTCTCTGGTGGCTGCTTCCCTCCTTCCTGTGAATGCTGTTTACGTCGGGGTGGTCAGGACATGGGCTTCCGAGCACAGTCAGATTGCTCAGTATTCCGAAGCTTCATTGCCATAGCTGAAAGAAGTACGTTCACTGTATTTAATTACTGTAACATATATTCCATTGTCTTAGAGTAAGGCCATAGTGCTTGCTTTTAAATATAGATTGAAAAATTTTATGGCTACTTAATAAATATCCTACCACTATTCAAGAGCTAGTTAACATTTTTCCCCTCTGTAAACAACCACATTTTTAAATAGATATATTTAATGTACTTGGAGCTAGAATATTATGCATTTGTTTGACCAGTATGAAAATGTCTTCCTCCTCTCTGCCTCCCAGTGCTTTAGTACAAGCTTTGAGGCTGTAAGGGTTTCAGTTTCACTACACTCTCATGAAAAACTTCAAGATCATTTGCTTATATTTGAATAACAGTTATAAACCACTGCCTAAGAGGATTTTAGTAGCCCTGAATATATTAGCTCTTGTAACTAAATATAATGTCTGACTATAATATCTAAATATCACGTCTGACTATCTTAATCCTTGTATCTAAAACCTATCAATCACCAGGAAAGAGCTTTCAAAATACTGCAGGAAACCCTTCTCACAAATTTTAGAGGAAAAACTCCCAAACCCAAATGAGCCATACTTAGTTCACATGTTCCACAGCATCTGCATGTGGAAGCAAGCAGGTACCCTCTGAGGATGAAGGCCCTCCTGCATTTTGCTTCCCCGTGCAGCTCAGGTTCCCAGGATGGAAGTGACTGAAGGGCAGTGGATGGGGTGGTGGATTCACCCCCGTCTTCTGGGCTAGACCCTGGTGTTGTGATCCTAAAAGACTCCTAGAAAGGACACCTCCCATCTGAAGTTTTGTTGTTTTGGCAAAATATTCGTGCTAGTATTTTTGAGAATCAGAAGGCCTAACACCCCTCAAGGGTAAAAACTACACGTTCATCTGCCTCTCTGAAATGTTTACACACCAATGCACGCAGCACGGGGAACAAACAGGAAGAATTAGAAAGTTGTGTGCAGTCGCAGGGCCATGATCTCATCGCAATTACTGAGACATGGTGGGATAGCTCACAACTGGAATGCTGTCATGGATGGCTATGTCCTCTTTAGGAAAGATAGGCCAGCAAGGCGAGGTGGTGGAGTTGCTCTTTATGTGAGAGAGCAACTGGAATGCATTGAAGTGTCCCTGGGGGCAGATGAAGAGTGAGTCGAGAGCTTGTGGGTAAGGATTAAGGGGCAGGCTAACATGAGGGACACTGTTGTGGGGGTTTATTACAGGCCACCTGATCAGGATGCAGAAGTTGATGAAGCCTTCTACAGGCAGCTGAGAGCAGCCGCACTATCACAGGCCTTGGTTCTCATGGGGGACTTCAATCACCCTGGTATCTGCTGGGAAGGCTGCACAGCTAGGCATGTACAGTCCAGGAGGTTGCCAGTACTGTGTCCAGTTCTGGGCTCCCCAGTTCAAGAAGGACAGGGAACTGCTGGAGAGGGCACAGCAGAGGGCTACAAAGATGATTAGGGGGCTGGAACATCTTTCTAATGAGGAAAGGCTGAGGGACTTGGGTCCTTTTAGTCTGGAAAAGAGAAGACAAGAGATGTCATCAATGCTTACAAATACTTAAAGGGAGGGTGCTGGGAGGATGGCACCAGTCTTTTTTCAGTGGTGGCCAGTGACAGGACAAGAGGTAATGAGCACCAACTTGAATGTACGAAGTTCCATCTAAACATGAGGAGGAACTTCTTGACTTTGAGGGTGGCAGAGCACTGGAACAGGCTGCCCAGAGAGGTGGTGGAGTCTCTGGCTCTGGAGACATTCCAAACCTGCCTGGACACCATCCTGTGCGAGCTGCTCTAAGTGACCCTGCTGTGGCAGGGGGGTTGGACGAGATGATCTCCAGAGGTCCCTTCCAACCCCTGTGAATCTCTTTGTGGGCATTTGAACGTCTCCCTACAGCATGCTATTTTTGTTTCTTTCACTTAGGTAGGTCTTCTTTAGTTTAGAAGGAAACAAAAATCAATGGCTTATTTCTTGCCTGAAAAAAGTGTTTTCACAAAACTTTTCTATATGCAACCTCCCACAGTGCATTACTCAGCCTTGCTTGTTCCTATTTTCTCTACAAAAACTTTTTGTTCAACTATTTCTTCTATTACAGGGAAGGAAGTAAGTAAAAAATGAAGTGTTACAGAGATCACTCACCTATGGTGTAACTAGGCTAAATTTAGATGATAACTCCCTATTTTACCAGTAAAATAAGCAAACCCTAGTTTCATGGTTTAGATATCAAGGGAGGTCATTCTGCCCCTCTACTCCACTCTCATGAAACCCCGGCTGGAGTACTGCCTCCAGTTCTGGAGCCCTCAGCACAGGAAAGAGATGGACCTGTTGGAGTGGGTCCAGAGGAGGGCCACAAAACTGATCAGAGGGCTGGAGCACCTCTCCTATGAGGACAGGCTGAGAGAGTTGGGGTTGTTCAGCATGGAGAAGAGAAGGCTCCGGGGAGACATTTTCAGTACGTAAAGGGGGCTTATAAGAAAGATGGGGACAAACTTTTTAGTCGGGCTTGTTGTAACAGGACAAGGGGTAATGGTTCTAAACTAGAAGAGGGAAGATTTAGACTAGCTATAAGGAAGAAATTTTTTATGATGAGGGTGGTGAAACAGTGGAACAGGTTGGCCAGAGAGGTGGTAGATATGCCATCCCTGGAAGCATTCAAGGTGAAGTTGGATGGGGCTCTGAGCAACCTGATCTAGTTGAAGATGTCCCTGCTCATTGCAGGGGTGTTAGACTAGATGACCTTTAAAGGTCCCTTCCAACTCAAACTGTTCTATGATTCTATGATATGTTTGTGTTTCTAGTGAAAAGCACATCTCTTCTACAGAAATAGACACAACTTTACCAGTTATTTGAGATCACATTTACTTCCATCCACTATAAATCTGCTTTATACATTCACACTTACTGGATTCCCAAAGAACAAGGAGAGAGTTCAAACTGAAAGAACCACACTTTGCGTGTGTCTGTGTGTTCATGGGAGGCAGGGTTTTGGTAGATGCGCAGCTGACACAAATTTTTAAAATTCACTCTTCACCAAAACCTTAGCCAGGGCTTGTGGCCGATGAACTGCAGGATGCACGTCTTTCTTTGGATGGCTCTTGCTGCCATTACTCTGACTGCTCTGCAGCATCTCCGGCCTTCTGCATGGCTTTCTGACATAGAAACAATTTGTTGGTATTTCTAAATCTTGACCTTTTACCATTTTCTTTTTAAGATCTCCCATCTTTTCACACCTTGGGTGATGTGCTATATAAATTTTGTACTGGAGATTATGCGATCCTAAAGTATACAACCTCTATTTGCCAAAACTGCTTAACAATATTTTCAGGGAAAATCAATTTGGGCAGGGTGAAAGGTAAATCCTGAAGGCAATTTAGTTCTTCCACTGATGTTGTTAGAGGATAAACATACATACACGTATGTGTATACGCACACATACACACACGTTTTTATGCTTCTTTGGCTGACAGCTAGAAGTCAATCTGCTGCAGTATTGGTCAGGGACCACTTGAGGACAACTTGGATGAAGTGACACAAAAATCAAGTGGAGCTGCCACAGATCTGGCTACCCCACTTACAGTTACACCATTAGAAAACAAATGCAAGAAGCCTAAGTCGGTTGAATGTAACCCTTCATTATTCCAGAAAAAAGAAGTATGAGCTTGTACTAGTGAAGCAGAAGCCTGAAATGTAACACTCAGCGGTGTTGCTCTGCCCTCTGCAGACTAGATGGTATAATCACATTTTACCCCAAATTAACATTTAAAGCACAACAGAATAAAAGTGGGCAATGTGAATTAAACATACATGGACACTACCTTCTAACGGTGCACTGTGACACTGCAAGTTGTAAGTAAGGGAAGTCAGGAGTACTCCTGGGTTAGTGGGTGCTTTCTGTGTGCTCTCACTGAGTCCACACAGCCCACTAAGTCTGGGAAGTAATGACTGCCAGGATAGCACCAACACCCAGAGTCCAAATTCAGAAGGGAGTCTAGGAAATATTTATGTCTGTGACTCTAATGTATGCCACGCAGCATTTCTTCATGATGGAGAAACAAAGTTTGTTCCAACTCCCATATGTAGAGCAACTTCTTCCTGGTACTAAGAACGGTTTTCTACAGCAAGATCTAGGGGACAGCAAATGCTGTTATTCCTTGATTGATCTCCCACTTTTAAGTGACCAGAATGATGCTAGTGATAACCTGCCTTGACTGATACACAAAGGTACCAGCATCCCACTCTGCAAGAAATTTAGCTATATGCCACCTCCCACAGCAACTGGCTCCATCTTTTATCCCACATAAACATCCAAGAAACGTGGGAAATTCATCCACTTTTATGAGCTCTCTATAACGTAATGTGCTCTCCTCATGCTATCTGGTAAAGAATCTTCAAGCTCATTTACTTCTCAGGTATTTACTACATCCCCACTGATGTGAGAAAACACACACAAGAGTACTTATTGTTTCTTATGAGCTGGACAATGTTTTTATATTAAGGGCATTTCATAACCCTTCCAACAGAGAAAACATGGTCCTACATCATTTTCAGAAGGCTTCTCTTGCATAAGAACAACACAGTAGAATTTACACAACACACAGTTCAGATTTCTCTCAACTTTTTATTTTATTGAAGTGTCAACATTTGAAAAATACTTTCCTCGAAGCACACATGCCAAGTCCCAGGCAGCACAGGTGGCCCTCTACAAACGAGCACACCTGTCACTGGTTTACTCCATGCCCTTCCAAGTTGGCCTGTCAGGTGTCACACAACAGACAAAACTGGTCAGGTCTTGTGCAAAAAAAGCCTGGCAGTAAGACAAATTTGCCTACGCAGCTCCCAACACAGTTCCTCTCCTATTGTGTGACTACCACATCTGCTGGCTACATGACCCAAAGACTCACATGTCAGGAAACAAGAGAAGCGAGCAGTCTTTCAACAAGTGGCAGCTTCCAGTGCCTACCATTTGCAGAATACCTTCAGCACAAAACTGAAGTGGGTGTTCAGAAAAACAAAAATCTTTATTCGGTTTTAGACAGTGCAGAAGTGCAGAGCTTCCAATATGTAATGCTATTATGCTTGTGTAAGTTAAATTTTAGTTGTTGAGGGATCTGCTGCAGGCTAGAAAATTTGCAAGCATATCACTCAAGCAAAATGAACGTCTCAAGTTTTCACCTTGCCCATTTCACAAACAGAAATGATATTATTTCTTCCAAAGCAAAAAACTGGAGGGAAACAATGGTCACATTTATACTTAGCAAAACTGTTCTCCAGCACTTCTGTTTGACAACAGCTGAATGACATTCTTAAACAAAATTCTTTACATAATCCCTGCTATCTCAGATAACTGACACGGAAATATCACTTAGGGTCTGGACTACATCTTGAAAATCTTGTGCAATCTTACAATACCTTCATCAAATGAACATTCAAGCTCTAATTTTACCTTTCTTTACATTCTTTTCATTTGAGGGCTTTGGAGTGGTTTGTAACATGTAACTGAAGAAAGCAAAGGAAGGGAAATTAAATACTTAATACCACTCCTATTTCCGACAAAATAATTATATTTAATGACATAGTAATTGTTCTCAGATCTAGAAATATACTAAATTCTGTAATGAAAACCAATACAATAAGCACTATTTCTGCATTGGTTTAAAACTTCACTTGGACAAAGAGCTGTCATATCCCACCATTCTGACCGAGGCCAGAAACAAGTAACTACACTTGAATAAACATGGTGATTTCATGGGACTGCATAGGTTTCCACTTACACTTACCAATTAAGATTATCTTCTAAGACTTTCAGTGCTTGGAGTGCAGTTCTAAAGGCGTTCATGATTCAATCGCGTGACAACAATCTCTATCCAGAAGGAGAACTATTTCTACAACTCTTGTAGGCTAACAAGAGAAGTGGGCCTGTGTGAACCTCATGAGGTTCAACAAGGCCAAGTGCAGGGTCCTGCACCTGGGTTGGGGCAAGCCCCAGTACCAATACAGGCTGGGGGATGAAGGGATTTAGAGCAGAGCTGCCAAGAAGGACTTGGGGGTACTGGTGGATGAAAAGCTGGACATGAGCTGGCAATGTGCACTTGCAGCCCAGCAGGCTAACCGTATCCTGGGCTGCATGAAGAGAAGTGTAGCCAGCAGGTTGAGGGAGGTGATTCTGCCCTGCTACTCTGCTCTGGTGAGACCCCACCTGGAGCACTGCGTCCAGCTCTGGAGCCCTCAGCACAGGAAAGACATGGAACTGTTGGAGTAGGTCCAGAGGAGGGCCACAGAAATGATCAGAGGAATGAAACACCTCTTCTATGAGAACAGGCTGAGAGTTGGGGTTGTTCAGCCTGGAGAAGAGAAGGGTCTGGGGATGATGGGGACAAACTTTTTAGCAGGGCTTGTTGCGACAGGACAACTAAAACTGAAAGAGGGAAGACTTACATATAAGGAAGAAATTTTTTACAATGAGGGTGCTGAAACACTGGAACAGGTTGCCCAGAGAGGTGGTAGATGCCCCATTACTGGAAACATTCAAGGTGAGGTCGGACGGGGCTCTGAGCAACCTGATCTAGTTGAAGATGTCCCTGCTCATTGCAGGGGAGGTTGGACTAGATGACGTTTAAAGGTCCCTTCCAACCCAAACTATTCTATGATTCTATGAAGACTGAGGGGTGAGGTGACCTAGGAGAAATGCTGACTAACGTTGTCAATAGATATTGGTGTTAATACTTTTTACTTCTCCTACACTCTTCATCCTTTTGTCTCAATTCCTTCCTAGCCTCCACTTTTTAAGTGCTGCAGGCTGTCTTCTTGTCATAAAAATCACTAGAACAGATGTCTTGAACTTCTGTTTCTGCATGATTTGCTCCCCATGCTTGGTACTACAAACTGTTCCAGAGGGGGTGACTATTTCTGTTGGTTTGTTTAAAGCAGGGTACAGGAGACATGCTCCTTTTCCAAGTCACATAGGACTTGGTCTCATGAACTGAGATGGCTGTTAGGATTTTCCCTGTTTCCTGCTCACAAGTTGCAAGCCTAACTTGTTCCCTACATTGTGGCACAAGTTCCAGTGCAAATCGAGGCGAAAAGGGCATCCTGCAGGGCTACTTTGTCATCAGTTTCAAATGGCCTTGGAATAGGCAAGCCAAGGCAACTCAGCACTTTTTGAAATGCGTTCTTCTTCAAGAAGAAGAATGGAAAGTAGGTTTATTCCTCTCTAGGGCTTGTTAACAAATTACATACTACTGCTGAGTTTTTCTCTTACCATTAGCACTAATGTTCTCTGGGAATGGAAATCACTCAGGCCCACCTGAAGAAAACACAGGAACATTTACTGCTTAGTCCACACGGGGGCTATCTCTTCACAAACGACAGAAAGGCAAGTAGACATCTTCCAGTAGCTGACTAAGCATTAATCAAATGGTCTCTGGCTCTCTCTGTCTCCTGAACCTGCAGTTTTAGACTCTAGCAGTTGAAACTTCAGCCTAAACCACCAACTGCACTGAAAACAATACGTGACCCTAAATATGTCTATACCATTATGCCAAGTAGTACCTCTCCAAAGCCAACTCACCTCTGAACCTACTAGCAAGGCTGCATGTGGCAATGGAACACACACTCCGGAGCACTGAAGCACTGCGTTATGACAGCACTGCCAGGCCTCCCAGGCACACTACTGGTCCTCTGCATGTTCTAAAAAACCACTCACGGAGCGGTGAAGGTGAGCAGGATGCAGAGTACACTGTGCTTCTGGTTACTACCGGGATCTGCTGTTTCAGAGGGGTACAGACAAAGTGACAGGTTTGAGATGACCTCTATAAGAAAGACTATGCAATTGTTTTGGAAAAGCTCAGAAAAAGAACAGATTGACAACGTACAGTGTAGGGCCATGAACAAAACTTCACAAAAAAAGAAATGGCTCTGTATAGAATTGCACAAAGTAAGTAATTTTGAATTTATCTGTACAGTATCACGTACTGCATAGCAAAAATACTGACAGACTTCCCATTTTGAGACACTTTTCAATGTAGTAATTGCCAGGACTGGTAATCCTTTCCTTCCTCTCTGCCCGCCCAAGACCCAAAGCCATCTCCTGTGTTATTTATACATAATGAAAAGAAAGAGCTCATAAACTATAGTGACATTAACTGTAATCAAGACAATTCACCAAGTAACATGATACTGGAAGTAGTTTTACAATGTTACTGGGGGAAGGGAGTGTGTCGAAACAGGACAGTTACACTTTCTGAATATGTAGTATTTTGAAGTGAAGCTGAAGTGAAAGCTAAGTGAAACTGAAAAGAAATCCAAATTTGAACATCAGTGGGGATATGTATTTCCTCACTTTTAAAGGCCTGAGCCTCTTTCCCCTTGAAAATATTGATAAAAGAGTCATATATTCTTCAGAATCTCTTTAAAATTGCACAATATTTTATAATTGCACAATAACTTGTTCACCTCTTGCAGTGAAGGCTGAAGGGAGATCCAAGAAACTCACTGTGCTAAAAGTCTTTAGTCAGCAGAAAGTGCTTTGAAGAAAGCAGTAGGAACTGGAAGGAAATTTCCAGCACCTGCAATTTTTGGCTGCTGGTGGGTGAAAGAAAGTAAGTTTTGGGGTGTGCTGAAACCTTCGAGGTGAGAGCTGATCTCGCAGTAATTTTTTAAGAGATCTACAGCCACTTGCTCATTAACAGCTATGAGCAAAGCAGAAGAGCAGTATTAATTTCTATGCAGAAATTCATATGCTCGTGTGTCATGGCTGCATCCCAACTCACCATCTTGAGTCCAAGATTTTGCAGACATGGGAAATAAGGCTCCCTACTAGATATGAGGAACAGTCTCAAGGTGCTTTGCCCCACGCCTCAATCTGTCGATTTCTTCTTCCTTTCTTTAACACTACTGAGCATGAGCTTTAACCTCAGTTAGCTTCCAGAAAGCCTCCAAATTGGTTGTTTCTTCTAATAATTCATCTCCCCATACTGCTTGCAAGACAGTTAAATTGAAAAAAAAAAGTTTTCAGGTTGGAGTCTGGGTGTTATAATCTATTTCTAGATATAAGTATTCAGGTTTCCATCTGTTCTCAGAAAATTGTGTGGGAAACAAATGGAGTTTATAACCTGTTTCCACACAAGCAGGGACCACACACAAGAGGACTTCATTCTGGATGTTTACCACAAACCCACCGAAGCTGCTGGTCTGTTTGGAGGTCAGTTAGTTCATCGATGGATCTCCAGCTGCACTGACAGGCATATGCTCGTGCTCCTTTCTTTTTTATCATCTTTGCTCTTAGTTTACTGAGCTCAGGCATGTTATTCCTGCCAATCAAGAGAATTCAATTTAGGATCATGCATTTTTTCCTCAAAGATAAAAGATTGATGAGGCCATTTCAATTCAGAAGAGCTCTTAAGAACATTTTTGAGTACCACTGTCATGAATGAATTCAGGGATATGTTTAAATTCTGTTTTGAACACAATCTTTTCCTGAGAGCAGCCTCGGTATGTAGTTGCTGTATTTTCAGATCAACTGGAGATGGATGTTTCTCTGTTGGGTTTAGAGACCCTGTATCAGCGTCCAGAGAAAGATTGGGAAAAAAACCAGGTAGAGTTAATTTTCATGTTAAGAAATTATCAAAAAATTTATTTATCTTCTCAAACTTACTGTAAAAATCCCTATGCAGAACGTGTACAACTACAGAGTTAAACTTTTAATCAGGAACTGTTACTCAGGATGGTTGTTAAAGTGACTGAAATGAAATGGCCATAAGAGGGAAGAATGTACATCAAACCACAAATAATTCCTGTGCAAGCATCAACCACAACAAATGAAAAATCAGCATGGCTATTACAAAAACAAGTTGTTTCAAAAAACAAGTGAAAATTCAGCATTTTAACTATCCCTGCTCTCATGACCTCCTCCTGGCCATCAATTACTAGCCACTTAGTTGCTCAAAAACAACATTGACAAGCCCAGTTAAATAAAGAAAATCCAAAACAAACATCAAAGGAAGAATTTTTAGAAAAAGAGGTCAAACACATATTAATGGAAGGCAAATGTGTAATCTTCAAGTTTGCTTTTTAAAATTCAGGTTAGTCAAAATAAATAGCTAAATATCTTGCTAAAGGTTACAGATTTTAATCAGTTAGAAGTATCTGACACTAATACCTTTCACATCTTTTTTTTAAAAAATTACTAATTTCAAGATCTCAGAAGCAGAATAATTTAGACTTTAAGTAAATAAAAGAATCAGATTTTTATTTAACCTTTCCAGTGACCAAACTCATTTCAGGAGACTAGTGCACCACTGTATTTTTAATGCTGCTTTAAATAATGGTAAAATAAGATTTGCACTCAAAGAGAAATACAAATTTCGAAACTGGAAGGAAAATACAGGAAAAACCTTGCATGTAATACAAGAGAAATAATGGAAAAGGAGATGATGCATCCATCACTGTTCTACTCCAGCTGTCACACCCCCTGGTGGCTAAGCATATACTGTGAACACATCCACTACCTCCATCAGTTGATGGGCATGAAGAGAGACTTTACTAAAATAAAAGGAATCCAAATTCGAAGTCTGTATTAGCAGCACTTCTACTACACACTCTTCACTAAGTTTTAGTGATACAGTTTTAGAGAAACTGGAAATAAGAATTCCTTACTTTTAAGTCTTCAAAAAAATTGAAATAATTAAAGTCAAAGACCTCACAACATAACAAGAAAACAAAAATCCCACTCCTTCATCTAATGAAACCTTGCTTCAAAAAGAAGTCTGTTAAGAAATCAAACTGATTCTCACTGAACATGACAGCATAATACTTGATACCAGATAAAAGAAAATCTGACTTGAAACAACCACAGTCTGTGTGACTGAAAGTATCCTAAGAAGTACCTGCTGAACAGTCTGCATCCATTTTGTGGGCATCCTGCAATGGCACACCAGAGGCCAACCCATCACACAGATTATCTGCTTATTTCAGCAGTAAAGTTGCCTTTTGATTCGTGAAACTTGAATTCTTTTTAAAAGCAGAGAGGGAGAGTGATAGGGAGAGAAATGGAAAGGCATGAAAACAGATTATGGGAGATGTTGCATCCTCTCCCTGCAGAATTTCCCACCTGATCACCAAACAGGTTGCACACATGCTTCTTTTTAGATAACACAGGAGTGCTCAGGACTTTTCATCTTTTCCGTTCCTATCAAGCCCCAAAGCACTGTAACACAATACTAATACCAAACCCACCTCAGACATACCTGAAAAAAAGATAATCACAGGACTGATCCCAGATGTAGTCATTGAAAAGTGACACACGGAAGTCACAAGCAGTACAACGCAGTTCATCACATGTTCTGGTCAAAAAAAGAACAGAAAGTTTCAAGAGCTTATTACAATCAGAGAAGCTACACACATGATAACTGTTTTAAAGTACAGCACTCACTCAGAAATAGTAGAAGCCAGGTTACCCTGTAATCCTGATCTTTTTCCATCTCTGTCACATTCATTATGGTATATGTTTTAACTATGTGATCACGTATTATTTTTACAGGTTTCTAACCTTAGTGAACACATAAAATAAACTGATATTCTCTTGATATATTCTCTTCGGTCCTCCTCAGTGTTATAGCACCTGATCAGCATCCAAATATGCATCAAGGCATCAAGTGCATAATTGCTTACTACAAAAAATCCCACATAGAAATGTAATAATATTCTATAGGATGTTTGGAATAAATCTTCAAAGTACCTCTGCTACTAAGTTCAGCTGCAGTTGCAAAGCACTCTGGCTATTTTCAGTTCAGGTTCTGGGATGATTTAAACCAGCCCACTGATTTAAGTGACATACATGGCATCACATAGAAACCTGAAGAGAGCCAGGGAAAAATAAAATACTCTACAGCAGCAGTTTCCTTAACTACAGGTTTTTGATTTTTGGAGTCTCGAGTCTCGTGTCTCACTTGCACACATCTTTGAACTCCTCAAACGAACAAAAGATGAAGTGGTCAACAACAGAGGACTGGAAGGGATCAGCTGACTTCAACTGTAGTTACAGGTAGCCATATGTTTAGATGAATATAAGGCTGCCCTGTTCAGTTCAGATGCAGAACTCTGTACCACCAGAGAAAATCAGCTGTGATTAAAAATAATGATAAAACAAGTAGAATTTTTTTTTCCATGTTTCCTACCTTTTTGAAATATTTGTTCCTATGCCATATGGTGAAGAGCTTCCACCCAGATACACTGGAGAGCATCTATGTGGATTTCATTAAAAAATATTAAATTATAACAAACCACTTTGGAGAAAGTAGTACAATGTTTCTCCTAGTTTAACAGCATGGTATTTCTAAAATAATGTTTATTAAATACAGGCAAAGCATCCAAATGCTTACAAACTATAGAACTTTAAAATTTCCATTACTAAGGTGGTCAAAGAAAAACTGTACAACAACCACTCTCTATACCAAATGTATATGGACTATATATTGCAGCATTTGATAAATGTATATGTCCATAAGGCAAAGGAAGCTGTTGTTCAAGAACTTAAATAAATTAACAAATTTATAATAAATAATTTTGACCACATGAAAGCAAATTAGTAATTCTTCAAAATTACCTTTCTGTTTACCTTTGTTTTTCCTTAAAAAAGAATGCTTCTCTAAATACTCAGTTTCTTTCTTAGTTAATGTCAACACAGATTAAACAGTAGCATTATTATTTGACTGACAACAAGCTATAATCAAGCTATGTTCAACTAGCCAAAACATTTTTCACTTACCTTTTCCTATGGGCCTGTACAACAACACTATTGCTTTCTGGTGTGGGACTTGCAGAGTTAGACTTCAATTTCTATTTAAAAAGCAATCAAAAAATAAAAGGCAGAATTACAGCAAGGTAACAATATTGTGGTTTGCTTAATACACAGGAGCCAGAAAATCTCAGTCACAGAAGAAGGGGACTAAGAATTTGGGAATTTTCTTGCTCAGGTTTCCGTGAGGCTCTTTGAGACAGAAGCTACTAAGTAACAGATAAATGAGGAACAAGGCTTCTCACCCCATACTGAATTCCCAGCTCTGCCTGAAGGAATTCAACACCACATGATCACTTACAATCAAGACTTAGTATTTTATGCCATCTTTTTAATAATTATGCTTTTAAAACCAGTTTTAATTTAGGAATCTTCTCCCTCAATGTTTTTGAGCTTTTGTTTTACTGAAAACACAACAAGTACTTACGGTATTCAAAAAGATAAAATGTCTTTGAAAAGTTTGTTATTTGCTGCACATAAAACAGGTTATTTGAATTCTAGAATACTAGAATTCTAGATCCTAAGTGAGAAGTCCTAGAGATACAAAATGATAAAATGATACAAATTTACTGACATAATTCTCTCTCAGACATACGTCTTGTGGTATGCAAATGTTTTTTGTTGGTTCAGATTTAGCCACTCTGTAAGAAATCAAACAAAGCAAAACCAACGTCACTCATGAAAATAAGAAGAGCTGCACAGGGGGTTATGAAGTATAAATATGACAATTTTCTACTGTTGATATCTAAATAAATATCTATTTTCAATGTCTTCTATCACTCTCACTGTCTTCACAATGTAAATTTGCAGTTTCACCTCCACCTCCTGCTGTCAAACGACAGAAGTCATTTGCAGATGATACAGAACGGGGAGCAGTGGTTGGTATGCCAGATGACTGCACTGCCATTCAGAGGGACCTCAACAGATTGCAGAAATGGGCTGAGAGGAATTTCTTGAAGTACAACTAAGGGGAAATGCAAACTCCCACGCCTGGGGAGGAATAACTCTCCTGCACCAGAACACACTGAGGGCTGACCAGCTGGAAAGCAGCTTTGCAGAAAAGGCCATGAGAAATTTGGTCGATGATAAGTCAACTATGAGCCAGCAGTGTGGCCTTGCAGCACAGAAGGTCAACAGCATCCTGCGCTACGTTATAAGGGACGTTGCCAGCAGGCTGACCAAAGTGATCCTCTCTACTTGGCACTGGTGAGACAGAATCACAGAATCATTTAGCTTGGAAGGGACCTCTTGAGATCATCTAGGCCAACTCCCTTGCTCAAAGCACGGTCAGCTTCAGCAGCCTGACCAGGACTGTGTCCAGTTGGGTTTTGAAAATCTCTACAGAAACTCCACAACCTCTCTGGGCAGCTTGTCCCAGTGTTTGACCAGCCTCACAGTATAAAAGTGTTTTCTTGGGTACAGATGGAATTTCATGTGTTTCAGTTTGTGCTCTTTGCCTCTTGTCCTGTCATTGGGCACTACAGAGGAGAGTCTGGCCCCTTCTTTATTCCTCCCAAGTATTTACACACATTGATAAGATCCCCCTGGAGCCTTTTCTTCTCCAGGCTGAACAGTCCCAGCTCTCTCAGCCTCTCCTCATATGAAAGATACTCCCGTCTCTTAATCATCTCCATGGCCCTTTGCTGCAGTCTCTCTAGCAGCTCCATGTCCCTCTTCTACTGGCAAGCCCAGAACTGGACACGGTACTCCAGATATGGCCTCACAGACATGTCTGGAGTGCTGTGCCCAGTACAAAAGAGACATGGACATAATGGTGATTAAGGACAGACTATCTGACTACAGGTAGAGGCTAAGAGAGCTAGAATTGTTTAGCATGGAGAAGACAAGGGTCTGGAGAATCTTATCAATGTATAAAAATACATGATGGGGAAGAATAAAGAAGACGTAGCCAGACTCTTCTCAGTGAGGCCCACTGCCAGCAGAAGAGGCAATGGACACAAATTGAAATACAAGAAATTCCAGTTAAACATATAAAAACCCCTTCTTTACTTCTTGTGAGGGTGGTCAAACACTGAACAGGTTACTTAGAGAGGCTGTAGAGTCTCCACCCTTGGAGATATTCAAAAGCCATCTGGACACGGTCCTGGGCAATCAGCCCTAGGTAGCCCTGCTTGAGCAGGTGGTTGGACCAGATGATCTCCAGAGGTCCCTTCCAATCTCAACCATTCTGTGATTCTGTGATATTTGACACTATGCTCTACCTTGAACTAGCATTTCCTTTAATTGCCTGTTACTGCCTGGGTAAGACCATCTCTTTATATCTCTCCTGTTCCTCACTAGAGGATTGTTGCCTTTTCCTTTCTGCTTTATTTTCCAAGTTTAACCTACAGCTTGTTTTAGTTAATTTTTTGCTTTAAAACAGTTTTCGTTTATGGTGCTTTTCTTTCCATTGCTGAACCTCATCCATTCTGCATTTCTCCAGACTCCGACTCACCAGAGGTGTTTTGGCAAAGCTGCTGTCATTACAGATTTCATCAATAATGTCATCTATATCTTCTTCACTGCTGCCAGCACTCATTAACGGTTTAGCTGATCTGAAAAACAAAGTTCATTTTGTAGCATGACCAAAGCAGTTCTAAGAATTGCAAATTAAAACATAAAATTAGTTACAGCCTTTTTCCTCTAATATTTCTGTAGTACCTAAGGTAGGCCATCCAAATCATGACTGGACAGATGTAAACTGCAGGATGACAGCTTTCAGTCCCTGTTGAACTGTTCCATCATAGGTCTTATTTTTGCTTGCTTCTTTTATTTCCAATCACTTCCAACCCTGAATAAAACTATGATAATATAACCCATGCTGCACTTACTGAGCAACAAATTGGACAGCCCTGATTTTTCACGTTAATCTTCAGCAGCAGGAATATAAAAAGGTCAGAGGGAGTTCTCTCCTCATGCTACACAACAGCAGGGGTTCTGAAGAAATTCCTGCCAAACTGTATGCATTTAAAGATATCACCTGTACATCGCTTTCACTCATGTGAGGAGTCTTGTCACTCAAGTCTGCTGTTTGCTAGCTCTTTGTCAAAGAAAGGGAGGCCTGTAGTACTGCTGCATCAACCAATCAAGAACAAATCTACCCCTGAGAAAGAAGAAAACTGTGTGATTTTTTAAAATATTGTGACTAGACTGACTATATTTGGGTGCTTATCTAACCATTATACAAACAACAGAGAAGTCCAGTAATGTGGCCAAAGGCAGTGGGGTTGTTGGTCTTTTATTAGTCATTTTGCTCTTGAAGATCCTTGCCTGGGACTCTGAAATACCTGTTGGGTAAGCGCTCAGCAGCCCACCTGTGGAGACATCTGGCCAAGCCCCTCTGGTCCACAGACCTTCCAACCAGAGTCTGAGACACCAGTGAGGGCCAGGATGGAAACCTAAGGGCAGGCAAAGACACCTGCGAGGGCCGGGATGGAAACGCGAGGGCAGGCAGCGACGTGGCAGACAGCTTGGCAGTACTGTCAGCAGTGACCCTGTCACGACCGAAACGGACGGTATTCAGACCGTCATTTTGCAAACTGTGAAATTTGAGGTGGATACATGAAAGTGTAGAGAGCAAGTTAAGGGCTTACTGTAGAAGATATAGTTAACAGAAAAAGTACGAACAGAACACATAAATGACTGAAGTATCAACAAAATAAAATGTTGGATACTACTACTGCTAAAGTTCTTCCTGCTATAAATTGCCGGTTATTGAGCTAAGTAACCCCTGATCCTAACTCACAAGCAAATTAGTGCAGCTTTTAACGCCATATTTAATCCGAGGTTGGGATACTCCCGAGAGACAAAGAGGTAACTCAGCTCGCGGGCACATGACTTAGGTGTTTAAAAATATGTACGACAGCGGATACTCGTTGCCGGCCGGCCAGTGTTTCGGCTCCCAAACCTCAGTATTTTCGGTTCCGGAGGGGTCTCGCCGGACGCCGACCCGCTCCCGCCCCCGCCCCGCAGGACGGGCTGCGCGCCGCCCCAGCCGCCGCCCGCTCGGCGCGGGGGTGCGTGAGGGCGCCGTGACCGACGCAGGACCGCTAACCTGCCCTCCTTCGCCGCCGCCGCCGCCGCCTCCTCCCCGCCGTCACCGTGCCGGTGGCCGCCCGCCGCCCCCCGCCGCGGTAGGCAGCTGAGCCGCCTCTCCACTTCATCCAGTAACTGGTCCAAGTCGTCCGCCATCTTGCCGCCGCCAGCGGTTGCCAAGGCGGCCCCTCGCCGCCCGGCGCCGGCAGGGGCGGAGTCTCGGCGACCTGCGGTGTTTGTGGGGCGCCTGTGGAGCTTGTCCACCGCCGGGACCCCGGCCCGCCCTGCCCACCGCCCCGCCAACCCGGGAGACGGGAGTGAAAGAGGGAGGGGAGGGAAAAAAAAAAAAAACGAAATCCAAAGCTATGGAGCTCTGGCCGTAGTCGGCAGGATTCGAACCTGCGCGGGGAGACCCCAATGGATTTCTAGTCCATCGCCTTAACCACTCGGCCACGACTACGCATGCTGAAACATTATTTCACCGCCGTGGTAGCTCCAACCGCCCTGGCTGCCGCCGCGCCGACCCGGGCAGGGCTGGGCCACCACGCCGCGGCCAGCCGCCTCGCAGCGGGCCGCTGGGGCACGGCCAGGACGCCGCCAGGGGCGCTTCAGGGAAGCGTTTCCGGGAAACACAACTGTGAGGATTATGGTTTGGTATTTAGGGCCTGTCTCCTCACGAGGTGGGGTGAAAGATACGCCCCCAAGCCCACGTCCCCCACAGTGTCTGGGGAACTCGGGGCAGGCTCGGGGGCAGTCGGGGAGATGCTGGCACTACTGGGCTAGGGGGCAACCGGTTCTGGCCAGTTCTGGCTGGTTTCAGCCGGGGCACTGAGGGAAGTGGCTGCAGCCCAGCCTGGCCGTGGGGTTTGTGCAGTAGTACTACAGGCCTCCCTTTCCTTGACGAAGCGATAACTTAAGCAAGCGGAGTATTTTTTGTATGCTTCATTGAGCATTTTTGAGGCAAGTCCCAGAAAACAGGGTCTCACCCATTGCTGTGTTAATAAATCCAGGCAAACGTAGGAGGTGCCAGTCACTGGTCTGCCAACGTGTGCTCTGGCCTCCCTCTGTCTTCAGTGACAAGTGGAAGGTCAAACGCCTCAAGCTGGGCACGCTGCCAGTGTTGTCAATGCCGACACTTTGAGACAAACGATGGAGCTGAATGCTGTGCATTACTATGTTTGACTAGAAACCCAAGGAAGCAATTGAGAGAGAGAGAGAGGTCCCGTTAAGCAAAACAAAGCATTGCCGTCTCCTCAGGTCAGCTGAGACAGAAAGCTCAGTGCTTGCACCCCCTTCCCCCCCCAGTTGCCAAGACGGTTCAAAATTTGTCAGCCTGTGATGAAGTGGGGGCTGCAGTCCTTAACAGCTCCAAGCAAAGTCTCTCGGTTACAAGGTGTTTTACAATCCTCCTGGTATTCCAAGTAATGAATTGCAAGCCCTGTTTGAATTCCCTTGTACTTAAGCTTTTACTTCATCATTCCATTTTCCTCCCCATGCATCTGAGGGCTTCAGTAATGCCCCAGCCCGTATCATGGCAGTGCTGCTGGGGGAGATGTGTTGGGTAGAACAGTTGTGAGCCTTCCCTGGGTTGATGTGATGGAAGAAACTAAATAGTGTTGATGCTGCTCCAGCTCTTTTAAGTGGTCCCTTGGTCAGGACTCGGTGTCGTGTAGGTAAATTCAATCCAGAAGAAGTGGATTTTTTGGTGGAATTTTTGCATTCATCTCTTGCAGCTGTGGAGAGTTTAAACTAATCACAATTCTCCCCGGTATGCTATCATCTCTGTAATTTGAAAAAGGATCAGGAGCCCACAGGCTTGGAAAATCTTGAAGAAACTCTTGTCCTGAAATACATCATCACATGTGGAAAAGACCACTTGCTGCATCATCTTAAAGGAGCTTAAGAATGCCAAAATCCAGTATCATTCTGGCATTCTTTCAAATGGCCTTAGAAATCCGAGTACATTCTCTCTTGACTGCAAAACAGCTTCTTTCCCTTTCCATCAATCCTGTGGCTGTCAATGTGTCTGCTGCAAGGTGCCAAAAATGTATGGAGTGTCTATGGGATAATGATGCCAAAGTCAGGGGTGCCTCAAGGCCTTCTCCCATGAACCCGCTGCAGCATTTGCTCAGTTGGAAAGCATTTGAAACCAAAANATTGTGTTAGTTGGAAAGCATTTGAAACCAAAAAAAAAAAAAAAAAAAAAAAGAAAAGAAAAAAGGCACAGACCTTTAAAAATTCCTTAAACTGCGAAGATTGTTTTTGTGCAGATTGCTGCCTGCTGTTTAGATCCTTGTTGTTCAAAACTTCTGAAAGTCCTGATGCAATCAAAGACTTACTGGGTCAAATTGATTCCAGACCAGTCCCTGGAATCACACTGAGGTGAATCTGACATACTGGGCCTTCAGCTAAGCTGTGGCCAGGAGGAAGGAGTTGAGGTCACACCCTGAATTTTGCCCTCTTAGCAAATGAGTGAATTTGCTTGTGCAAATCATGTCTCCCTCTGACTGCTTGGGGCTTATATTGGTGCAAACAGAAAGGTTACTGACTGTTGAGGGTTGGAAAAGTACAGAATGACCACTTAGTCTGATGATGATTTTTGGGTTTTCTTTTTTTTTTTTGATACTCTGTCAGTGTATCCTTAGGAAGAGAGGACAGAAAGCTGGAAGGCTGTCCTGGGTGGAAGCCATCATGTTCTGTAATCCTCAAGCCACTACAAGCCTTCTCAATGGTGTTGATAAAACTGGATTTTGCCACTACAGTGATGAGGACAAAAAAATATTCCTAGGGCGGGATGTTAATTTGCCCCCTCTGTTTTCTCTGGGAACCAAAGAGAGCCTTAACTGAGGTCGAGCAGAGCTTTCCTCAGCCCTGTTCTCTGAATGATGAATTCTCCAGGGCTTGGGCGATGATAGAGGCCAGCAGAGTCAGGGAGTACCAAAGCTGTCATTTCCTAGTGCTACCCACTTCCAGACAGGAGGGAAAGGAACACAGGGAGGCACTCTTCTTTTTGATGTGGTGACGGCATGTTGAGCCCTTTCTGTCTTCCCATCTCTTGCCCCAGAAGCTGGGATGGAGGGACCACAGTGACCGCCTCTCACCAAGGTGTTCTACTGCCTCCAGCAAATGTAGAACCAGTTCAACTTCTTGCTCCTAGTCACAGGATATTGCTCTAATCCCGTTCCTGGTCACAGTCCAGTTTAATACCATTTTGAGTGACACCACACTTATTTTCCAGTAGTGGTACAATGCATCAGCATGAGCAAATTCAGGCCGAATGTAGATTCTTGGCCATAATTTAACCACTAGCAAGCATTTCTGTGGATGAAATTATTCTGTGTAAAGATATCAGATTGGGAGACAACTTCTTGAAAGACCGCTTGGCAGCAAAAATAGCAGTGTGTGCAAGATTCCTCATATAACGTTATTCGTTTGTGATGTTGAGAGACAGCCTTGGATCAGAGGACAGTTTAAGCTGGAGGCCAATTCAGTCTTGAACTTCACTGCCAATCCTTCCATCAAAGGTGCCAGCTCAGAGGGTGGATTTTCAGTTCAGTTTTCTGGCACAGCTGCCTCACCCATGAGGGACCAGACTGGCATCAGGACTGGAACAATTTCCAGTTACTTCCAACCTTCCCTCAAAATAATCATTTCAGGGTTAGGGTATGTAACCACCCACCACCTGGTCCTTGGGCTACCCAGTTTTCTTGCAAAGGAAGATATTCCTGAGAAGGGCGGGTAAGTGTCCAGAGTGACAATCTGAGCCCTTGCTGCCAGGGGTAAACATACTTTTGGATGTTTGTAGCCACACATACTCATTTTCAAACGTGTGACATTGCGGTGCTTACCAAGGGAAGCAGAAGGTTTTCAGGACAGTATGCAAAGCAAAAAAATACTTGTCTGGGGGCCTTTTAATGAACCTGGCATAATCCTGAAAACTACTTATAACCATGACATTTCAATGTCTGTGAGGGCATACCAAACACTGTAAAGTCATTTCTGGAAAAAACCTGTTAGCTTGTAAGGCTGTGTATCAAGGAGGTCACACTTCCAAATCAGTGATAATTATGTGTAACTTCAAATAAAAATGGTGTTGCCAGGCACTGTGTGGGTTTACTGCACCTGTGTTCTCTGGCACCAAGGGTGTCTGTCGCTGTAAAGTCGGGCAGAGGGAGGCACATGGTGATAATGCAGAGGAAACATCTCATCACAAGGAAAAAATGTTTCCATTTAAAAGATTGAAATAATAATTAGTAGTAAATATAAAATAACTGGCCTGCCAGGAAGGACCTAAGCTGTGGCACAGGAGTAGTAAGGAGCAAGCGTCCAGCAGAGAGGACAGGGGGCTATTGTGGAAAAATCCTTCTTACTTGCTGCCCATTGCACAGCTGCAGCGAGAGTCAAACAACATGCAAGACCATCCTAGCTGAGGGACAGAGGAGCTGAAACCAAAGCAGCGATAGTGTTACATTACCCTTGCCAAGGCTGGAAAATATTTTTCAGGGTTGATTCTCCAGATGAGTTGTGAGCTGGGAATAACTAGCCCATAAGCCATGGGGTCATGGCACGAATATGCATGGGAGGGGGAAGATTGCTGATTGTGTGAACTCCGCGCTAGTATCCCACTCCTCGGCAGGGCTGATTCAGACTTTTCTTCCTTAGGTGCCACGATGCTGCCTCTCAGACATGGCAGTTGACAGGGTTGGTGTCCTCACACATCAGGTTCCAGATACACTCCTTCGTTTTACTGCATAACATTTCTCAGTAAAAGAATCCTGTTCAGTGAAAATACATGTTAGGCAGAATCACACCTGTGTAACATGAATGCTATTTGCATGTGTGATTTTGTGTAGCCTACAGTTAAACTTACTTAGAAGAATGTAAACAACAATGTCTTTTGCAGCTAAAAGCTTCCTTATAAAACCTCTTGTTAGGACCTCAATAAATGCTAAAAGATCTTAATGTCTGTAAGTCAGTAATGAAGTTTTCATGTGGACTTGAAATAAACAGGTTTTTTCCAGTGTGGTTAATAACAGCACAGTTTTTGAAAGGGGAAATGATTAAGGGCAAAGTAAAAATTAGAAGCTAGAACCCCACTGATTTCAGCGGGGTCAGGATTTCACATAGAAGGTGAAAATCCAGTCCATCTCATTGCAAGTATCTTTTCCTTGCTTGAGGACATGAACTGATAGCTCTTCTTCCAGCTCCAAGTCGCGTCTCCCAGCAGAGGGCATTGCAGGGTGACATTACTATTTTTTAGGACAAGCTGGCAGAATGTAAACAACTTCAGGGGGTTGCTTGGCTGGTCTAAAATTTATTTTAATGACCTCCACTGGGAGAGTAGATTACTAGTCATTTAAAACCAAAAGATGCTGCTAGCGAACTCTGTAGTTGGAAGATAAAAGGATTTTTTCCTTGCACTCTAAAAAACTCTAATGCCTGAAAGAGGAAACTAATGCCAGAAAGCATTTGCTCTTCAGTATCTCTATCAGACAATTTATTTTCCTGTTTTAAATAACACTGTAGGCTGAATTGCAAAGGCTTGTTTCAGGCTGAGATCCTCTTGACATTCTGTAAAAAATAATAAACTGTTCCCTATAAAAATGAAATGCAGAATTAAAGTAAAAACGATGTAACAAGGAGAAGAGAGAAACTTCATCATTTGCAGTAGATGTGAATGACGACTGTAATTTCAAAAAGTGGATATAAGAAAGGAGAAGATTTTTAAAAAGGCAGGGGTGTGCTCTGTATCAAACCAAGAAGCTACAGGGTACTCAGGTACCCTGGGCAGTGCATACCCTTCAATGACAGGTTTCTGTCTTTCCTGCCGTCTCTGCCCCAAGCCCTGCAGCCCCCAGCATTACAGGCTGGGAGCACATCCAGGGGACAGAAAGGGTTGTAGCTACCCCACAGGGCAGATGAAGTGTCCTCTGACCCTGTCCCCACATCCTGGCCAGTCATGTCCCGTAACAGTAGTGCCAATCCACTTTCTGGAGGCAGTGGACTTACTGTACATTATCAGATTGACTCCACAACACAGGCATCCCATCAGGTCTCTGTTTGCAGGTAGCGTTTAGTCCAGCTTATTGAGTGGCCACCCAGCAAACTGAGAGGGCACATGCCTTGGAAGAGGAGAGTGAGGGACTGAGGGGAGAAGGGAAGCCTGAGAGGTGTGTGGAGCAACAGTACTTTCTCTTGCTTAGCATTTGTTTTTTGGCAGGTCACAAGAAGATTCAGCGTGTTTGGAAGTCAGTGCTATGATTGTGGTTTTACAGGTGGGGAAACTGAGGCACCCAGGAGGTTGTATTCTGCCCGGGCTCATCAGGACAGAAATACTAAGAGCACTCCCGTCTCTCCTGTTGCTGAAGTCTCAGCTTAGTACGTTGTACACTCACTGGGCTGCAACATAGTTATGTGCTGCAGTGAGAAACACTTGCAAAGTTAAAAAAGTGCAGGTGGGCAAGAGTTAAAAAGCAAATTCTTCCAGCTTGATTTTTGATAGCATTCTCACTCAGGTTAGTTTACAGTGTTAAAACCAAAGGGAGTTGAACAGAGCAAAGGTCCTCCATTTGAATTTCAATGAATGATACTGAGGGAGTGGTTGGGGTATTTTATAAATACCCTAAAAACACGTAATAGGCATTCTGCTCTGGAGGACTTGAAAGGACCATAACTTTTCCTATAGTTTAACAACACATTTCTCCATAAAACTAACTTAAGAGAAATTCCCTGCATTCCCACACTGAACACTTAGCAGTCTTTTCAAACTTATGATATAGCAGTAAATATAGCTTATAACCATAAAATTAAGGTTATGTGGACTTGTTACTTTTTATTTTATGCTAGCTCTGTGGGCCACTAGCAAATTCTACAGGGGTTACTGTCCTGAAGTCTGCAACGAATTACGTGAGTAAAGTAAGAGGAAACAAAATGCAAAACAGAAAAAAACTCTCACTCTTTAAACAGACACATAGGGTGTTTAAGGGGAGAAGAAGGGAGAACAAAGGGACAGGGGAATCCACCGTGAAATTCACAAGTTCTCATGCTCTACAATTTCAATTTCTTTTAACACAGTTCTTTGTGCTGTACAGGGAACTTGCTAGCTTACACGGCTGTCATTGCACTCATGGGGCGTTTAGCGGCTACAGAACAACTCAAGAAAGCGTGATAGATCTCGAACGTAATGAGTAGTGTTTTCTTGGAATGCTACCAATGAGATTCTGGCAAGCTGTGCCAGGTGAAGCTCAAACGTGCAAAAATTAGATAATTTTTACTGTAGTGTATTAAAAAAATTAGTTTCCGTGTAGCTGTATCCTTGCAAATTGTATTATGGATTGTGAAGTTACAGAGCCCCTGGTTTCTACAGAAAATGTGCACTGCTTTTATTATGTGGTTTTACAGTGCCTAGAAAACCTTTGGCTTTCCAGTAATTTAACTGTGAACTAAAACATAATAAAGATAGTCTGCGTTTTTTCAGTAGTGACTGTAGAGTCAAGGTGCCTCAGCTTTTGGGTTCCTGAACAGAAACTCCTTAAAGTCCTCTGCTTTTAAGAAAATAGGTAAGGAGAATTTTGAGGAAATCAGACTTTTCTAGGGTAAATTTATGACCTTCTCCTAGTAGTTCTGTCATCTTGAAATCTTCGAAAGCCAAGAGCCACCTAATGAACAACCTTGTTTTTCATGAAAGTCGATTTTACTGAAATCTCTGTCTGGCTTCTGCAGTTATTACAAGCATTTGGACAGAATGGAAATTGGATGCATCTTTACTGACTCAGGCCCTTAGCTAAAAGAAATATAGCCACAGCAGGAGGGGGCTAAGGAAGGGAGCAATTCATTTAGTTTTCCAATAGTATTGCAACAACATGGCCATCGTAATTTAAAAGCCTTTGGAACAGTCTTCTTCATTTCCTCCTGTCCCACTCCCTCAACGTTTTGTCTTGGTCTGGCTTTTGTTCGCTTCACGCAGCCTGCCAGACCAACCCAAGCCTGCCTGAACCCAACCGGTTGGTCCCTGACGTAATCCTGAATGGTGACCTGTGAGGCTAACCTCAAGATTTGCTGGGCGGAAAAGGACCCACTTGGTTTTAAAGTGCTGGCTCTGTTTTGTGAGAAGCTGGCAAAGTATGTTTTTCTTTTCATTTTTATAGCTTGTTCCAAAGTCCATGGAGGATACACAGCTGGCTGGCAATACCACAGCTAATTCCGTGGCTGCAGAGTCTTAAAAAGCCTCTGGTGATGATGCTCGAAAGCAATGCACAGGAGTAGTGCATGCTATGTAATATGTATGCTGCTTACAGACCTGTGTGCTCTCCGCAAATGCACAGCATTTGTGAGGTGTTTCATTAATCTGTGGTGGAAATAAAGCACACATTTCTATAGATAGAAAGTTCTAAGTGCTCCTGATCTATGTCAATTTTGATTTTACCCCACTGCTCCTTGCTCTCTGTGTCTAATGCCACTGAAAGTGAATGACACCTTCCAAACATGTTTTACATTTTGGAAATTGCTTGTGTCTGGGAGAGAGCAGGCTGTTGTTTTGAAACTCTTTAAGTGAATATTCTGATTCCAAATGAATCTACATTTTTGTCTTGTTTGGTTGTTTATTGATGATAGTTCTGTTTTCTCTAGAGTATATACTTTTATAGGCTTTCTTTTTTCTTCTTGACTTCTATGGGTTTACCAGTAGTCTGAAGGGTCTACAGGACAAAAAGAACACAAATTTACTGAAATTTCATCTAAATCATGACCCAGAAAAGCAGCACGAAGAGAAAGAAACAGTAATAATCCTTATGAACTAATTTCATTTTCTGTCTTCTGAGTAAGGGGAATTGCAAACTTAATACATGTCTCTGCAGTAGCAGTCCCAATAATAATTCTAGGAAACATGGAAACTAGACAGGTCTCCCAAACACTTGCTGGTAGCTAGGATGAGGTAGTATATATTTTCCTCTTGTTGGGTAAAGTCACTCACCCAGTCTTTACATAATGGCCGCCTGTGAGCACTGACATGAATTATCTTACTGTGAACATGACAGAGCTCATAACTTTAACTCAACTAAATGTCAGCGTTTCTCAATAACATAAACAAATCAGGAGGTCTGCAGCTGAAGGTCACATTCCAGTTAGATTTAGGTTCCTAAAACTTAGATGGGTTTTAAGCATCTCAGGGAGGCAGCAGCATCAGAGCAGGAGTTTTGGGGATTTTGCAAATGGTGCCTAATTCTTTAATCCCACATTTCCTCAGACGCCTGCAGTTCTGCTGCTAGGCAGGCTTACAGCCATCTGAGTCCTAGCACCTACACCAGGTGGAGATCTAGAACTAGGTCTCCAAACAGGACAAATCTTCTAGATGTTCTCAAAGCCCAGCTCTCAGGGACAACATCAATTAATCCTGAAAAGGATGCAACAGAGCCTTCTTTCTTCCAAAGGCTGTGGCTATATCTTCTTTTACCACCCCCACCCCCACCACTCCCCCAAGCCTGGAGATTAATGCCCTTACACAGAATGTGGAAAATCTAGGTTTAGTTCCATTCCCTGCTCAAAAAAATCCAGAAATATTTTTCTGACACATTTCAGGAAAAGGCTTTAGTCTCTCTTGTTTGGAGAGCTGTTCTCTCAGTTCCTCTTGTTGTGCTAAAAAGACACTAAGACTCAATGGAAGACAGGGATGGGGAGCAGAATGAAGCCCCCATAATCCAAGGGGAAATGGTTAGTGACCTGCTACACCACTTAGACACACACAAGTCTATGGGGCCAGATGGGATCCACCCCAGGGTGCTGAGGGAGCTGGTGGAAGTGCTCACCAAGCCACTTTCCATCATTTATCAGCAGTCCTGGCTAACTGGGAAGGTCCCAGTTGACTAGAGGTTAGCAAATGTGACGCCAATCTACAAGAAGGGCTAGAAGAAGGATCTGGGGAACTACAGGCCTGTCAGTGTTACTGCGGTGGCAGAGAAGCTTATGGAGCAGATCATCTTGAGTGCCATCATGCAGCACGTACAGGACAATCAAGCAATCAGGCCCAGTCAGCATGGGTTTATGAAAGGCAAGTCCTGCTTGACTAACCTGATCTCCTTCTATGACAAGGTGACCCACTCAATGGATGAGGGAAAGGCTGTGGCTGTCATTTACCTGGACTTTGGTAAAGCCTTTGACACCGTTTCCCGCAGCATTCTCCTGGAGAAACTCGCTGCTTATGGTTTGGACGGGTGCACGCTTCCCTGGGTGAAAAACCGGCTGGCTGGCTGGGCCCAAAGAGTGGTGGTGAATGGAGTTAAATCCAGTTGGTGGCTGGTCACAAATGGTGTTCCCAGGGCTCAATATTGGGACCAGTTCTGTTTAACATCTTCATCAATGATCTGGACAAGGGGGTCGAGTGCACCCTCAGTAACTTTGCAGACGACACCAAGTTGGATGGGAGTGTTGATCTGCTTGAGGGTAGGATGGCCCTACAGAGGGTTCTGCACAGACTGGATCGATGGGCTGAGGCCAATGGTATGAAGTTCAACAAGGTCAAGTGCCGGGTCTTGCACTTGGGTCACAACAACCCCATGCAGTGCTACAGGCTTGGGGAAGAGTGGCTGGAAAGCTTCCTGGCAGAGACGGACCTGGGGATGTTGGTCGACAGTTGGCTGAATATCAGCCAGCAGTGTGTCCAGGTGGCCAAGAAGGCCAATAGCATCCTGGCTTGTTTCAGAAATAGTGTGGCCAGCAGGACCAGTGAAGTGATCATTCCCCTGTACTCAGCACTGGTGATGCCCCACCTTGAATACTGTGTTCAGTTTTGGGCCCCTCACTATAAGAAAGACATTGAGGTGCTGGAGCGTGTCCAGAGAAGGGCAGCAAAGCTGGTGAGGGGTCTAGAGAACAAGTCTTACGAGGAGCAGCTGAGGGAACTGGGATTGTTTAGTCTGGAAAAAAGGAGGCTGTGGGGAGATCTTATTGCTCTCTACAAGCACCTGAAAGGAGGTTGTAGAGAGGTGGCTGTCAGTCTCTTCTCCCAAGTAACAGGTGATAGGACAAGAAGAAATGGCCTCGAGTTGCACCAAGGGAGGTTCAGATTGGATATTAGGAAAAATTTCTTCACCTAAAGGATTATCAAGCATTGGAACAGGCTGCCCAGGGAGGTGGTTGAGTCACCATCCCTGGAGGTATTTAAAAGATGTGTATATATGGTGCTTAGGGACAAGGTTTAGTGGTGGACTTGGTAGTGTTAGGTTGATGGTTGGACTTGATGATCTTTAAGGTCTTTTCGAACCTAAATGAATCTATGATTCTCTGATTCTATGGTTTAATGCTTGTTAGTTGTTACATTAATGGAGTTTGAGGTGTTTTTAGGGACAAACTTCTCCAAGAGTGATTTTTTTCTCATTTCATATTGAATAATTCATGGGTATGAAAACATCTCTGTAGGCTTTGGAGCACAGACTGGAACCTGAGTCCCACTTTTTCCAGGTGAGTGTCCCAGCTGGATCGACAGCCATGCTTACATGGTTTTCACCTGAGACGCTAGTGGGATATCTTGTGGTTAGGGCAGGGAGCTTGAACCTTTCAGGCAGAGGAAAGAACTGCTGAAGTGCACTATCCAGTAGGCTACTGTATAAAACACTGGTGGTAGGATATCTATACACCAGCTGTTTAACAACCAGAATGATCTGTAGCTAGTTTCTGAAAAAAGTGCTTCGGGAGCAGCTCTGGAGCTCTTGATCTCAAGGAGAGGGGTGCTCTGCAGCACAAAGAAAGGAGCTTCAGCTATAGAGGGCAAGGAAGATGCTGACACCCTATTGCTGTCCATGTTTCATGTTAGCTAGCTCTAGATATATGTCCGTTGGTGCTGGGGGTGTTGGGATCCCTTCCTGGGATTTCTGACTTTAACTGCACCCATGGGAAGCTTAGCTGTGGACAGGCTGGTTTCTATTTCAGCACCTACAGTTCAGGCACTGTGGATTTCGGCATTCAGTCCTTGCTTCTTGTATTGTCAGAACTTTTAAACCACAAAGTTGCCTGGCTTAGTGAATCTTGCTTGCCCAAGATTAGAATTCAGATATGCAGCTGTTGATGTCTATCTCAATGGGTTGGGATTAATGAATCTCTCTTCTTTGTACCATTTATCCGGGGAATACACCCGAGAGAAGGTCCAGCTCCATAGTATTTTTATTTGTAGACAGTCCAAGTTGTAACTGTTGGTTACCTGCAAGGCATAACTATCTACTCATTCTGTGAGTACTGCTGAAGTCCACCCTGAAACAGGCGTCTATCTTCTTCACCCAGGCTTCTGCGAGGCCTCTCCAGTTGGCTCTGGCACAATGTGTGGTAGGAATCTAGACTGGAGTTGGCAAAGGGATAAATAAAGACAACAGAGTCCAAGACTAAGGAAAAGAATGGCATTGGATCATTAGCTTAATGAAGTATTTTTAGCTACAGCTCTTCCATGTGGATCAAGGATGTTATGATGAGCAATGATCTTTTACTCAGCACTTTAGCAATTGGTGGGCAGAGCCACTGGAGCAAAAGGTAGTGGGTTGAACAGCTGTCCAGGAAAGAAAATAACTTGCCTGAAGAGATACTAGTTTCATAAAGGTAAAACATTCTGGGCTGGGCATTGACCAGGTTCAAGATCTGTGTCCTTTGTTTGCAGGTGGTTTCCAGGCAGCTAAAATACTCCTATGATATATGTGTATCTGTAGTCTTGATTTTGCCTTCCTTGTCTTTTTTCTTCCCCACCAATTTCTTCCTTCTTTCCTTTTTGTCCTTTTCCTAAGTACCTTCCTGGCCATAGGTACTGAATTACTCCATTTTGTGTCCCCTGCAATCCCACCATCCAGTGTCCTAAATTCAAGGCCCTGTCCCTAGCCTGCCCTCTCCACACCTTGCACCCTTTGGGCACAGGACCCTACTGCTGAAGGCCCTGTACCTCCTTAGCCACTTGTCCCCTGCACCGCTAAGCTCCAGTTCCCTTCCTGCACACACTGGCTATTCATCTGGTTGTCATTTTCACCTACCCTGGCACCCACTCAGAGCACCCACTGATATCCACCTTGTACCCCTGGTATATCACCTCCCAGCCTTGGGACCTGGCAATATTTTGGGGTTCTTATGGGAGAAAGAAAGGCAAAGATTTTTTCCTAGAGTTAAGACATAGCTAGTGGAGGATGAGGGGCAGAGATGAGGGAGGAGAAGCTGCTGTGCTTGCAGGCAGGAACGGGAGAGGAACAAGGGTGGCTGAGATGGGTAGACATCTCAATGAGGGGAACACTTTCACAAAGAAGCCAAGGGGGTGGGGGGAAGGGACTTGGCTGGTGCTTGCTGACTTTATCAGAGGCTACATTTATCCAAAAACCAAGGTGGTGGTGGTGGGGAGTTTCCTCCAGGAGAAAAACTGGGAGGATTTGCTGTTTGTTGGAGACCAAAGTGTGAGCAGTTGTCTATGCCTGCTACCCAAGCACCAAGGTCCTGTGTGATTCTGAAGGCAGGTTATTAGTTTTAATATAGTTTTAAATTTACTTCTACTATTTGTTTTTACAAATGTCCATGCTATATCCAGCATGGGAAAACCAAGACTAGCCAATGAAAGCTGAGCTGCAAAAGCAAAGTTGTCCTGTAAATGTAAAATGGAGTTTTATATAATTATGCATTTTATAATCATTATGACAAATTGTGATTGTTTTCCAGGCAAGAAATGACAATATCTGTAAAACTGCACCTGCAGCGAGGCTGTGTTTTCTGTATGCATCTGATGAAAAATGTGAATCATGGATTATTACAGGTTGCTTTTTGGGTTTTTTTGGTAAGTCATGGGTTTTCCATTATTTATTAAATTTCCTTTAGGACAATACTGGAGTCTTGAGTATTAAATGTGTTCATATGCTCTGGGGTACGTGTCTGTAGTTTACTTGCAATTTATGGAAAAGAAGATAAGTGAGAAGACTGAACTCTACAGCCACTGAAAACTGGAGGGAGAGAAATTTTTACAGCTACATCTCACAGTTTGAGTTAAATCTTAACCACAATCACCCTCGTATAAATCCAGAGTAACTCCACAGGGAGCTTAATAGGGACCTGACCACACTGCTGCTGAATTAAACACAGCTCGTGCCTAGCATGTTGCAAGCCACCCTTTGGTAGAAATATCTTCTTATGGATGTATGCAAGTCCAGATAAGTTCACAGGCAGGATCCCAATTGTCTTTTATAGTACTATTTTCTGGTGCCCTGCTGGAGTTTCTGGTAACCAAAGAAGCATAATACAAAGCTATAGTACAACTGTAGAAAATATAGACCTAAGAGAAAAATACAACTAATGAAAATATTACAGAAATGTGATACTAAGATTAACAAATGTCATTAGTCAGGTTGCCAGCTCTGTCTAAATAGTGCTGTAATGACCCTTGAAAGAAAATGAATAGAGTATTTCTGAAGAGGTTGTAGGAATTAGACAATATAACATTTCATAGGTTGTGTTTTCCCCTTGTGCATATAGTCAGGGAAGAATATACCACATAGGAAAATTAGTGAGCCTAACACTTTTAACATCATGGTTATCCCTGGCATGCTTTCCATAGTTAGTTTAAAATTGTGTTCCATGAACTTACAGTACTTTCTTTGATTTCCTGCCAATATTTACTTAAGCAAATTGAAGAGCTCATGCTATACTAGGGTAGAAAGAGTGATAAATTGCAAAAATTCAGTAACTGTTAAAGCTAAAATTTTTTCAGCAGAAATCCGAAGAACGTATTTTCATGGCTGATGATTTTAACAGATTGAAAGGACAACACACAAACACATAACACAGTAAGTGAAAGCTTCTGATAGAGGAGACAGGTTCAAGTATTTGCAGCACCTGAAGAGATTTTGGTGAGGTATTTTTACTGGGTTCACCGAATCATAGTTCATTTGTGTTCAAAACAAAAGCTTTGAATCCTAGAAAAAGTTTACCATATATTCTGTTCAAATGTGAGAACTGAGAGACTAAAGTCTCCTTACAAAAAAGTGCCTCCAGCTCCAGTTTTGACTTCAGGATAGAATTTGGCCCATTGTAGTTCTTTTAGCCTATTTTCTTGTTGACAAATTTGTATTGCTTTGTTTGTTTGTGCATGTGTGGAGAAAACCATTGCAGAAACTGTATTTTCAGAGCCTTGAGGCACATAATACAGATGATATCAACCAGAACTAAATCATGAACCAGTACACTCTAATTTTGCTGCACGTCAAATCTAGGTTTAGATAGAAGTGTTACAGTTACTGGGAATCTCTTTAAATGCAAAAAAGAGATGCATGATCTATTATTATGTGCACAATATATTATTATATGAAGTATAAAAATCAAAATAATTTGAAATAGATTTAGTGAGATGTATTCTCTCTCTGGATTTATACTTGCAGGAACATACTGTGTATTTCTGCAGTTATACTGGATAATCTGAAGATACGTGTGCTACTTAGTTCACATTAAAGCCAGGTGAACATTGTACGAAAATACTTGGTAATGCTCATTTCAACAAAAGAAGGTGCAGTGAGGTACAGAACTAATGAAGTCTGGTATCCTACCTCTGGGTGGAATCTTAGATATTTGCAGCTGTCAGTCCAATTAGATAGTATTCTCAGACCTTTTAATGGTTTCTGTTAACATGGGGATACCTAATTGCTTTTACTGAAAGGCTATTCATGGAAAATAGGCCTCATCACAGATATTTATTATATATTTGTACAAAATTTTGTAAGAAATGTCTGTTGTGAACAGGGAACAGTAGGAAAAGAGGAAATTATGAAATCTCTTTGATTTTGCACCTGTACATAGACCTTCCAGTGATGTAAGGATCAGGTAATATTGTCACCAGGTGGGGTGGGTAAAACCAAATACAGCCCTTGAATAGTAATTAACATATAACAAATAGCAAAAGAAAGAACTGAAGTGAATCACTTGAGAACAATCTAAACAGCTGAAATATGTTCACTGACACAGTTATTTGAACAATTGTGAATAACAACCAGCTGAATTGAAGTCAAAGTTTGTCCATAATAATTCACAAAGAGAACAAAAGGCTTAATCCACTAAATAAAACATTTGCTATGAAAAGCTTGCCCAGCTCTAGTTCATATATTGTAAAAGGAGGTTGGCTTAAGATATGCTTTATTACCAAACTCAGATAAGGATACAGGGAAATGCTGCCTGAGGACTTCACTAAAGCAGCTATAGACTATGAGATCTAACAGTGGTCAATAGGTGAAACAAAGTTATTTTTACAATTTTATGACTTTAGTGTAATAAGGAAAGGATGTAACTAGTGGAACTTGGGGGAGGAGGCAGACAGAGGAAAGTCAACATAAGACAGAGTGCAAAAAGATAAAACATCTTTTGGCAAGCTTATTTTGACTTTTTAAACTGGAAGGGTGAACTACTACGGACAGTCCCTCCCTTCCACCATTATGCAATGACTTCCACCCTGTTTTCCCTTGGTAGCCGTCTGTGTCGGTGGGAGCCATCTGTGTTGGTGAACATAGGTCAGCTGTGGGCTTAAATTGGCCCTGGCACTTCATGAGACCTCACTTGATTCAGGTCTGTTAGGTTCCTCAAAGCAAACCCCCACTTCTGCAGAGTGCTGGGCTATTCCTCCTGCTGTAGACAAATGCACATGGCTTTCCTGTGATAACTTCCTCGAGGTTATGTTGACCTTAACTGGTGAGTCAAGTGGATAATATCCTGGTGGGGAGGGAGGATTTTGTGAGCGTGGATAATGAAAATCCTCTCTCAGGTTCCCTGGGAGACCAGAAAGAAGAATGCTCACACAGACAAAAAAGTAAGAATGTGCATTTGGAAGGAGCATTCATCACCGGCATTACTCTCTGATGGAAAACTTGCAGGGCATTAGAGTCACCGTAGATTGCATCCAAGTCCAAGTCAATGAATTACAGTGCATTCTCTGCTGAGCAGGACTTCATGCTTTCCAGTTCTTTCACACGCAGCAGTTTTATGGATTTCAGGATATAACTGGGAAGGGATCATAGGTTTGTCCTGAAAATTGCAATTCTTTGAAATGGGAGCTTTACTAATTTGTAGTCATATAAATTTCATACACCTTTGCAAATCTTAGACACATCTTCTGTGGAGCAGTCTTTGGACAGTGCTAAGAGTCCCAGATGCTTATGTAGGTTACTAATCATACCTAGAGGAAGGCAGTTGCTCACTTACAACAGCTGGCAGAAATCACTATGAACAAAGAGACAGGTACCTCTTTCTTGGGTAGGAACCCTCAGAAGAAGAAGGGTCTCCACTAAACAAGAATCTTTGAGGATTTCTTTTACAAATTTCTCCCCAGTTCTCTTCCACTTTCTTGGTCATTCAGGGGTTCCTGAGCTCCTTTCAGTGCTGGATGGTGAGTTCAACACACATGGTTTCATTCACAGCAGGATACCTGAAGGACTATAGTTAGTGGAGGAAGCCTTTTTGCTCTAAGAGAGATTTTTATCTTCATTTTCACTTGATTTTGTGGGTAACAAACATTGACTCCTCCAGTTCCCCTCCATACTGTCCAAACTGATCTGTGCTTATATTATTGTACTTTTGCAGCTTCCAGGCTGCTTCCATTAAAGGCTGAAAAGGACAGAGATGAGCACAGATTCATGGAAGGATGTGTCCTGTCTGTTTTCAGATTCCAGATTATCTCTTCTCCCCTACCCTGCATCCAGGGTGCTCACAGAAACTGACTTCATGGTTCTGAGGACCACACAAATCTGGGGAGGAAACAGGTTGGTCAAATGAAAAAAAAAAACCTAAACCCCAAAACAATCCTCCCAAAAATCTAAAGCAAAGCACAAATTCAATAACACTGGAACTGTTCTGTGACCTTTCACAGGTGGGAGTTGAGGAATTAAGGAAACCCTAGAAAACTGAGGTCATGTCTGCTCAGCCTAGACATTAAAGATCCCATAGTGCTTTACGTACTAGGGGAGGATTTACCCCCACATCCTTAGCAAAATGTAACCTTTTCCCCAGAGCACAGGAGCATACTGTAGCCTGATTAGAGGCTTTTCTCCATCCTGGAAGTGTGCATTTTGATGATGCAGTTTGTGCCTTTGTGTCAACACACACACAAGTGTATACAGAAAGACTTGGGTATTGCGGGGAGCTTTGCACGCAAAAGCAAGATTCCCATGATTGTACAGAGCATGAACAGGCTTATGGCCATGCCTTGTGAAGTATTTTGGGATGCTTTTTTAGGTAATCTTCATTATTTATAATTAATATAAAGGGATGGCCAGCAGTGCAAGCAACAACATGTAACAGCTTTTGGGTTTGACTGGGTAAATGTTCTCATGTATGGTCAGTTTTACACATAAGGGCAGTCCTTTTGACTTCATCAGAACTGTTAGCAGTATTGGTGATATTTACCAATATTAAATTCAAGTTGGGAAAATAATTTAGGTGAGAAAAAGAGTTTGCAAGTATACAGTTAAACTTGCAAGAATATTTGCAGACCACAGCTTTGATTTATCATTAGTGTTTGCCAAGTTCTGTGCTAATGGGTCAGAATTTGTCTCTTATGTTTCCTAATTTAAAAAAAATCCCAACACAATTTTATTTCATCTTTTAAAGCACTTTGACTCTAGGGATCAAAATAGCTTGGACTTCTATGCTAAGTTATACCAGAGAATAATTTTTGTTGCACTGTAGCATAGACTTTGAATAGTTGCTGTTTCAACAGAAAAATAAAAACCGTCCACTTAATGTGTAATTAATAGTTTGGCATTTCCCTAAGGCTTTACCCAGGACCCTTTCTGTTTCTGTTTTGTATTACTGAACTCCCTTGCTAAATATTTCCAGATCATATAGATTTAGATAAGACATGTTCCAGAACTTATAACATTTTTTATTTTGACTTTTACAGTATTTATTAGTGTAATGAAAATAATACTTTGACAAGTCCCCAAATAAATGGTAATAGTCACCCCTGGATAGCTAAGTGAAATGTTCAGTGGCTGTAGTCCATGGGTTATTTAACCATGCTTGCATTGGAGATATAAAAAGTATGACAAAAATTTTCAGTGCAGATCCCTCAAAAACCCGTGACCCTCTCCTATGACCAAGGTCCTGATCCTGTAGGTTGAGTAACACAAGAGGACATTGGCAGAGATGAGAAATGCCACTGAAATCCAGGGAGCTCTCCTTGGGGTACAAGGAGACCGCAGGACTGGGACCTAACCTACTAATGTGATCCTTTTGAGCACTTTTGTGGTATTCTCTGAGACCACTCTTACCTGCTTCTATGCATAATAAAAAGCTGTATAAAGAACAACTTAGTGAAAAACCTGTAACTCAGAAATGGAATAGCTGGGAAAACATCAGAAATTCACAGATGTCAGAAAGCCAATTATGATAAATTGATAGGAACTCCTGCATTCCTAGAGATAAAGAATTTCACCCACATTCACCAATAGGTATGAAATTCTTAAGGCCACTTTTATAGTTAATATTATATAAAGGTGAATTACTTCTGACGAACATAGAAAGGCCCATTTCTGTGCAACACACTGTGTGATTAGCACCTGTAAAACCTTAAAGGCAACATTTGTTGTCTTTGTTAAGCTTTTAACACACTTTTGAGACTATTCAAAGACTAAGGAGCCTTTGGAAGCCAGGATGGAGCTCAGGACGTGTGTGCATACAGAAAGAAAGGCTTTGTAGAGCTCTCTGGCCAAAATGACCACATTTTCTCCTTTACAGGGCAGATCTTAACTTACAGCTCCCTAGCCGTATCTTCACACCACAGTTCTTTTCCTGGTGGATGCAAATCAAGCGATCTTTACCTCCACTCCCTTTTGTCACCCACGCAGGCTTACAAGTTAATTTTTAAAAAGAGAAACACCAGTTTAAAACCAAGAGCTGATGAGTTTCTGTTTGGGAATATTAAAACCCAATGTTTTAGCATTTCCCAAACCAATAAAAAGTTTCAACATAAAAAGGAATTTCTCCATTTTTTAATCCCAGCCAAAATTATTTTTCCAAACGTGACTAAAACTCATTTGTAAGTTTATGCTCTTTCCAAAGTTCAGTTGTTTTATACATTTCTTCTTTGTCTAAAAATTGTCTGAATTGCACCAGGTTTGCTATATGGTGCCTTCACCTCAGCAAGGCTGAGGGGCACAAGCATGTTTTCCTGACAAAAACAGTTGAAGGATTTTAAGTAATTTAAAAGTATTTTCCTCCTCTGGGTCCTTCCAGAATAGACCGTGTTGAATGCACATTCAAATTTTCATTTCCTTGGAGCATGCCCACTTGTTTGTTAATATACTCACAGGGTTGTGTGTGATTTGTTTAATGGGAAGCTTCATAATTGGAAGAAATTCCGTTCTGCCTATCTTTCCTCAACATATACTTCCATGTGTACATAAAGGGTATGTATCTGACTGCACAAACCTATGGAGAAGCTTGATGTTCATTTGATATTAATTCTGAGCACACATTATTTCTTTCTTCAATATATGGAAAAGTGATCAGTTCCTTGTTTGGTATCACTGCACGGACATTGTCTGATACCATCTGGGAATGATCATAGCATCTATGATTGGAAATCCCACGTTTTTACTCTCTGTCTTTCCTTTAAGAGTGTGAAACTTCACGTGCTGGTCCACATATTACCTTAATCCTTTGCAAATAAATTATTTTTACAACAGCACTACAGAACTCTGTCTCTTTGCAAAAGCCATGCACCTTGCAAACTAATTGGATCTGAATGTAAGGAATCTGAAAAAAAATTAGCCAACTCTTAATGTCTACCATCCACCAAAGTATATACAGAACATCCAAACTTTATAATCTCTTTCTTTCTTCTGGTCATTTTTTCATTACAGCTACCATCATATGATGGATCAGTGGCAAAACATGAAATACATTTCTTGATGATTAAGAAGCTAAGGGATGGTAGGTCATGCTTATGTATTTATGTGTATGAAAAATTAACAGTATTTTTGAATTGCTGAAAGTCTCCTTTGAAACTAAAAGAAGATTAAATCTTTCTGATTTAGTGTGATTAAAATAATAAATATAAGATTAAGGTATGATTAAAAACCTAATACATGGCCTGCCAGTAGAGCTAGTACATTACCAAGTCTCCTCCCAAATACATTTTCAACATTCTTATTGACATGTTGAAAAATGCTATTGGCATCTCTATGCAAGTTATGCTTTCCTTGTTTTGTTTGGATACCTGAATTCCTATAGGGATTATGGGGGGAATTTGGGACTCTCCTGTGGGTAGGTGCAACAGCAAAATTACTCAGAAGGAGGTAGAAAGGTAAAAGAGGGACAGAGTAAGAGAGGGCTGGGAGGGAAAAAAATGGCAGGTATTGAATCGCTATTGAGCAGGTAAGGGAAATCTGTTTCCAGGCAATCAAGCTACCATTCTATGTTATTTTCCAAAACTCTTATTGTAACTACTGTTACCTCTAGCCTGTTGAAATGGATGAGATAACTGCCATGACTTCAGTGGGAACACAATAAAGTGAGACCTAAGTATAGCTGCATGTTTTTAAGGTTACATGGTCAGTTTACACTGGCCATGTGCACAAAGTTGGAGCACACTCTTTTTAGCTTCAAAAAGGAGAAAAAAATTGTCAAAAAATGAATGCAATTTTTTATCTTTGAGATAGTTTTGAATTTTCAAGACATTCTTCTGAGTTTCTAGGTCCTATGTATTTTTGTGTCCTACTGCTTGGAAATATTTGTATCTGAACTAGGGCCTAAGATATGCTGCAGCTTCTTCTTCCCTAAGGTTTTTATGACTTCAGGGTAAGCAGCATTTGAGTATGCGGGGACCTTATCCTACCTGGGCTGGTGGCAAGTGGGTTCTGCTTGCTTAGGTTTATCCATGTGGCTGCTTCTATGTGCAGCATGTTGTTGATGCAAGAAGGACTTGTAAATTTTTCATAACTTGCCAGAGTTACACTGAAAGAAGGTCTTGATTGTTTATGTTGGTCAAAAGCAGGAAGATCACAGACTACCAAAAGAAATGGCTTCTTATCAATAAAACAAATAGCTAATTCAGCTGAGCTCTGTGAATAGGGCAGAGGGAAAGGCAGGATGGAACTAACAAGTCCACATTTACTTAGATCTGGTAACAACACAACTTAGAATCACAGAATCATAGAATAGTTTGGGACCTTTACGGATCATCTAGTCCAACCCCACTGCAATAAGCAGGGACATCTTCAACTTGATCAGGTTGCTCAGAGCCCTGTCCAACCTGACCATGAATGTTTCCAGGGATGGCGCATCTACCACCTCTCTGGCCAACCTGTTCCACTGTTTCACCACCCTCATCGTAAAAAATTTCTTCCTTATATCTAGTCTAAATCTTCCCTCTTTTAGTTTAAAACCATTACCCCTTGCCCTATTGCAACAAGCCCTACTAAAAAGTTTGACCCCATCTTTCTTATAAACCCCCTTTAGGTACTGAAAGGCTGCAATAAGGTGTCCCCGGAGCCTTCTCTTCTCCAGGCTGAACAACCCCAACTCTCTCATAGGAGAGGTGTTTCATCCCTCTGATCATTTTTGTGACCCTCCTCTGGACCTGCTGCAACAGGTCAATGTCTTTGCTGTGCTGAGGTCTCCAGAGCTGGACGCAGTACTGCAGGTGGGGTCTCACCAGAGTGGAGTAGAGGGGCAGAATCACCTCCCTTGACCTGCTGGCCACGCTTCTTTGGATGCAGCCCAGGATACGGTTGGCCTTCTGGGCTGTGAGTGCACATTGCCAGCTCATGTCCAGCTTTTCATCCACCAGTACCCCCAAGCCCTTCTTGGCAGGACTGCTCTCACTTGAGGTAGCTGTTGTCTAAGTCTAACTGAGGAAATATGATCTAGGGTTCCTCCAACTGCAGATTTCCTTGGGGTCTGGAATCCATTTTTCAACAATCTTTTGAAAGGCCTTCTCCTAAGCGCATTGACTCTGCCTTTGGAGAATAGCTGAGGGCAGGGAGCTAAAGACATGTTAAGAGTCAAGAAAACAGAATCCTTTTTGTTTAAGCTCACATCTCGTGTTTCTGCCTCTTTCATTTATTTGTGTTGCAGACATGTTCAAGGGAATGGCAATACTCTACGGTACATACCAACAGATGAGTTGAAATGGGTCTTTTCAAAGAGGAGGTCCATGCAGTGTTCAGACAACAGCCAATTAGACATGCTCTATAGGACTAATGCAGCAGAAAGATTAAAACAGATCTGGAGGGAGCCATAACTTAAGAACACATGCAGAGTAATGCAGATGAGCAAGTGGTAGGCATATTTACCTCCCTTTCAGGTCCTCCAGGCTTGCTCTAGGTATGCTGGCACTGCCAGGTTTTTTGGCAAGCCATCATTTTTGCAAGTGGGCTTGAAAAAGAGCACATCACAATAAAAATCTGAAAACACTTCAACAACTAGATGCGTTGTTTACCCTCATGGTCTTTTCCCTGACATCCTAAAGCTTGACTAAAATCTCTGAGTGAAAAAAAGTGATGTCTGAGCATGGAAAAAGCCAGCAATGTGTCACAGAATCATGTGAGAAGCTTGAGGGAGAAAACAGAGACTTTGCTGAATGCTTAGCTACTGTTTCCCAAGCAATAATACAATGGTCCTATGCTGATCACAATTATGCTGTTATAAATCTACTGATTACTTCTGCTTTACCTGGGATTTACAGCATTGTAACCAGTCTCACGGTCTTTTTGGGTCTGATGGTGCCAATGAATTGTATTTTCTCACCAAGGCACACTCAGTAGACTTCTTTCTGTGTTGTCACCCAGCAAGCAGTCTGTCTTCTGAAGATAAAGCATGATGATAAAGCATGTCCAATTCCTGCTTCCTTTAATGAATATTCCTTATTTAGTCAGGGTTAGGAACAAAAATTTGGTTCTAACTGGCATCTGATTGTGCTTTGCAACCTTCTATTTTGATTTTGAAGTTACCAGGCTAATGCCTGAAGTTTTCACTCAGTCATTTGACAGACAAACCCATTGGCTTCAATGTGAGGTTTATCTGTATCACAGCTCAGTCACAAGGCTATAGGGCTGGTAGGGGTCACAAAGTGTCCCACCCCCCTTACCACAGCAGGATTCCAGTAGACATATATGTCTAGTCTGTTTTTAAAGATCTGCACTGTCTTCTCCAATAGGTTGAAGCTCTGGTCCACTGCTCACTCTGATCACCTCACAGACTGATAACTCTTTCCCTCTTTCCCTGCATCACTCTGAAATCTTTACTACAAATTAATTTTTCATCCTTTCCTCTGTGGCCACAGAGAACAGTTCATCATCTCTGTCTCCAACAGTCTTTTTCATGTTATCATGTGCCCCTTCAGTCTTCTCTTTTCTAGACTAAACAAACTCAGTTCCTTCAGCTTTTCCCTCATAGGTCATGTTTTCTAAACCTCTTAACATTCTTAGGTTTTTTTTCTGTGTAAAAGGGAAGACAGTTGTGCTGGGAAAATTATTTCCTCAGCACTGGGCCACAGTGGGTCCCTGCTGTGAGATGGTTTCTTCCTTCTTAGAGAGAGTGCTACCCACCTTTGAGTTAATGCTGGCCTGAAGGTGTCACATTATCTATCGTCAGTCTCTGTGACCACTGTGTGGTGTGGAAAATGAAAGCAGAAGGGTAAGGAAGTATTAGTGAGTAGGGGTAATGTGTGCTAAGTTGTACAGGTTTAGCATACAGATGACATTGATTGAGAGGTTCACGCATTTCATGGTTTCCGAGAAGTCCATCTCTAGGAACGCCTCCTTAGAGAGGGAAGTTAGATGGTACCCTTCTTGGGAGACCCTGGAGGATGGATGCAATGGAGTCACGGAGCATCGGTGCTGATGTTCTGGACTAAGAATTGATGTTTGCATTGCTGGGGTGAAAGCTTTCTCTCTGGTGGAGTAAAAATGAATTTTATTTTCTCCCTCTGACTTTTTCTCCCTCTGACCTCATGCCAGTGGTATTTCTGGAGGAAGAACTGGTCAGGCTTGCCCCAAGAGTCCAGAGTTAGCTTGACTCTCCTCTAGCCTAAACATGCAGGATTTGTTCTATGTTCTACTGGTTTTTGCATCTGAAGCTTGGAACCCCTCTTTCCTCTGTTACTCATTTTAAAGAAGTACACCAGAAAATGCAAGGATGATGGGATTTACTTTGTTTTATACCAAGGGAGCCCAGCCCTTAGCCCCATGGCTAGTCAAAATAATGTGGGAGGTTATATGAGAATTTTCACATTTCCTTTCCATGGGGGTGGAGCACTGAAAAGTGTCTTCAAATATCTCCAAATCCATTATCATGTTCATTCAGCGTCATCATCACTTACTGCCCCTACTTTGTTACATCACATTTTCCATCCTTTCTGAGTTTGGCACTGCTGAGTGGCTGCAGCCTATTGATTCTGGCTTGGAGTATTTCTGTGACAATCAAACAGCAATTACTGTAACGAGTAACATTTGCCACGTCCTTTAATGCTGATGGGAATACAAATCCTTATAGATTCATCCTACAAATCTAGGGTTACCTCTTAATTAGCCCAATTAATTTCTGCTGAGCTTAAGCCCTGTTTACACTGGCCATGACAAAGGACTTCACCTCTGCTAGAGGACAGAGTTAAGCCTACTTCCAGCTGAGATGGCTTATGAAATGTTTTCACAAACCTGTGCGGATAGCACCAAACTGTGTCAGAGCCACATTTACAAACTGCATTCTCCTGGACTAAAGACCCAGTTCAGAAAAGGCTGAAAGAGCCACTTGTGTCATAGTTTACACTGTCAGAGAACAAGGCAAACACTAGCCAGCGGGGTGCAGCTCCAAACCATCCAAAACCTGTTGGATGCTGTGTTAGCTGGGAATAAGAAAAGCACAGGCACTGCCTCTGCCCTGCCTGTGAGCCCCAGTGGGAGGATTTGCCGAGAGGAGAAGTCTGTGGACCTGTCCAGGAATGAGCGTGAAGGAGCCAGTAGAGAGGCACAGTCATTTTTGCAAAAGGTAGTCTAGTAGTAGATGTCCCTTGACCCTGATGGGATGGCTGTATTTGTTGCCTTCCATATACTAATGCAGGAGGGAATTTACTCAAGGCTCTAGAGATATTCCAGAAAGCCACCAAAGAGACCTTATGAATCCTTCTTCAATCCAGCACCTCCTGGATACATCTGCAGACTGACTGCCTGGATCTCCAGATTGATCCTGAATTGTTGCTGATCCCTTGTGCAGCCTGGAAGAAAGACACAGGCTTCTGGACCAGGTTGTTCGTTCAAAGTAATTTGTATTTTCTATTTTCTGTGCTTGGATGATAAACACAGACATACCCATGTAACATTATTAGCAACAGGGCTTCCTAAACACTGCAGAGATCCTTCTAACCTTCTGCCATTACCCAATTATTTTTACTAATTTCCTGGACTTTCACAGGGCGTTTACTCTCCCATTTTATGTTTTTGCAGAGTGGAGATGCATATCATCAGGCTGCAGTCTAACATGGCTAATTAAATAACACCGTCCACAGTCACATACAAGAGTGGCCAATTCAGGCTAGCAGTTCCGCCACAAGCTGCAACACCACATCCTTAATTTCATTACATTAAAGTGCACCTTGCTAAAAAATACTGTTTTTTCCTCCGCTGGTAGGATTAGAACTTGCCTGGTGCCTAGTTTGGCAGCAGGAAGGATGGCTTTTCGGACGGATGTGTAAAATCAAAAACAGTTGCTGACGATAGCAAGGCACTTCAGCTTTCTGCCATGAAGAATAGCTTCCAGAATCAAGAAAAATGTGAAGTCTGTGTTCTGTGTTCTTTACCGATCACTGGTGCAGGATGCTATGGTCTATCAGTTGTTAGCACAGACCTTCAACAAATCACATAACTCTTTCAACCTTTCTACTTTAACTGTGCAAATGAAAAAGTAACTGTAAATCTTGTTGACAATTACTTCTATATCTATTGGCAGGCAGTCAACTTTGGCCTGAACAACATGGGAACAATATGTGCAGCACAGCCAATGCCCATTAATTGTCTCTTTAGTTTCTCCTGCAACTTGTACAGCACATTTCTCCCAGGTGATCTGCTTCTCTAAACATTAGTACAAGCCTGTCTGGCACAGAATGCCAATAATTTATGAGTTAGATTCTGCTTTTCAGTAATATTTACAGTGTGCTGTGATGTAGAGCACATTAGACACTTTAAGTACAGATGAAAATGTAGGAAACGTGCTTTTTTAATTGCTTCAAGAAGCAATTAAAACTTACTCGCATTTTTCTATGGTCTGTTTCATCAGCTGACACACACAGACCCAGGGCCCATTTTCTTCCTCAGTCTGCATATGTTTGCTCACTAGTGAGTGGCACAAGGATACAGTGGAAGCAGCTTCTGGATACTTCCCTCTCCGTGGCATGGGACTGCTCTCTGGATTGCCTTGTCATCTTGACTCCGTGATGTACTGCGGTCCTGGTTAACCACTGTAATTTTAGTTTCTGTCACTACTCCAAGACCTCTCCCAGGTTTCTGGGAAGGGCGCTGTGACAATAGGCAATAATAATTGCTTGGCTGTGATGGATACTTTTCTAGTGGGAACAGTTGACCTTTCACTTTCTACTTCTGAACTAGTCTCTCAGTGTTGAATGCTTTATAACACTTATTTAATGAGCAATCTCTTCTCAGCTCTCCCAAAGACTTAATAGCAGAAGCTGTAGCGAGATCTCCTATCATCATCCTTTTTTGTTCCAGAGGCATTGCTGAACATGCACCAGTGTTTTATGTAGTGTTGTTACAGCTAAATCCAGGTTACACACAAAAGCAAACGTAGAGGAACAAATACTGCATGAATTCTAAGTCTTTAACACTTTTAATTCAATTTTATTGTACAATTTAGTCACTGAAAACCCAGTGAGGTTTGGAATATATTAGGCTATTCTAGTCCTGTTAAATGAAGGTTCAAACTATTGTTTAGAGATGAAGTGGAGTTGAATTAAGTCTTCCTTACAATTTTAAGGATCACTTGTGATCTCAGGCTCTTGGGTCTGGGGTTTGGAATCAGACTTGGCTGTTGTTTTTCAGCAGAATCAGAAATTAATCTCATTTTAGTGTTGGGGAAACAAACCCTATTTAAGAGATGTGCAGTGTATCATTTCCCTCGTTAAGGAACCTCCTCTTCATCAGTAATGCCCTTCTTAGCCCTCTAGCTGCTTTCTGCTGCTTTGTTAGCAGTCCAGTCCTTTCCAGTAGGCTGTGGAAGGTTTTCACTCGTTGGCAACGGGTGGCTGCTTGCTGATTTTCAGAAGGAAGGCACAGTAATCTTCCAACTAATCACCACAGAGATTCAAGCTAGGTTTCAAGGAAAACTGATGGCCAACCTTTACCTAGTTCTACTTTTATTCTAATATGGAAGTAACTCTGCCTCTTCAGAGACTGTCACACTTGTATTCCTTGGTGTCAGTGGTGGAAGGGAGCGTTGTCCACAAAGCAAATTGAAAACCACCCTGAAGTTCATTAAAAGGATCCTGGCCTTTGGTGTGTTTTCTAGCAATTTTCTAGTCTTAATGTCTGGATAATGCTGTGCCAGGTATTGTATTGGGCCTGCAGCTACATTAGTTGACAAAAAGGTTTATCTTACCTTTCAAGTTTGAATAATCCATCTTAAGCCTGTTTGAAGACCTGAGAACATTGGAAAGGACAGATGGCTTGCTGTTGTTGTGTGTCCTTTTGTGCCCACATTCAGCTGTAACAGGAGACCCCTGGCACTGTCAGTAGAATCATTTCGTAGTGCGCAAGCTGTCCGTGAGAGTGAAGCAGGCTCCTGGGATCCTGCCGGTAATGTAGCAGTGCGCTTGTTCCTCTGCGTGTGTGGTCGATTCATCTCCCACAAGACTGTGTACCTTTTTCACTAGACCTGAGAGATGGAGTAATAGGAAATGAAGCAGTACAACATGTCTGATACCCTGCTGGCCCACACAGCCCAGCCCTGCTGCTGCTGCCGCCTTGTCAGAAGCAGGGCAGGCAACCCCTTCCCTTACTGTCCCCTCAAACAGCCCTGGACTAGACAAGAGGGCTTTTCAGTTGCACCTGCTCTCCACGAGGAGCTGCAAAGACCTCAGAGATGTTAGCTAGTGTGCTGGAGATATGTCTGCAGGGGCTAGCCCACCTAAAAGTATTGCATTGGAGGGGTGCTTGAGGCTGTTCATAGTTTTGGGCTGGCTCTGCAGGGATGTTCTCCTGCCTGAAGCATGGCTCTGGGCCTGGGACATTCCAGAACAGTGCTTGTTATCCCAGTGGCAACCAGTTCTCCACCAGGACCAGTAAATAAGAGAGAATGGGCACAATTTCATTTCTGCTAGTGAAGTATTTAGCCCAGGATGTGATGCTTCTCAGGCTTGTATATGGTCTGGGCAGAGAAGATACAACTGGATTACAGGGACACTCACAGACCTGGGAGGTTCCTCCTTCCACCCTGGCTGGTTTAACTGAGCAGATGCAACTTTTCTTACAATGCCCAGCCCTGGAGTTTATCACACTCTTCTAGAGAGCAGCACAGACATAGCCAGGCTCTTCTGCCCCTCTCTGAGGATGGCTGGAGTCATGCACAGAGGCTGCTGGGCATGTTCATTAATACAGTCTGCCGGAACTAGTGTATCCTAATGAGGAAAGAAAAGCACTTATCCTGCAGAGCCTTGTCTGTGGACAAATGTCAGGATTCCTAAATACTTTTTTTT